>JAZKJV010006365.1:0-504050 GCA_037367405.1 Ottelia alismoides | reverse complement strand
CGCGTGGCGTCCCCATAGCGCACGATGCCCCTTCGCTCCCAACAGCCTGGATTAGAACGTAAAAGGAGTCGATCGGACGGCTGGGATGAGATCTGATCCTATGGTCGCGGCTGGTTCTAGAGTGCCTCGTCGATCAAACGGTGGGGAGCAAGGCAGGAGGAACTGGGAAGAACGCTGGGTCCGGTGATTTTCAATCACTCCCCCTCGCACCCCCGGCGGTGGATGGTGATCCGACGAGGCACAAAACGCTCCAGGCGAGGAGATCTGTCCGTGCTGCTGGCTTCAAAATGACGCGGGCCGCGCCGGAGCACGCCCGAGGAGGAGGAGGAGCAAAGCACCTCCAGGTACCCCGGTGAGCTCCCAAAATTGCTCCAAGCGCCCTTTGATGCACGACCTGCAAAACAGAGAGTCAAGGGGGTCGCGAGCAAACTACCGCGACCCTTCAGGTGGCGAAATACGACAGAGATGGCGGACAAGCAACTAAGCCGGAGCAAGCTCCGGCGAGGGGTAGTGTAGGTGATTGGTGGGATATCGGATGAAAACGAAAATGGGAAATGAATACTAATGCTACGGCGAAGAATAAAAATGCAAGGAAAATGGAGAAAAAAAGGACCTCAAGGGTGTATACCCGAGATAGAACCTTGACTGCCAAACTTGGCCGGAGGTGGTGTAAGCGGGCCTCCTGGCTTCGTCGTACCTCAACGGGGGTGTTGGGGGGCTCCCCTGTCACTGGTGTCTACTCTACACGCACCCCGGATGTCTAAACTCCGCCAAGAGTGGTTCGAAAATGGAAGGGAAGGTCTGGAGTGTTTTTGAATAGAATGATGACGAGGCTCCCAAGATGGAGGCGTGGCGGTCAACTCGAAGATCGAGGAGCAAAATCGCAGAAGGGGTCGACACGAATAGATGAAAGATTTGTTCTAAAAAAATTCGCAAAAAATGAGGTAAAAGCGAGGTCTGACATCATGGAAGAGGAAGAGTCAGACAGTTGACCCGCGGTCAACTGTCAGAAGCACCTGGTTGGTCCACGTGAATCAACCAAGAAAAACCCTGAAGAAATTATTTCAAAATTCGTTTAAAATAGTAAATGAATTTATTGATTTTTGGTTATTAAATAAAAAATGTTTATTATTTTTTGAAGTATTTTATTACGATTTATATTTATTTTTTTGAGATATAAAATTACAATTTACCTTTTATGAGCTATATAGGTATGCATATCTATATATTTAATATTTTATTTTTATTTTGTATATTTAATTTAATTAATTTTATTTAATATTTTATAAATACTTAAAAATATTTTTATACACTTAAATATATTTTTATTTTAGTTTTTTGAAGTGTTTTGTATAATTAATAAAATAGGAGTATTAATTATATAGGTCTATGTACATGTATTATACCTTTGTATTATATATAGGTATTTTATTTTTGTATTTTCTTTAGATTATTATTCTGATTTTAATGTACAAATATATTACAAATAATATTTACAAAATTATAAAAATATAAAATTATAAAAATAATGAATAATAAATAAAATGAATACTATAATATGTACAAGTATACAATAGGGGTCCAAAACTAAACTTTCAAACCGTAGCTCCGCAAAATACGAAACCACCTTCATTAAATAGTTTATTTAAAATTATATACAATTAAAGGTGATTTTGGTAGATTTTGAGTTTTTTATTGGAGAGATACAAGTTTGGGAAGTTGGGATTCTGGAATCTTATTCAGATTATAACTCTTTATCTGTACACTATTTTTGTAAGAAATAAATTTCATATTTTTCTATATTTAATTATCTACAACTTTCATGTACAAAGTTTCTTTATTTGGAGTAAAAAAAGTGGAACCAAAAATAGGTCTCAAAATGAATAAAGAATGAAAGGAATTTTTATTGTATTTAGACCCTTATCTCCCCCTACTTTATTCCTTGCCGACCTAGTCATCGAGATGCCTAGGTCTCGGGGTTTCGGGTCATAAAATATTTGCAATATTTTATTCTTTTTATTTTCTTTTCTTTATTCTATAATTTTGGCTTTAAAAATCGTATTTTATACACTATTTACACAAATATGCATGGATGATAAAATGCACAAATTAACAGTATTTACACGCATTTACTAGGGTTTTTAAGGCCAAATGATAGAATATAGATGATGAAACGTAGATTCATCATCCTCCTATACTTGCCTTTGCTAGTCCTTAGAAAACACTTATGCAATAAGTGCAAGAAAGAAAAACAATGAAAAGAAAAAGAAGAAATGTGGAATAAATTTAATTATCAAACTTGTCTTCACAAAATCAAAGTTTGGAGCTAAAGTCGAACCTTCGGAATTTTAGTGCGGCGAAACCTTAATGGGAATCAGATTTGAAAATCCAACAGCCTTCAAGAATCCCAAAACTCTGCTCAAGTCTCCTCAATAGCCAGGTCAGAAATATTTCAATTCATACGCAAACCCTTACGACTATGAATCTGACTCGTACAATGTAAGTGATAGTGGCTCTCCCCAACTAGAATGACAAAGAGACTGACTTCTCCAGTATGACAACCCAATGATTCCCCAAATCCAATAACTCCTCCTCGAGGAGCGGGGTATTCCCTTTTAAGTTCAAGTGGCAACCAGCTCAAGAGGAGGGGGTGAAGAGAAGAATGGACGGTAGCCAGTGTAGCTCCCTATCCTAGGATGCAAGACCAGTGTAGTCAAGTCATCCAGCTGCAGGCTCACATAATTTGACTTTGAAGCTCAAGCTTGCTTATTTCTAAACAACGTATGTACACTCCGGCATGAATTTTATTTTTATAACAAGCCTGATCATTTTTTTGGAGTTTTTTTGAAATACTATTTACAACAACATTTACATAAGGAGTTCTTCTTCTTGAGCCAGTAGACTATCCCTCTTTTGAATCTTTATTGCAACCCACGCTCTCCTGTCTTTAGAATTCCTCATCACTGGACGGGTTGGAGTGCACTTCCCTCCCTAGAGGAGGACAAGTGTTTCCACTTGTGTGCGTCTCATACCGGTAAATCCAATCCCCTCACCACCCCAACTGAGTTGAGACATGTGAAAGGTGCAGGTGTCCAAGTTAGGTGATTATCAACAAGAGTCGTGCGTGTGCTCCGAAATACTCTACTTAGGCAGTCAAAATCCATTGAACCAAGTCTCGTGATCCTCAAAGAATTAAGTCAACTAGACCTGAAGTACCTCAATTCCAATTCCTATAAGGTTCCCGTTATTAGGTAGATTTTTAGGTCCAATCTCCGGATTTTACTTAGACTTGTTCAACTATCAAACTCAATCCAAAAAATGCGAATGCTATGCAGAATGCAGAAAATATTTTCGTGATGCAATTTTCAAGATTTTTAACTTTTCATGGATTTTTGAAAAGATGATGCATATGCATTTTTTGTATTTTTTAAAAATGATTTTTCAGATGTTTCCAGTATTTTAGTTTTACAAATTTGTTTTTGGGATTTTTGAAAAGCAAAAGGTTTTGGCCCGAAAACTAGGTACAAATATTTACACAGGAGTGCATCTTAAATTTACAAGAAGTGGATTTTAAGAATTTACAAGGGTAAGTGGTCAATTTTATAGGTATATATATAATGAATTTTGGTATGATGTATCTATTCCTCAAACTTACTTGAAAAAGGTTTTCAAACAATTTTGAAAACTATAGTCCAAAATAATTTCTAAAATTTTTCCACAAAAAATTTTACAAACATGTGCACACATTTGAAAATCATTTTGCAAAGGTTTTTAAAACAATATAGATAGATTTTTCAAATATTTTTACAACCATTTTTCAAACCATTCGCAAATAATTTCAAACATTTTATTCCACACAAAGAAAATAAACTTTACAAATCAAAATGTTTTTACAAAGGTGAAAACATGTAACAAAACGTTTTCAAAAGATTTTTAACAAAGAATTTCAAACTATTTTTCAAACATTATGTAAAAAATATTTTCACCTGATTTATTGATCAGTATATACAAAAAGAATTAGAGGAATGATAACATCTTTTTATTAAGGTTTTTAATGAATTTTAGCCATATTTATTAGGAAAATACAAAAGTACGAGTTATGGATAAAGTATATACGTAGTATATACAACCCCCTATACTTAGCTTGAGCTATGTCCTCATAGATCAGAGAGAAAAAAGAAGACATAACTCGTGCTAAGTACAGAAAAGTCTAAAGAATAAATGAATAAAGATATGAATGAACGAATGAGAAGTTGACCGTCCCCCCTATACTTAGGATCAACTAATCCTAAGTATAGCAGACTGTACACAAAGCTGGGAGGGTCAAGGGTGGGAATGAACAGATCGTACTCAGACTGTCGCCCCCTATACTTAGGGTAAGATCTCCCTAAGTATAGACAAGAAGAGGAGACAGTGGAGAGGATCAAAGAATTGAGAAACTCGGGGTGCACACCCCCTATACTTAGGACAAAGTGCGTCCTAAGTATAGAAAAATGTCAACAAGGGCGACACCTTTTTGATAGATAAAGAAGATAGAAAAGGAAAAGAAGAAAAGAAATCAGAAGATGGAAAAAGATAGAGAAGGATGTACACATGATCAAGAAAGTAGAAAGCGTACCTTCTTGCGGGACCGCTGAGGAATGGATCTGGTATGGTGTAGGTCGATATCGGGGTCCATAGTGGACGGAAGCTGATCAGGGTCGACAGAGTGAAGATCCTCAGGGGAGTCAAATCGAAAAGGCACGAACTGGTCAATTGGAGTAATATGGCTAGGTTCGCCCTTGGAGGTCTCGCCGATATCGAAGTGGAATGGGATGAACTCATCATCATTGGAAGTACTGTAGTCAGTGTCGTCCTGCGATGTGTCTTCTAGGTCAAAACGAAAAGGAACGAACTCATCAGTGGAAGTAGTCGAACTCCGTTCGTCCTCTATAATCTCAACCGGATCATCTCTTTCATCAAAAGGATCGAATTTCTGAATAAAAGCAAAAAGATCAAATTTGGTCCTAGTCTCATCAATATCTGCCCTCCTCTCAATGGTATCGATTGTGTAAATACCACGTATGTCATCAACACATTGCCAATCACAGGAAGCGGAAACACCAAGGTCTATGCTTTCCGAGCCTTCCTCCTAGGAGAGGAATTCTCGGGTCTCATCATCGGTCATAAAGAAAGTCTCTCTGATATCCACATAAAGGTCATAGGCTCAGGGTCAGCTAGAATAGGTGTAGTCACAGCAGGTACAGGTCTCTGGTCAACTGTGGGTGTGGTGATCAACATTCGCTCTCGTCAACAGGACGGTAGCGAATCTCTCCTGATCCGTAATCAATAACGACCCTCGCAGAGGCGAGGAATGGTCGTCCCAGGATGATTGGAGAATGCTCCCTAGTGGAGGTCTCCATGGGCAAAACGACAAAGTCAACATGGTAGCTCGTGCCCTGAATCGAGATGACGACATTTTCAAGGATACCCTTTGGCCTCTTGATTGATCCATCAACAAACTGAACGATCATCCTGGTCTTCTTCAGAGGCCCTAGGTGAAGAGACTGTACTAGCGAGAAGGGTAATATGCTAATCGAAGCACCACCGTCTAGGAGAGTGTGATCACAAGTGAAGATAGAGATGGTGCAACTGATGAAGGGGGTAGCTGTGTTCCTCTTCCGAGGAATGGGACAGTGTGTGATGGCGTGGGCAGTGGCCATGATCAAGATATGATGCTCAGATCTGCTCCTCCGCTTTCTCTTCTTGGTAAGAGGAGCAGATAGATGGGTCATGGGCATGTTGCAGTGGTGCCTCAATAATCGCGTGAATGTGTGCAACCACTTCGGGTTCAGATAGCATTTTTTTGAATTTTTGGACCTTCTCCATACGAAGGAGGAGATCAGAATCATCATGTACACGAGAATTCCAAGAGAAGTCTGCACAGTGGCATCCTCGAGGTCAGGAGTGGGACAATGTGTGAGTGTATGTGTGGTCAAATGATTGGGCAATTTGCCCCTCTCCTCACAAGGTGGCTCGATCGTACAGCTCTCGAAATCTTTTTGTGTTTTTATGTTTTTCTCAGTTTTGTGTGTTTTGGCCGATTGCAATCTCCCATGGTCACCCACAGAGAAATATGTAACCTCGACGAATGGAGCATTAATCTTGTTTTTTCCTCAAGATAGCAAGATCAACATTCATCGAATTAATGTGCTCTATCATTCGGTTCAAGATAGCACTCATGGAGATCGAGGGAGGTGACTCCAACAGATCAGTCTCGGGTGGATGTGAAGGTGGAGGTGGATAATATGAAGGTAGAGGTGGAGGTGGGTAGAAATCCGAGGTCTGATACTGTGGCTGAGGTGGGTATGTACAAAAATCAGAAAAAGTAGGAGGAGAGTCCTCATGGTAAAAAGGAGGTGGACAGTCTGGAGTGAACGAGGGATCCGCAAAGTCCGGATAGAAAATGCTCCAGGGGTCCATCTCAAAAACAAAATGAAACGATCGGGAGAAGACGAAGGTCAAGTCAAGAGAAGTGAGAGAAAAGCGCAAGTGCGCAGAAGCGATCTGGAATGCACACAAAATAATCACAAGCAAACTCACACAATACAAACCCTCAATTCACCTGCTCAACTCAATAGAGACCGTAAAATGCGGTCTTTTATCTTGTCTATTTTAGAGTTAGGTGAGAAGTCAAAAAATTTGCACAAACACTTAGGGGGCTGAAATGGGATTTTGGCACTAATCCTTAGTGTGTGCACGGGCAAGTAAAAGCGAAGACAATGAGGGGATTACTCGCTCTAAGACAAGATTTTTTTTGATCGATTTTAGGGTCGAGTGATGTTAGCAGTCCCAATTTTATTGGTTATCACTTTTTTTTATATTTTTAATGAGAAATGCATGCGCCTAACGAGGAATCAATTTTACTTAGCACCTAGATGATCAAAATCAGAGGGAGAGGCGGAAAAGCAATGCAAGCGGCAAAACGATGATGTATGCTAAAGCGTAAATGCTCACCTTGCCTCCAACACTCTACATGCACGGATGCTTAGCAGAATTGAAACCTAAACTATATGCAATGCAAGCCAATGAAATCGCCCTAGGATGAGAAGCTGCTATTAGCGAGAAGCACGATTTTCAAGATCTGACTAGATCCAAACGTAGACTATAGGCACATGCATATATACTTAGGTGTTTGGACCTAATACTACGTCAAGCAGATCCTACAGCTAAGGCTCAATCACACAAATAAAGAAAACAAAACCGAAAAACAAATAAAAAATTGTGAAGAAAATAAGAGAAAATCGCAGTGAGCCCCCAAGTGTACAAACACTTGGAAATTAGGCCCGAGTGTCCAGAGTTCAGGATACCTGTTTTATTACAACAATAAAGTCTCTCTCTCACTTAAATTACAAAAATAAATACTACACAAAAATGCTCAAAATATGACTGTCTTCTCAAGTCCTCCCTGCTTCCTTTGATGCTAGGTCAGAAATCTCCTGCCACCTTCACGTGGGTGCGTAGACGCCTAGGGTAGAGTGCCTCCCTCGATCTACGGTTCCTCGCACAAAGTCAACAAGAGAGGGTAATTAGACAAGTCAAACAATGATATAAAATAAATGAGCAAATAATGAAGGCAAAAATATAGACAAGTAATCACAATCAAGCAAAAAGCTGATCTATGCGTTGTTGCTCCCCGACGACGCCATTTGATTAACACGGATCTATCGGGGGTCTAAATGTATCTCATACAGGGTGGAGACACAGTCGCTGTGGCGACCCTCAATAAACCCGGGTTAAGTCAACAATTAACCCACAACAACAATCAAACAATGAAAAGCAATATGTGGAGTTGAAATTTATTATAACTCTATAATAAGTGTGTATAGTGCAAGTATATGTTGAGTGTCAAACACAAGGAACAAGCAGGATAGATCGGGGCTAAATGCTCAAATTTGAAAGTGATTAAGTGCTTACAAATGTGCTATTTTGTGGGTTTTAAATTTTTAAATTTTTTTATTTAATTTTTGATTTTATAATTTTATATTTTGATTTTTAATTTTCTTATTTTGTATTTTCTTTTTATATTTTGTATTTTTTTATATTTTCCTTTTTTCAATAATAAAGTATATATACAATAAAGGAAAAAGAGATATAATATATAGGGAAAATAGGTAAAAATAAGCAAAAATCAGGAAATAAGATATTTTTAGGCTTTTTATATTTTTCAAATATTTTTGTAAATTTTCGAAATTTTTCCTATTTTTTTGAATTTTTAAAGTTGAAAATACTGAAAACAGTGAATAAACTAAAAGGGTGAAACTAAAATGAGGATGAAAAATATAAAACAGAGTTCAAAATTCCTCAAATTAATTTTAGAATAAAGTTAATAAAATAGAGAAAATTCAGAGACAAAAATTATATTTTTAGAATTTTTATGGGATTTTTAATATTTTTATGAAGTTTTAAGAGTTTTGCTTTTTTTAGAGGTTTTCCTTTGTATTTTTTATAATTTTTGGACTGAAGTTAAAATACACAGAAACACACAAAATGTGATTTTTTTTGGAATTTTTCAAGCAGTTTTGATAATTTTTATGTATTTTCTAATGCAAACAGAGCTGAAAATGCTTGTTTTTGAATTTTTATAAATATAAAAAGGAAATAAAATGCAAAACAAAAATATGGCGTGAAAGAGCAAGTAAAAAGAAGCTTAAGTTAATTTTTTGGTGATTTTAGGATTTTATAGATGCATGAAATAATTAGCGGAAACAAAGAGAAAATACACTACTAGCAAGGGCATATAAGTAATTATTTAAAATTCCAGGGGTCTCAGCGCAATTTTTCCACAAAAATACAACGTGATAAAAATGTTCCTAGAGCAAATATAAAAAGCCAAAGCCGCGAGGATATCTCTGCAAAATCGCCAGAGTCCACGTGCACGAGGCACGTGACCTGGCAGGGGCACAAGTGTAAATACTAAAAACTCTGAGGACTATATTGCAAATATTCTAAAAATAAAGCACCAGATCTGAAAGTTCCTGGACTGATTGGAAATAACAAGATCCTAAGGGGGTCCTATGCAAAATGGCCACCCACCTCACATACGCGTGTCACGTGAGGTGACGTGGCCAAGGACCTGTTTGCAATTACTATAAAGTTCTGAGCATTTTCTAAATATTACAAAAGTATTAAACGGCAAATGAAGGATTGAGTGCTATATACTAAATACAAAAACGGCTAGGGTGTTTAATGCAAAATTCCCTCACCCAAGCGGATCGGACGGTATCGGCGCTGTCACTTATACACGTGGCGTCCCCAGAGCGCACGATGCCCCTTCGCTCCCAACAACCTGGACTAGAACATGAAAGGAGATCGGACGGATGGGACGAGATCTGATCCTACGGTCGCTGCTAGTTTTGGAGCGCTTCGTTGATCGAACGATGGGGAGCAAGGCAGGAGGAACTGGGAAGAACGCTGGGTCCGACGACTTTCAATCACTCCCCCTCGCACCCCCGGCGGTGGATGGTGATCCGACAAGGCACAAAACGCTCCAGGCGAGGAAATCTGTCCACTGGTGGCTTCAAAATGACGCGGGCCGCACCGGAGCATGCCGGAGGAGGAGGAGGAGCAAAGCGCCTCCAGGTACCCCAGCGAGCTCCTAAAATTGCCCCAGGCGCCCTTTGATGCACGACCTGCAAAATAGAGAGTCAAGGGGGGTCGCGGGCAAACTACCGTGACCCTCCTGGTGGTGAAATACAATGGAGATGGCGGACAAGGAACTCACCGGAGGAAGCTCCAGCGAGGGGTAGCATAGGTGATTGGTGGGATGTCGGATGAAAACGAAAATGGGAAATGAATTCTAATGCTATGACGAAGAATAAAAATGCAAGGAAAACGGAGAAAAAAACGAACCTCAAGGGTGTATACCTGAGATAGAACCTCTACGGCCAAACTTGGCCGGAGATGGTGGAAGCCGGCCTCCTGGCTTCGCCGTACCTCGACGGGGGTGTTGGGGGGCTCCCCTATCACCGGTGTCTACCCTACACGCAATCGGGATGTCTAAACTCTGCCAAGAGTGGTTCGAAAATTGAAGGGAAGGGCTGGAGTATTTTCAAATAGAATGGTGACGAGGCTCCCAAGATGGAGGCGTGGCGGTCAACTCGACGATCCACAGCTCGAGAATAACCCTGGGCGTGTATCATGGAAGATCGAGGAGCAAAATTGCAGAAGGGGTCGACACGAATAGATGAAAGATTTGACCTCGAAAAATATGCAAAAATGAGGTAAAAACGAGGTCTGACATCATGGCAGAGGAAGAGTCAGATAGTTGACCCGCGGTCAACTATCAGAAGCACCTGGTTGGTCCACGTGGACCAACCAGGAAAAACCCTGAAGAAATTATTTCAAAATTCCTTTAAAAATAGTAAATGAATTTTTTGATTTTTGGTTATTAAATAAAAAATATTTATTATTTTCTGAAGTATTTTATTACGAATTTTATTTATTTTTTTGAGATATAAAATTATAATTTACCTTTTATGAGCTATATATGTATACATATCTATATATTTTAATATTTTATTTTTATTTTGTATATTTAATTTAATTAATTTTATTTAATATTTTATAAATACTTAAAATATTTTTATACACTTAAATATATTTTTATTTTATTTTTCTGAAGTGTTTTGTACAATTAATAAAATAGGAGTATTAATTATATAGGTCTATGTACAGGTATTATACCTATGTATTATATATAGGTATTTTATTTTTGTATTTTCTTTAGGTTTTTATTCTGATTTTAATGTATAAATATATTACAAATAATATTTACAAAATTCTAAAAATATAAAAATTATAAAAATAATGAATAATAAATAAAATTAATACTTTAATATGTACAAGTATACAATAGGGGTCCAAAACTCAACTTTCAATTCGTAGCTTCAGAAAATACGAAACCACATTTATTAAATAGCTTATTTAAAATTATATACAATTAAAGGTGATTTTGATAGATTTTGAGTTTTTATTGGAGAGATACAGGTCTGGGAAGTTGGGATTCTGGAATCTTATTTAGATTATAACTTTTTATCTGTACATTATTTTTGTATGAAATCAATTTTGTATTTTTCTATATTTAATTATCTGCAACTTTCATGTACAAAGTTTTTGTATTTGGAGTATAAAAAGCAGAATCAAAAATAATTCCCATAATGAATAAAGAATGAAAGGAATTTTTATTGTATTTAAACCCTTATCTCCCCCTACTTTATTCCTTGTCGACCTAGTCATCGAGATGCCTAGGTCTCGTTTCGGGTCATAAAATATTTGCAATATTTTATTCGTTTTCTTTTCTTTTCTTTATTCTATAATTTTGGCTCTAAAAACCGTATTTTATACACTATTTACACAAATATGCATGGATGATAAAATGCACAAATTAACAGTATTTTCACGTATTTACTAGGGGTTTTAAGGCCAAAATGATAGAATAAAGATGATGAAATGTAGATTCATCACCACACCATCAAGATTAGGTCCACTTCATCTCTTGATGGGACTCTAGTGTGTTATTTGTCTAGATAAAGAGCCCTACTCCCCTATATTCATTGAGACACCATAATAGAAGAATCCTTTGTTTGAGACGTTCTTCCATGATTTCATCCCACTCCTCATTGTATTTAATATACATACCAAGTTTCATAATTTTTGGAATTAATTTGATTGTAAATTTATGAAAACAACCTTGTAGTTGATCTCATCTGCATCATTGTATATAGCATACAAATTCACAAAAAAATCTTCTTTGAAAACCAAGCATTTTATGTTCTAAATTAATCCCTAAGGTGTTTATTTGCTTCCTTGTGTCAATCCTGGGACTTGTCTGTGTTAAATAAATATTGAATCTATTTGTCACTAATTGAATCATTTATTATTGTGATTTATTATTGATTACTTATCGTATTTCTGGTAAAAACATTAAAAAGGGACATATTAAATGAGATAACTAATGATTTTTCATTAGACAAGGTCTTTATACGGATGACATGGTGTGCATATGAGGACATTTGAGATGTATGATCGCTCGAATGTATCATATATATTTTCTATACCAAAAAACATGAGCTTACTCGTCAGATATTGGGAATAAACCAAATTCCGTCGATGATTGTCTTATTTAGGAAACATGACAAGAGTTTAAAAGAAAGATATATACTTTTGTGGTAAAAACATTAAAAAGGGACATATTAAATGAGATAACTAATGGTTTTTCATTAGACAAGGTCTTTATACGGATGACATGGTGTGCATATGAGGACATTTGAGATGTATGATCACTCGAATGTATCATATATATTTTTCTGTACCAAAAAACATGAGCTCACTCATCAGATATTGGGAATAAACCAAATTCAGTCGATGATTGTCTTATTTAGGAAACATGACAATAATTTAAAAGAAAGATATATACTTTTGGAAAGCATATGATGATGCTATCTCCCAAAGATCATCTGAGAAGCTTACTAATACACCTCGAATAGGACATTGAAATAAGGATTGAACCTCGGGTTTAATCATGATCTTACAATACGTAGGATGTACGCGTATTGGGAATACTTGAGGGTGATGTGATCTTAAAAGGTTATATACCATGATGCTTCCGTTCTAAGAGAATGATGAAACACGATAGGATTTTAGTGACTCCACTTGGAGACTCGGAATCACAATCTTAGTTCAAAGAATTGGACAATTGATTTGATTAAATCAAAGTCAATAAATGATTGAGATCTAGTTATCCGATCCAATCAAATAACTCTAAGTGGTTAGGATCCTGGTATGAGATATAATCTCAATATCAAGTCACTATACATGATATATAAAATTTCCCCGACGTAATCTCCAAGTATCAATTGATGCTACACACAAATTCTAATTGGATTAAGATTTATACATTGAGAGATCGATCAGTATTAATGTTGATCATAGTAATGTGTTAATATGATTCACACATGTGGGCACATTGATTAATATAAATGTTGATTCATACCAATCAATTATGTGAATTTGATTCGCATTAATTTGATAGAACTTGTATACAAATATAATTGGTGTAATCAATATTAATATGAGTTTGATTTAAATAAAATATTGATTTATGTAAATTGGATTTACATTTAACGTATGAATATTATTCATAAGTGTATATATACACGATTAATGTGAATGTGGATATCAACTCACACTAATCATATTTAATGTGAATTTGATTCACATTTAATTGCGAGACTTATGCGTGAATTAGATTCATAAAATCAAATGTTAATATGAATTGGATTTATATTGAGAATTGATAAATGTACAATTGTATATACATTTATTTATGGGATATTGAATTTGATTTAGTTCCTTGGAGGGTTGTTTACTAATATCCAGAAAATAATTATGAATTGTATATTGTATAATTAGTTGACAACTAATTCTATTAAAAATTGTATTAGGACTAAATAAAGAGGAGAGAGAAAATGAAAGTTATTTTTCAACAAACTTTCATCCATGGGGACATTCACATGGAGTATGACTCCCTGGTGGAAGTCCACCATGTCCTATTTATCTCTTTATTTGTTGGTGATAATATTATGTTATCATCTTTCTACTTCTAATTAAACTATGATTGAATCCTAAACATTCAATCCATGGAAGAGGATTGCCTTCTTGACTATCCATTGGCCTATAAAAGAAGAGGCATGGGTTATCTTCTATTTAAGTTCTTTCAAGTCCAAATAATTGAGAATTCCTTTCAAGAAAAATCACGAGAAAGTCTCATGACCGTCCACTCTCTCTACCTCTTTAAGATGGTTGTCCACCTTCTCCTCTAAGTATCGTCTTCTTTGGTGTCTCAGGTTCCCGAAGAAGAAGAAAGACATTGTCTTGCATATCCAAAGTGTTGATACTCTAAGGATCGTGTTGGATGTGGATATCAAGAGGATAGAACCATCTCTCAGGTTACAGGATGTACATGGGTAATCTCTTTGACCACATGTGTTTCTCTGGTTGATCGCTCTCAAGCTAGGAAATCTCCTACTTGGAGACTAAGGATCATATTCACGCTTTAGAGATATTTTCCCTCATCTTGTGTGGATGGTGAAATGGTTTAAAAAATTTTCGATACCATGTCGTATCTCTATTAGAATTCTTTATATTGTGTGCTATCTATTTAACTCATACAATGAGACTATTTATTCGTATTTGATTGGGATATTTATTTCGGCTTATGTAATATGCGAGGCTTATAACCTCTCTTCAAATGATATCAAAGTCTTGGTTAGAGGTTTAGATTGGTTTCAGACTCGAGGATGAATGGGCCAAAGCTTAGAATTTGCGAGCATTTTTCCTACATTTTGGTTGTTTCAAATGAATTGATTGCATATGATGTCGTTTCCATCCACCATTGTTATGAACGTTCTTTGAAGGTCTAAGTGATGTCTAGAATGTCTTTATGCAATCCCAAAGGTCATTTCAATAGTTGGTTATGATCGGGCGTCAATTCAGATACGAAAAGGTACTCGTAGTATTTGTTTTTGCCTAATTTTGTCGTTAATTATTGTGGATTTTTAGCTACTATTTTTATGTCATAAGTCTTGCTAGAAATATTAAATAAATGTCATGATTTAAACTATCAAGCCACACAAACTTATTTCATGTGATTTCAACCCGATAGCATTTTAGTGCTAATGGTCAAGAGACGATTTGATGGTCAAAATAACGTGCTTATTTATGTTTATAAATTTAAATTCATCGTGGTTATATATGATAGTTTGACTAAGTATTTAGTGAGGTATTTGAGTTGCAAACTCTTTTGAACTACATGTTTTGTGATAAATCCCGATTTGGAACACGAATGTCGTAGTTTGCAAATTTGGATACAAAAACAAATTTGTTGCCTGATATAATGAAAATATGTGATAATTAAGAAGTTATTTTTAGTTTCATATTTCAAGTTATTATCTTGTACAAACTCTATCGAAAGATTTATAAAAACACTAGTACAAATGTGTTCAATTGTGCTATATACAGAATTGGAATGGAGATGACGTCTAGGTTGGGATGCTGATTTGGTTACTTAATTGGTACATTACTATGCAAGGAAGTGCTCCCTCTCAACATATATGTACATCTAGTCGGATCTATTTCGAGGAAGGATAACATTAGTCAGTCAAGGAGAAATTGGAATAAATATGTACTCTAACTATTAAAATTGGAATAATTTATACGAGCACTAAAATTTAATGACATCTATCAAGGAGAAATTGTTAGCTGATTGTTTAAATGGGGTTAATATTGAGTTAGTATGATTAAATCAATAATCTAATTATCATGGTCAAAAGGACATTCCCCACTTATTGATTGATCATAAGAATATGATTCAAAAATAATTAATTTTCAATTTAAACAAGATATGAAGAAGTCATATGATGACATCCATGGTTTCCCGACATTACAAAAGGGCTCTGTCACCATGGATTGTATTTTTGGAGATGCGCATGCATAGTCATGACTCCAGAATACAATTATACATTGAATCGACTTTTCGTTTCTCGAAAGAGATGGTTCATATATGTAGTGAGCCCGATAAGTTTCCACATATTCTTGAGATGGTGTTCGATTACACACAACGTAGCATTTTTTATTTGTTCATTGACAAATGGTTTAATTGACAATATGCTAACTCTGTATATTTGGTGGGACACGAGTGTGTTAAAGATCTAAGTATGAATGCAAGTTGGACTTGCAAGGTGAAAAGAATTATTGCTTCTTTCATTGTAGTTGTCTTTTCTCATATTATTGGGGTGTGATGAAAGTGCAAATGAGATCTCAAATCTTGATTGGGGTATTTGTAAGCATACCTCATGCTTTGAAAATTTGAAAGGGAATAGATTTTCAAAGTAACAAAATGTAAGACAACTTTGATTTAAAATAATATCACCCTAATCAAAGTAAATAAATATGCAAATTGTTTTATCTCAACTTACTTACACACATACAAAATTATAACCAATATTCATGGATAAGACCCATGATTTGGATGTAGTACTTGCAATTGAACATATAGTGTATGTGATTGCAATATGCAACATTCCTCGTAATTATGAGGATAGACAATTAGACATGGGGTATAACAACAACCAAAAGTCTGTGTGTTTCTATAATCCTAATTCCTTTTTCAAATGTGATTTGGAAGTAACATGTCCATAAGGATTATAATCATTGAGATCATTCTAGATCCTAAGGAAATGTTTTGACAACGAGACACCCTCAACATTTTATTATGAAGGACATGGTTCCTTGCATTATGCAAATGGTGGCTCTACAAGAGATGATCTACTCAAAATATTTGAGTACCTACCTGAACCAAAGTCTTTGGAATAAAGATGGATGTGGATGTGGTGACGTTCATCAATCTACCATCTCTACCCAAGTCCCTCACGAGCTTCATAATTTCATATTGTATGAAAAGGATGAATTAAATATAAAAGTTGAAATAATCTCAATATTGAAGTCATTCGATGAATTGTTCAATTATAAAATTCTTTTATCTTAAGAAATAATTGTTTAAGAAATCAAGGTAGCGCATTGGAGGTATGGGTTTGACCATAAGAAGAAAGAAGGTCAAAGAGTTCACCACACTTCTGTAACTTCTACACATAAGACATACAAATAGTTGGATGATTACCAATTATGCAACAAGTCGAAATACTATAAGTATTATTGTCCATACTGTCTATTATCTCTAGATAATGGCTCGGGTAGTGCATCAACATATTCTTCATGTGTAGTTCTTTATTGAGACCGATTTTCTCATTGGATGAAAGAAAATTGGACAAATGTATTAGGTTCTTCTGCTAACACTTACAATTGGTTCCACATGTTTTTGGAGACTGAAAAACTTGATCTAAAGGATGCTAGTCATCCACATGAAATTCTATACACTTATTGCACTAATCTCCATTGTATTGATAGACTACAACATTCTAGTGGGAAAGCCCTTCTTAGAGAATGTCTCTATGTCCTAGATGGAGTTAGAAAGAATTTGATGTTTATCTCTAAACTTGTTGACATAGACATACATTTTTAAAAAAACTACCATGAAGAGTTATGATGGATATATTTCAGAAAGGGTTATAACATCTAGAAGACTCTATGAAATTAGACATTTAATGAATGTTCCACTAATAGTTCTAATACCTGAAAACAAATTTCTTAAGATCAAGAGAGGATGAAGATCATATCACAATGATCTACCATCAAGACTGGACACAAGTATATTCATAAGATCAAAAGACTAGTGAGGGATGGACCTTTTAGATTATCTAAAAGTTCATAACTTACCTACTTTTGAAATTATATTCAAAGCAAAATGTCTGGGACACTCTTCTCCAAAAAGGTGTAAGATGTTGAGATATTGTAGACCTAATATATAATGATGTATGTGGACTCTCCAAACCATAATAGGCATTAATGATATATTATATTCGTTGACGACGATACATGGTATGGCTTTGTCTTCCTAAAAGTTGATAGCCTTTGAAATGTTTAAAGAGGTCATTGACTTGGTTGAGAACCAAAGTTGGAAGGATGACCAAGTGATTTGATATGATAGAGCTATCAAGTGTAAAGCCCTAAACTTGGTCCCTCTAAGATCCTATATCATAAGATTCGGTTCGTCAAGAGGAAACCAACGGAATTTGTTTCGTATGAATCGGACTTCGTTTGGAATTGTTATGATTTTCGGAAGAAAGAGAAGTAAAGAGGTTTAAGATGTCATTAACCCATAATGATCGTCATTAAGATAAAATAAACATGACTAAAGAAACTAATGACGGATTGAAAACCACTAATGACCATTAGCGAACACTAATCAATAGTTAGTAAAAGATAAGCATAAGCCATGAAAGTTAAATCGTGATTAGTGAAAGTTAATCATGATTAACGTTAATTAAGCGTCATTAGCGAATCTGGAATCCTCTGGAATGTTCTAACTTAAGCTCTAAGTTTCGTATAAGTTTTGACCAAAACCATGGGTCAAAACCATGGATCGCTAACCGCGATTAAGGGCTAAATCATGGTTTTCTAACCATGGTTAGTGGTTTTATGGAGCTTATAAATACCCCCATACCCATTCATTCTCTACGATTTCCACTACCACCACCACCCCAAGGGCTAGGGTTGAGAGGTCAGGAGGAGGAGTGAGAGGCGGGGAAAGAGCGCTAGTGAAGCACTGCCGGGAGAACGAGGAGGAGGAATGCATGATCCTCTCTTAGTTTGCTCTATAAACTAGGCTTTCAATTCATCCTCTTTTCTTCCAAGTTTTGTTCTTGATTCATCTTTCTTTCCGATTCGTTTCCTATTTAAATTCGAGGAGAAATATGTGTAACACCCTACTTAGATGCGGGCGACCAAGGTTGTAAAAAGCAGTATGCGGTATTCAGTCGGTAGGGTCACTGATTACTGTTTAAACGGTATGCGGGAGTTTAAACAGAAATTAAATGGGTTATGCGGTTTTGTATTTTTAATAAATAAATAAATAAATATATATATAATTAATAAGAAATATAACTAAATTATAAAATATAATCACATATTCACAATATATATCAAATATTGTCATATTCAATGATTTTTTCCTATCAATTGTCAAAAATAACATAAACAAGTAGAATCCATAGTCAAAGTTTGGAATCTCGATTTTGATTTATGAAGATAAACAACAAAAGGAATGAAGCGAACAAGTTATATCGGATATCTAGAATCTAATATCTATAGAGTTGTTTCATCTCCATTGCATAAATCCAAAGGGGGTGAAGCTCCCCAAGTTGAAGACCCATTGTATGCACCCTCGTGTCACACCATACCCTACAAGAACATGGTTCTTGATGCAACTGGTCAACAAGCCTGGGGGACTAGGAGGGGCCCATGTTAGGGAGAAAACAAGCACATTCTCACATTCTTGACAGGCTGATGTAAAAAACGGGATTTAAAAGTCGGTGCAGTCCAGGACCGCATGCGTGTAAACGACCTTTTAAACGGTCGTTTAGGCCGTTTTTTACATCCCTGCGGGCGACTATGCACGTCAGTGAACCCTGTGATTCGTCACACATTCATTCACCTAAGATGTGTGGCGTCTACCGATTCGCTATTGTGTATTGCTCGTTTTTTTTCGCTTTTATAGTTATTTTGATGGAGAAATCTGTATAATACCCTACTTAGGTACGAGCAGCTATGCATGTCAGTGAACCCTGTGATTCATCACACATTCACTCACCTAAGACGCGTGGTGTCTACCGATTCTCCATCGCTTGCAGTTTGATTATATTCTTTCTGTTTCGCTGTTATTTTCCTCTTGATTGATTTTATAAGGGGGAAACTCTGCCGAAATTTTCCTAAAAATATCACCCTGTATAAGGGGAAACTCTGTCGAAATTTTCTTAGAAATATCACCCCATATAAGGGGAAACTCTGCTGAAATTTCAAGAGAAAATATGTTCTTCACGTTCTTCATGTTCTTCGTGTGTTCTTCACGTTCTTCGTGTTCTCCGTTCGTTCTTTGCGTTCTTGGCACGTTCTTAGCGTATTTGATATGAAAATAATATTCAATCATTTCAGGATCCATAAATCATCCTTTTGAAAGAGAATCACGATAAAGAATTGTATATGCGAGAGAGAGCTCGATTAGATAACGAAAACCTTCCTTTTGTTGTTGGGTTTTCATATGAGATTGTTGAAATTTCTGATTTTATGTTCTTTGCTATGAAAAACCCTAATTTGGCTATTTATGAGAAAATATGAAAAGTTGTTTTGTGATTTCAACTAAAATAAGGTATAAGCATCGAATTGATGCAGTGGCTTGGAAAGTTAGGGTTTGAAAGTTAAAATGAGCGTAATTATGAGTATATAAATATATGAATTAATATATGTGTAAGTCTATATTCGGTATTTTATGGTTATACAAATCTAAGTCTTAACAGAGGAATTACATCATGGGAATTGATATTTGTTGGTTTGGATCGTGAAAAAGATCATGTGTTACGTTAAGAAATGACTGTGAGTAGAACTACAGGTCGGGCATGCAACCTGTAGGTTTGTCGGAAGGAATCCGTATTGGTGTGACCCTACCTAGGTGGTACACGGTTGACTTGTTTTGATAAGTGCGCACGAAATGAATGATTTGCAACGCATGGTACCGGGTGCCAATATATTCGACGACAGAAGATGTGGTCGTGCCATGTTGAGGCACGGGTGGTTCAATAGCGGCTGGGTTACGATAACATGTAATTAAAGCTGCTAGGTTATGTGATTAAAGGTTAGCCTGAGGTTTTAAGCAACCGGGTCCTCGAGCACGATGTGCTCCTTTGTGTTCCAGGATGAGGGTTTGAAACCCTGATTAATAAAAGAAAAGGAAAATTGTCAGGGTACGGCAGCATAAGCTCACCAGATCAACGCAATCTCCAATCCCGAAGTATCCACAGCTTCAGAGTCCAAGAATGGTGGGGTTCCCCTGGACTAATCCCTGATGTGGAATAGAAAGGAATATGACTTAAATCAATGAAAGGATTGTAACTTTTAATGACAACAAGTTTAGCAAAATTACACAATTTGATTACTTTTCTCTTCTTCGTTACTTAGCACTCGCTAATTATTATCCTATGAATTATTGGAAAACCCAACAGGTGTCGGTGAGCCATCACAAGGACTTTAGCCAATAGATGTACATATAAAGGGTTGTAGTCGGACAATAGATCGTGTAAACTTTATTTTGTGAATGGAAAAGTATTAACTACTTCTTTTTGAGTATTTTTATTTGCAGTTTGTTTCTGAATGTTAGTTGTGATTTTTGGATAAATTATTGCTGAGTATTCAGATCTGGATATGGAAGGATCCAACGACCCGGAATTAGGGTCGTGACAACAAGTACCTCTCAGAAGAATTCAAGGAATACCTTAAAGAGAGAGGAATAGTTTCCAATCTCACTCCTCCAGGAACTCGGCATCTCAATAGAGTTGTGGAGAGATACAACTGGATCATGTTGGACATGGTCATATCAATTTGTGATTTAAGCTTGACTACTAACGAATCGTTGAATACGTTGTTTAATCTGCACTCGATGTAGTGTACTTAGCGAATCAGTCAGAACCAAGAGAAGATCTCTGTGAAGAGGTCTCGACTTTAATTTATATCTCGGGCAAGTCCGGGGTCGAACACATGGAGGCAAAGGAACAACTTGAGGTTAATTCAAAAATTAAGATGTAGATTTCCAGTGCGGATATTTTTTATATTTTTTATGCAAAAAGAAATGCCAATGCAAAAGCGGGAGAATTAAGTTAATGAGAAAGCACACAACTTAGCCAAATTAATTTTAATGTAAAAATAATCCAATTTAGCCAAATTAATTTTTTCCAGTAAACTTAATCCAATGATGAATGCAACATATATTTTTTTGGAATCTTCAGGGTTAAAATGCAACAATTAAAAATGCACAATTTTTATGGGGTTTTATGCAATTTTTCACACATACAGAATGCAAAAATTACGAAAAAATCACTGGAATGAAAACATGATGCAAGGATGCTATAGTAATATTTTTGGAATTTTCTGACAAAATATGAATTTTTTATAAATTTTTTAATGAAAATAGAGTGACAGTGAGTAATTAATTCCTAATAAATCAACGCTATCAAATTAATCAGAGTGCAAATTATCTCAAAAAGGTATTTTCATATGCAATTCAGACGATTTGATATTTTGCAAAAATGGTGTATGTGGATTTAATTAAAAATCAAATATCCAAATCACTCTATAATTTATTTCAGACACATGACAACTCTATTTTAGATGAAATTTGAACAACCATTGCAAGACATCTTGTCTAATTTTTCAAGAATTTTCAGAGCAACCATGAGTAAGATATCAATTTAAGAGTCCAGATTGGATAAAATATGAACTTTTGCACATAAACAATTTTAATTAATTATCTAGAGCTCACAAAAATACAAATAAATATTCAGAATGTAGATAATTAGTTGCTCAACACAATGACATTTTTCATTGAATAAAAAGATGCAAGATTGAAGTCCAAATTAATAAGCAAACATAGGGTTCTCTATGCAATATTAGAAAAGAAAACTCACAAACAAACTATATATAGGGACTATTTTGTAATTATAGAAACATGAAATATCAACAATGCAAATTATACAAATAAAAAAATCTTGACCTTCTTCTTCTTCTTCGCAGGAGGCACACAGAGGGGAGGTGAAGGGCGGCGGCGGCCAACGCACGGCCGTGGGCTGGCGGCGGAGAACCACGCATGCGGGGCAGCGGAGGGCCGCCTGGAGGCGGAAGGTGGTTGACGCTGGGCGGCTGCGGGCCGGCGGGCGGAAAACCGCCTACAGCTATTGAGGTGGTGCGAGGAGGAGGGCCGTAGGGTCGGCGGGCAGTGCCTCTAGAAGAAAGGCGGGAGCGGCGCGAGGAGGAGGCACCTTTGCAGGCCGTGACAGGCGGCGGTATGCCGCAGGTGGCGCGGGTGGATAGCCCACCGGCGGTGCTGGAGGAAGGGGGGGGGCGATCCCTGCTGGATTTTTTTTGTTTTTTTGTGCTGTTAATTAATTGATTTTTTTAGATTTTAAATTTTTAGACAAAAAATGCAAATATAAAATAGTGTGGTGAGGTGGTAATATGGTGAAGATGAAGTGGGGGTGTGATAAAAAAACGGAAATGGTATGGTGATGAGACAACAATGAAACAAACTATCAGATAAAATAAAACAACAAGAAAAATAAGAGGAAATACTTACCTGAATCTTCGCCGGATTGACGGAGCAGCTAAGCTGGACTCCTATCGTCGCCTCGATCTAATTGGCGAAATAAAAATCGGAGAAGCTGTGCGAGCTCTATGAGGAACTCGTGACGCGGAAGGAGGACGTCGCTTGAGGAAGATGCCTCGCCGCTGTCATCAACAAAACACTCCAAGCTCTCTCCTTTTTCTATTAGAATGGCGGATAGGCAAAAAATGAGGATGGAGAGGTGTATAAAAAGAGACGATGAATGGGAGTTAGAGAGATGGTGGAAATGTGGAGTTTGAATGGGAGGTTAAAAGAATGGTGGAGTGGAATGGAGGTTGAAAGAAGACTTGGAGAATAATGAAAAAAGGGAAGTTGTTGTAGAGAATGTGATTACATAAAAGAAAATAAAAGTAGGCTACTAAAAAGAGAAAATAAAGTAAAGAGAAGAAAAAGAGTGGGGAATTTACAAAATAAGACAAACACTATGTACATTTTTTACTTTTCTAACTTTAAATTTTTTGTATTTTTAATAAAAGATATTTATAATAAAAAATATAACAAAATACTATAAATAAAATACAACACAAAATTGATTTTTTTGGATTTTAAGTGATTAAGAAAAGTAAATAAAAAAATGAAGAAAGAAAAATATGTACAATATATAAAAAGTACACCTAGGTCCCAAAATCTAAATTTTGCAAACGAGCTCTGATTTTAATGAAACCTCTTCTGTTGGATAGATAATTTTACAACTTGAACTTTAAAAGTAAGCTTGGTGAATTTGGAGTTCATACGGAGCAGGAATTTGGCCGGGAAGTTGGACTTTATAGCTTTTTGTCTTTAGAATCTAGGAGCATTTACTTGAGGTAAAATTTATTTTATATTTTGTATTTTTATATATGAACAAGATAGAGAAAGAATTAACCAAAAAAGAGTTGAAATGGAATTATTAAAAATACATGAAGTTTTGGGCTATTTACAGGTGGAAAAACTCCTTTAATTTTGCGTTTTTTATTGTTAATTTATTTTTGTACAATGTAATATACAATAATTAATGTGTTTTATTTACAAGAGTCATTTTGTTAATTTATTGATTTTATAGACATTTATTTGGGATTTTACTCAGGGATTTTGCTAAGATCAAGATATTGAGATGATGAATCGTGGATTCATCACCCCTCTATACTTAAACTTTGCTAGTCATCGAGCAAATAAAGAATGAATAAGTTAGAATAACCCCTGATTGTGCATGTGAATACAAGACTTGATCCGTTCAAGAACTTTCGGTTTCAGAGATCCTAAAGTTCTAAGCTGAACCAAGCTCTAGTCAAAAGGTATCCAATTTTCCTAATTATCAGACTCTCTTTGTATACATATATAGTAGGGATATGACTTAAGTGTGGACTGCAGTTACAAGAGTAGAGTCGCAACTTCGCCCAAGGTTCCAGCCCAAGAGACTCTCCTAAGAACCCAATCCTCGACACTAGGGAATAAACCATTTCTTGCATCCAGTCCACCATCTCTTTAGCTGTCAGACTTGAAAGTGTAGATGGAAGGTCAGTTGATGGAGGGCATAGGATTGTGTCATTTCTTCTCTCCCTCTCATTGTAACAAGGATCCTCTCAAGTGCCTTATTACTCAACGCATTTTTTGGTGTTGATCAGTGTGTCCGTCAAGAGAAGTTGGAGTCGTTTGCACTTGTTTTCCTTGAAGTACACCGGGTTGTGCCTTTTTTGAGTACTCATCGTACATTTTACACCCAGACTTGTAGCATTTACGATGCAGAGCCCTTTTTTGGTGCAAGCCTGACTCCTGGTCCTAATAACGGTGGTCCAAGTGGACACTTTGAAATGGTTGGGAGCGCTCGCCTTTGGTGGAAGCTCTTTTATATTTGACTTTGTGGAATGAGAGCTTTTCTTTAACATTTCATTGCTTTGTAATATTTTTGTCTAGCTCCACTGCTTTTACCAAGAGTTGGCGTACACTGATCAACATTTTTTTTATTTTATATCACACCCTGGCACATAGGCAAATATCAAGAGATAGTATAAGAACCATGTTCTCATACTGGTTAATGGTGCTGACACTAAGGTTTCATGAAGCCTTCATAGATTTTATCCCATCCTCGAGTATCATCAAATCAGGTCCAAACTCAAATCCCTCATCCTAGTTCCTCAAGTGAAATTTCAACTCATCTCACCATAACTGTTGTTGTGTATGTGAGGTGCTGATCATATTCTTAAGGTAGAGACTAAGCATGCAATATAGCACACAAATCATTCAAACTAGGGAAATGTGAGTAATTAAGTCAAAGACCCTAATGACTAAGGTTGGTTAACTCAAAAACTCAAGACCTCATAAATCAAGTGTTCTTGAACTTCACTAGTCTTGTGTGGATGTGAATGTGTCAGGGATTAAACCAACTTATTAGTTAGTTTTTTTTATTTTAATTTGTTTTTATTTTAAAAAGAAAGAAAGAATTTTTTTGAAAAAGTTTTCTTTTTTTTGAAAAGAAGAAAGAATTTTTTTTGAAAAAAGAATTTTTATTTTTTTTGGAAAACCCTTTTTTTGAAAAAGAATGGGAAGAATTTTTTTTTCAAAAAGGTTTTTTGTGTTTTTTTTCAAAAGTTTTTTTGAAAAAGAAAGGTAAATTAGAAAGGATACACATTTTTTTTGGAAAAGTTTTTTTGAAAAAAGGAAGAAAAACCTTTTTTGAAAAGTTTTTTTTGAAAAGAGACAGAAAATAAAAGGAATTTTTTTTGATTTTTTTATTTTTCTAATGGATTTTTTTGTTTTTTGTTATACCTCTTATTTACAACAAATTACCCATAACCCCTTATTTAATTACAAACAAGTCAAAGTACGAGTTATAGGTAAAGTATATATGTATATATACAAACCCCCCTATACTTAGCATGTGCTATGTCCTCATGGCACTAGGTGACAACAAGCCATAACTCGTACTAAGCATAAGTGGGTGAAAAGAATAGAAGTTAAAAAGAATATAAGAGTGTGGGAGAATACACAACGGGCATCAACCCCCCTATACTTAGGCTCTGGTCAGCCTAAGTATTGGAAAGAACACAAGAATAGGGGACCGATGAGAATGGGAAATAATATACAAAAAGAAAACAAAAAGAAGACACGGAGCTAATCGGGTCACTCTCCCCCCTATACTTAGGATTTAGTCATCCTAAGTATAGCCACAAAATGAAATCATTACGGAAATGGGGCGAGTGATGCGAATCACGGGGGAGGGAGGGAAATAAAGGAAGGAAAATATGTACAAGGAGGAGTGAGAATATACAAGGATCAAGAAGGTCTGTGACGGACCTTCTTGCAGGAGTGAGGGGGAGGGTAGTATACATGTGTGTCGCTGTCAGAGTCGTCCACAGAGGAACAATAGTGAGGTGTGGAGAACGTCCAGCAAGGTCGACACACGGCTGCTTGCTCAAATATAGCTTCAGAACAACCGAACTAAGCTCACTCATATAGATCACCTCATTCGGACCTGATGAGGACTCCTCAGAAAGTTCCTTCTCTGGTAAATCGAAGGTAGCTTTCTTAGCCGGTTTTCTAGAAGCTGAAGTATCAAGAGGAAGAGGAGAGTGATATGTTTGGAGGAATTCGGGGGAACGCCTCGAGGAATCAATACTCTTCTTCTTCTTACCAGATGACCGACTAGAGGATGGAGCAACCGATTTATCAAGATTGGTCAATTTGGTCCCAGTTGTCTCTTTTGGTGTAGGTCTTGGATGTGGTAAGGTGCAGATCAGAGGTTCATCATCAGATGAGTCACCATATGCATTGTAATACTCCTGCAGGGTCAGCACACGTCTCTGGTAAGGCATAGTGTTCTCAGTTGGCTTGGCATTGATTGGCTCATGAGTCGGATCATCTAAATAATCAAGGAAATCAGTAATGATCATGTCCGACTCAGGGACAACTTCTGGTTGTGAGTCCTCTCTAGAAATTGTCACAGTGGTGGTGATGCAAGCAGTGGGCGATGTGGAGGTGTAGGGAGTCTCTGAACCAATGGTCATCTGGACAGTTGGTATCTCAGGTGTAGTAGAGAGACGTGACTCAATTGTCTCTCCAAGGTCACGACTGTCTGCGACTTTATGAGTTACCTTGGAATATCGTGAGTCCTCAAAGATCTGGTGAGGTCGGAGTGCTCCCAATGTAGTGAAATCGATCTCCCGAGTCTCACAATCTATAGTTGCCTTAGCCACGGCAAAGAACGGCTTCCCAAGAATGATCGGAGACTGGGTGAACTCTCCTCGATGCTCAATGTCAATGATTGTGAAGTCTATCTCCAGTAGAGCACCTTGGAAAGTAACGATGACTGAAATGGTTCCTCTCTACCATTTAATCGAGCGATCTGCCAACTGAACGATCTCTCTTGACTTCTTGGCAGATCTGAGTTTGAGCTTGGCAAATACGGAGGTCAGGAGGATATTAGTCGGTGAGTCATCATCGATTCTTGCAATGGTGAATGTGGTATCTTTGATTTCACAATCAAACCTAGGCAACCGCTTTACTCTGCGGCTCTTGGTTTTTTTCCCTATCATCAAAGATGTGGCCATATACACTATATGTCTCTTAGTCCTTGTTCTCTTATTGCCCGACCTTTTAGGCATCAATTTACTTCTCACAAATCTTTTAAGGTCGGGAAAGTGTTCAATGGCCATTATTAAAGGAAGCTCAAAAATCAACTTTCTATCCAATGCTTCCCTAAGTATAGGATCCAATTTTTGTAGATCTTTTCTATTTTCAATTTTTATGTTGTTTTCTGAGTTTTCATTTTTTGGTCTTTTTGACAGGTGAAGGAGGACTAGGAGAATGTACAGACTCTAGTTTGGAGGGAAAGCGATTAGTGGAAGAGGGAGATAGAAGGGACTCCAGCTGTACATGACGTGTGGTCAATCCGGTGTCTTCCAGGTTTTCAAAATTCAATCCGCAAAATCCATGATCCACATTCCTACCTAGACTCTTGATCGGTCTACAAATGTCATCCTCCAATAAGTTCTCATGACACCTCATGAGAGAAGTCTGCGTAATTGGAGGGTACTGCTGAGAACTCGGGCTCTTATACTCAACACTCCCTGACTCAGGCGTGTAATACTGGGTTGAATATGGCCCATCTCTATGGCAGATGTTGGTCGGAGCCTCACCAGGTGGAGTTAGTAGACAGGGGGTCTGTAAATCAGTCGCATGAATTCAATCCCCTACATATGTTGGCTCTTTGAATGGGTGATATGAAGGTTGGTCAATGTGGGCTCTATCACTCATGTCAATCAAGTCAGGAAGATCGTATGGCACAAGTCTCTCCATTCGGTTTGTCTGGTCAACCATGCTATACCCTAAGGTTAAGTCGGGATGTGTATAAGTCAAATGTTGTTCGATCCCAACTCGATGTAAAAATGAGGTTTGTGGGGGCAACTGTTTCTGCCAATCATCCATTTCAGCAGTGGCTTGTTCTTTGATTTGTTCCTTAATTCCAACAAGCGGACAAGAATATGGTGAGTCAATACAGGGTGGTTGTGGGTCATGGGTGTAAAAATGTGGGGTAGGTGAGAAGGATGAAGAAGTGCGAAAGTCAGTCGGAGTTCTGACTTCGCGGTCGGGGTGTGGGTATGAGGAGGAATATGAGGGTGGAGATGATCAGAATATGGTCGAAGAAGGGTGACTTGGATATGATGACCAATATTTTGACATCTTGGAAGGGAGATGGGAGAATGAAGCGGATCGAGGAAGAAAGCGTGCAAGTGCACCGAATTACACACAAAAAAAACAAACACAAGAGCAAACCCTGGGTTCACCTACTCAACACAGTGATGGTCGCAAAAGTCCGACCGTTTATCTTTTCAGTTTTAATTAGGTGATAAATCAATGTATAATTCCAATTACGCAAGGCTTAAAAGTAGGTTTTGGGCAATATCCTAGGGATGCGTCCTCACCACTCAACAATCACAATAGCTAAGCATACAATGAGGGTTTTGCTCTCCCAAAATAAATGTTAGTTTTAGTCAGTTTTTTTTGGTCAACTCTGATTTGCAGTCCCGATTTTAAGTTTGGTTATCACTTGATTAGTCCACCAAACAAAGCACACCTAACGATCAGTCCCGATTTCCTTTTAACCTAAGTTTAAAAAACAAAGCCCATCGCCAAGGTGATGCAGGATATTCTGGCAGCTACATATGCACAAGCGAAGAACGAGACCAAGATTCTTCAGCTTCAGTTTGATATATACACGACCAAGTAAAATGGTCGTCCTATGCATACCTTCTATTCTTCGCTTCGAGGCATGTTTGAGAAGCTTCACTGCTTTATGCATGTTACCACTTCCGCAGAGCAACAAATGGCATATAAGAACTCCATGATGGTTGGAGTTTTCTTGGCAGCCTTGGATCCAAAATATGAGGCGGCATGCACACAACTTCTTACATGTGCGATCGTACCTCCCATGGAGGAGGCTGACAATCGCCTCCACATGCTTCTTATCCGATCCGCTGCCACCATACAAACCTCCTTAGCTATGGCTGCATCTCATAGTATGGGAGGTCGTACACCGTTCAGAGGGTGTGGTCCCCGTGGCATAGGAAGTGGATATCAGCATGGCCCTTGCACCTAATGTTGTCGTCTAGGTCACTCTGACGATACATGCTATCGGAAGCATGGATACCCCGCATCTGTTCGTGTGGCTGAGCAGATTCAACCTTTAAATAGTTTGGCTTCTCAGGCAGATCCATGCCTTGATGATATTGTCTCATGTCTGAGGGAGATAACGACTCATGTTGCTGGCACCACTACAGGTTCCCCAGATGTCACAACTCATGATAGAGCCTCTTCGAGCTCCTCAAGTATAGCCTATGCTTTTACTAGTTATAGCAGGGCATATATATCAGAGTGGATTATGGACCCTGGTGCTTCTCACAATCTGTGAGGAGACATAGCATATTTCCATTTTTATAGATTTATACCCCATGGTAGACGGGTCGTCATTGCGAACGTGGTTTACTTACCCATCACATGACTTGGGGAGGTGCATTTGACGCTGTCGATGGGCATGCATAATGTCTTATACGCTCCTGACTTTCAGATGAAGTTGTTTTCTATTAGTCAGTTCACGAAGGATCTGCATTGTCATGCCATTTTGACCCCTCTTATCTTGTGTTTCAGGACATATTCACAGTGAGGGTGATTGGATATGGTCGTGAGCAGCAGTGTTTTTACAGACTGGTCCAACCTCCTCTTGTTGATTCCTCTACTATTCCCACTAGACCAATCTCACCATACTTGTGGCATCTTTATTTGGCTACCTTCCTTTGCAAAAGCTGTGTCATGTCCTCCACATATTTTCCCGCAATCTTCCTTCCAGTGTGAGCCTTGCCAGCTTGGGAAGTATCACTGCTTTTCTTTTCCTGGTCGTTGAGTTGTAGCAACACTCAGTTATTTGAGCTTATTCACTTAGATATTTGGTGTCTCAGTCATGTTCCTGATCATCAGGGATACCGTTTTTATCTTGTTGCTGTGGACGACTAATGAATCTGTAATTATATGTAATATCACCAAAAATTGGTATCATATATATCACAAACAAATGCATATATTGCACAATAGACTTCATTTGCATTTGAGTCGATGAACATTGTAGAATGCATTCAGGGCTACCCTTTTCATTTTAATCATTTTTGCATTTAACACCGCTTATTTCCTATTTTTCATTGCATTTTATGCATAGTCAATGGTCAACGCATCAAGTGGCGCCACTCTGCTGGGCCACTTCACCCGCAGGGCTAAACCTGCACTCAACCCGGTCAAAGCCTCTTGTCTTATAGTGCATCCCATCTGGATCGTTGAATCAAGATTGATCCAACGGTCCCCACCAAAAGCCCCAATCTTAGCCATTTTTGATCAGAACCGTTGGATCTTGGGTGATCCAATGGTCCCAGTCCATCTCCTACCTCCTTCCTTCAGTCGTAGCAGACACCTCCTCTCTTCCGCCCAACCTACGGCCGAATCTCCTCCGTTATCCCTTCTAACAACCCTGATCTTCTCCATCTCTGATTCTCTCTCTCCCCAATCTCTATCCTCTTTCTTCGATAAAAAACAACCAACCAACTCTACCATCACCACCATTTCCCCAACGACCATTATCCCCTTTTATCCCAGAAACCCATGGCTTCACGACTCTAATTAATCCATCTCCGATCATCATCCATTGATCTCCTACCATCCTCCGGGTCTTCCTCCAATAGTTCAATAACCCATATTTGGACCTACCCCCTTATCCTTACGCCTAACCAACCCTATCGACCCTAAACACTGGCACCCATCATGACTCTAATCACTATCCTTTCTCCTGTAACCACTCGAATACTAATCGCCGCCCAACTCCAAATCTCTTCACCCTTGTTATCTTCTCCGATCTCTCCGTTCCTATTTAAACCTCCTCCCATTGCGATTGTCTCTCATCCTCCGTTCTATAGAGACAAGAGAGAGGGGAGCGACAACCCCCTCTTCTGCTGGTGACAACAGTAGGAGCTCCAATCTCAGGCGTGATCCATGGCCTCCAGTCACGTCGCACCTCCTTGCCAGTGTTGTCGAGTCTGTGCTTCCATCGTCGGAGCGTGCATGCAAAGATCGGAGTCGAGGGCTGAGCTCCTCCAATTCCCTAGGCGACTTCAACACCTCCAAGTACATCCCTCTTCCCTTTATCTCTTCTTCCCTCATATTCGTGTTCGCCTTCTTCTCCCTCACCTTCGCACCTTCATCTTCTCCCCTTCGAATCCATCTCTGTCCATCACTTCACCTTCTCCTCCTCTACTTCTGATTTCTCCCGCAACCTTCCATTTCCGACCTCGCTAAGGTCGGAGCCACAAGCTCCTCATCCACCACCATTCCAGGAGTCCCGCTCATCTTCCTTTTCCTTGTGCATCAACATCTACACCAAGCCTTAGAGGTTCGAGTCTTCTTCTTGCTTGTAGAATACACCGGAGCCACCATCGAGTGCCTTCATGTAGCTGCCATGACGACCGTCTGTCAACCAATTCTTCTTTAGGATGAGGAGTTTCGCTTGGCTGGAGAAGAACGTTGAAGAAGAAGAAGAGGGGAAGGATACATGCAACATTCGATCAAGATAGAGCCTCGACCACGATCGTCCAATCACACCCGAAAGCTAGCCCTTGATCAGACATCCTCCATCAAATCAGAGCCATCTATTCGGGTCTGCTCGAACCTTCAACTTCGGGTGGATACGAAGCAGACGTGAGCGCGCACGTGAAGCCTCGATTGACGAGCCACAATTAGCCATCCGAGCCAGCGACATGTAAGGCGGATCACGTGTCCTGGCATCTTTACGCTCACCACCCCTAAGATCCGATGTTAAACGACAATTCTATAACGTGCCCCATGGATGAGTTTTGGGGAAATTGCAGTAGGGCACTTTGCACGTCTAAGATTCACGCATATACCCTCGCATGGGGGTTAATTTATAGAGAAGGCCTCCGGTATACAAAAACTGCAAACACACCTCTCCAAAGGTCATTTTGAAAGAGAAATATTTATTTTTATTGCATTTATGCTTTTAAGACCATTTTATTCATATCTTGAGCATCTGTAATCGGATTTTTATGTTCCTTATGTCAATTTGAATCTTATTTAGCTCTCTATCATATATAACAATTGATTATTCATTTGGAGACATTATTTGGCATTAATTAAGAAAGGAATTTATTCAATTATTTATAAGCACATTTCTTCATAGTGATTGATTTGATTGCTCAATTATTGTGTAAATTGGGCCAATGATTTGGGGGAAATAAATTGGGATTTAATTTGACACTAATTGAGTAATTATTTCTAAAATCTATTAATGGGTGAGACTCTTGAATTGGATTAATTGACTTAGGTGCCTGATAAGTTCATGCTTGCTTCATCTACATGTCATCTATCTCTTACATTGCATTCATTCATCATTTGAAAATCTAAAAAAGGAGACACTGCATTTTATTTATTTATTTCTCTCACATATTGCATAGCATTTATTTCTTGCATTAAAATATTTGTTAAAATTCACACATCATATTTGTTTGAATTAATTACATCTTTTAAATCTAAAACCCACAAAAATGGCATAATCAAAGAATAAAAATTTTCTTCTTTTGAAAACTTGAAATTTTCGAATTATTTAAGAATTAATTCTTGACCCTCATATTACCTCCTTGTGTCGACCTTGGGACATACCCAAGTAAAATAAATAAATTGATTGCATCGAGATTTAATTTTCCATATCATCTCTCATTGTGGTTTTTGACAGACTGATTCCTGCCTGACTACAATGCACATTTATTCTCCTTAATTAGAAGGGTGGGAACACAATCTTTCAATGACTACTCTATAGAGTCTATACTTTCTTAGGTCATTCTGTTAAAAAATAAGTATGAGGTTAGGCCTATCATTAAATCATTTATTAATGAAATAAAGAATATTTTCTCTGCTACTGTCGAGTTTTTGCTCTTTGACAATGCATTAGAATTCTATACATTACAACTATTTGAGTTCTTTAGATCTCTTGGCATCGTACACTGGACCTTGTGTGACTACATATCCCGGCAGAACGATGTTGCCAAATGCAAACACCGTCATTTACTTGATGTGACCCGAGGCCTTTTGATCCAGACTCGTGCTCCTCACTCTTTCTGATGTGATGCGGTCCTCACCGCTTTCTACTTAGTGAACCGTATGCTATCTTCTGTTTTAGGAGAAAATGTACCTTTCTTGATCGTGTTTCCTGAAAAGGACATGTTCTCCCTTACAACTCGAGTGTTTAGCTGTGTTGCCTTTGTTCAAAATCTGACGCCTGGTCGTGACAAGCTCTCCCCTCGAGCTGTCAAGTGTGTCTTTGTTTTGTAGGCTATTCTCATACTCAGAAAGGATACCGTTGTTTTGATCCGTTTCGATGGAAATACTTTGTCAGTGTTGATGCCACCTTCTTTGAGTTATGTATTTCTCACCTACATATGACATGCTGCACTACCTCCAGTTCCTCCGTCACCTCCACCACCACCATCACCACCTCCAATACCTACACATACTCCTGTGGCTACCCTTGGACCACCACCTAGTACCTTATATCGGTTCTTGCCATGTGTCTTTGTTTGTAGGCTTCACACATTTCCCCTTGCTCATGGGCCTTTCCCATCATTCAACATGCTCCATGTATGTAATGGGCACATTGTTTCTACTGATGGCACTAATGATTTGTCTTTGGTACCTGGCCTCATCATCAAACTTTCGCTTTCTGGAAAAGGATTTGCTCTGTCTTACCACAACCTTCCACACACCTTCATCCTGTTATGGGAGATGGGTATTCGTTTGCTTTCTTGAAGGATGATTGGACTGATGAGGAGCATATGGCAGAGAGGTTTCCACTCCTATTTGCTATAGTTGTCGACCAAGATTTGCGTGTTTCTGACTTATTGAGAGATGGTGGTTGGTTCTCGACGTTTCTTTCTGATTTTTCGGATCAAAATTTGTAAGAATTCCTAGAGTTCACGGATTCCCTTAGCACCTATGATGGTCATTTTAAGGGACGTCAGTATTAGAGTTGTCGTGGTGGTGACTTTTCGGTGAAGCACATGTATCGAGCTTTGGTCAGACTGCCGACCTCCAGTGATGCTACTAATAGCATGATTCATGATTGTAGACTCATCTTGAACTTACGCATTCCTCAATGAATCAAGGTTTTTCTTTGGCTATTACAATGCAAAAGGTTGTTAACCAATGAGTGTTGGATGAAGATTTGCTCAGGTAACGACAACTTGTGTTTCTTTTGTAGGGTGGAGGTTGAGACAATGGACCATATTTTCCTTACATGTGACAGGACAAGATTTCTCTAGGTTAAAGCGTATGTACTATGGTTGGAAGTTAATAATATTGAAGGTTCTTGGGAAGCATATTACGTGGCTTGCCCACAACCTATCACTACTTTTCTTAAGCCGATCACTAATCTAAACAATCCGGCTCGCTCAGAAACGGCTTGATCTTTCGGAGTGAGCACTTTTATGTTGAAAATGTATTGTTTCATGTTAGGACTTTTCTAAAGTCCTGACTTGGGTAACTTCTAATTCTTTTTAATATAATTTTGAGGCAAACACCTATGCATGTGTCCTTTTTTGCCTCAAAAAACAACATTGCTACTTTCAGGATATTTAGACTTTGTAGGTTTTTGGTGGTGGTTATGAGAAAGGTGGACTTCATTTATCTTGATATCTACAGTTGGTGCCATGTCTATTTTTTTCGACCCTTATCTTTGACATCTACGCTTTGGATATTCTTCTGCTAGTGATCTCTCTTAAATGCTCCATGGAAGTGGCTTCCTAAGAGCATTTCATTATGAGGCTTGCTAGTTGGGGAATCATCACAGGGCATCCTTTCCTTGTAGAACTGAGTCGCAAACATTGTCTATGTTTGAGCTTGTTCACTCTGATATTTGGAGTCCTTGCCCTGCACGCACTAATGCAGGTTACATATACTTTGTTGTCTTTGTTGACGACTAAAATCAGACTTTATAGTTTTATCATATGAAGGGGCTATCAGAGATAAACTGTATTGTCAAGACCTTTGGAGAGAATAAGACTTTTTTTCTGCTAACATTGGTGTAAAATATAGTATTTGGTATTTTGTCAGAAGGGTCATTGAATAAAGGATAAATAGTATTCGAGTGATTAATAGGAAATATCCAGTTAGATATTTTTAATTTAATTTAAATACAAAATTATATTTTTTTATATATAATTTAATATATTTATACTCGTATCCTCATTAAATACAATAACAACAAAACATTTTCCCACATTAAGTATGGTCGACAACATGGATTCTTTGCCTCCATATACTCGTAGAAATACTTTCCTTCGATTTCAAAGGAATTTTCTTATCATATAGAATAGTGAGGCTCCTCCACTTTAGCCAATATGCATTTATTCTATGTAACATCTTCATCGATTTCCTCATCATGTTGCAAAATATATCCCACGTATCCAAAAAATCTTTCGTTTGAATGTAATTGTCTCCAATCTTCACCTCGATTCCTTCACCATTGCATCCATCAAATGTGCACTCCATATATTTAGTCTTAGACCTATTTATACGAAACACTTTAGTCTCTTATGCATGTCTCCGAGCCTCAAGTTTCTCATTTACTCCATGTCTAGTCTTATCAATCAACACATATCATCGACGAACAACATACACCAAGTTATCTCATTCCTAATATGACTAGTCAACTTGTCTGCAATCAAAGTAAAAAGGAAAACTACCCATCCGCAACTTCTTTTGTGACCTCTTTTGGACTAACTTCTTTACTCACATGTGTCCATCATGCGAGAACCCTTTCAAATTTTGGATTGCATCCAGACGACGATGCAACATAACTACTTTATTTACTCGCTTGCATTAATCACACGAGAACCTTTGCAAATTTTGAAACTACATCCGGACAATGATGTAGTGAACATTTCCAACTTCTCATTGCATTCAGGCAATGCGATGCATCGTTAGTTGGAAACGCCCCAACAAAATCCATTTTTTTTAAATCCATATTGAAAAGATCTGATTGTTTTACGCTGGTTGTCGGCTATCTAACTCGACCCTCATTTACTTGGGCTTGAGAGCGACCATGGCAGAGTTATGTATGGTCATTAAATAAAAAAAGTACTAAGTCTTCTCCCACTATAAGTAGGGTCGGCTACATAGATTCTTGCTCAAATCCATGTTGAAAGATTCGACTATTTTTGACATTGGCCGTCAACTACCTAACGCAACCCCTGCAAGAGTGGGATTTGAACCCTGGTCTTTTGTGTGGTAGACACACTGTACTACCACTAGACCATTAAGTGGGTACTATGGTCATTAAATAAAAAATATTAATTACTATCTAAATGGAAATTAAAATATATAAACATCTAACTTTTACTTTACATTAAAGAAATGTATGAAAAAAAATAAAAAATAAGACTATGAGTGTATATTATTATTTTTCATTAATGGGTTGGTTAGTCAGTCAAAGTTATCCTATTCAGCTACCTGCTCGAATAGCTTAGTCAGATCGACTAATTGGTTTAATCGGGCAACTGTTGCAATACTTTCAATATAAAAATATTTAGATCTGGTAATGCTCTTGTGTTTATGCAGAAAGATTTAGTCAGTTTCTTTGGTTTGAGGGGGTGAGGGTAGAGTAGACTATTATCTTGATATCTCTGACAACTCTCTGTTTGCTGGAGCCGTGTCTATTTCTGTCGACCCTTATCTCTCACATCTATGCCTTAGATATCCTTCTGCTAGTGCTTTCTGATATGTTCCCTAAAATAAGCTCTCTAAAGCCAGTTGAATGTGAGGCTTGCCAGTTTAGGAAACATTGTAAGGCATCCTTTCCTCAAAGAATTGAGTACAAAAGTCGTTTACGTTTGATCTTATTCGTTGTGATGTTTGAGGTTCTTGCCATGCATGACCTAATGCAGGTTAGAGATACTTTGTTCTTTGTTGATGATTATATTCAGACTTCACGGGTCTACCTTATAAAGGAATGATCATTAATAAACTTTGTTAAGACATTCTTTACAGATATCAAGATCTCTTTTTTTCTAGCATTAAAATATGTTAATATGATAATACTCTTGAGTTTATTTATAAGATTTGAATAGTTTCTTTGGTTCCCAAGGAACAATGTGTCCTTGATACAGAGGAAAGCGAGGATGAGAGAGGACAACAAACACCAAAGGTGATATTGATGGGGGAGGGACATGGGAAATGCATTGTGAAGGATGTCGACACCGCGATGGTCAATGAGTGGGGAACTCCAAAGAGGTCATGGATGGTCAAAAGCTCGAGGAAGGATGCTTGGTGCTTCCGTTATGGGAAGGCAACGTCGCTAGGTCTTGCTCTTTGGAGGAAGAGATGTGCTTCCGTTGCAATCGAGTGGGCCACTAGCGGTGGGATAACTCTAGTTATCGATTGTGGAAGAAGGTGGTGTAACGGCTGATTTTTTCAAGCCCATGTTTCCTTTTCCCCCCAATTAATAGCATAGATTTATTCTCAAAATTAATGGCATTATAGACCATTGATTGCCCCTTTTTGATACTTAAAATCCCAAAGGATCCCTCCTATTACGTCAATTGCAATTGGCAATTTAGAGAGAGAAGGAGAGAGGGAGAGATAGAGAGAGATCTCACCAAGGGTCGTCCTCGTCGCAGAGAGCGCCAGCGTCGGTTCATTGGAGGAGAACGTCGGCTCGGGAGCAGGGAGGGGGGCCGACGTAGCAATCCATTAGATACGAGTCCGTCGACTTGAGGTATGTGTCGAACATGTAGGAACATTATATTATAAGTTAGATAACCGTTGTTGTACATGTTTTTTTATAAGCATGAAGTTGCAGAGATGGAATTTCTTGCCCGGTGTTGCTAATGGCAACCTATAGGAATAACTGATTTTGTGTTTCAAAAACATTAGCATGTTGTTAAATCGAGTTATTATATTGCAAATGGAAAACACTAAAAATGTGCACATTTATGATCTTGAGTTTCGTTTCATACTCATCAAGAAAATTGTATATATTGATTCTTTTACTTTCGAACCTATACCAAATACTCATTATGTATGTATGTCGAGTCACGCATGCCGGGTCATATATTGCATTTTCATTGAGATGTGATCTAAGTATTATGAATGTTGATGACAAGTCTGTCCTCTCTCATATTAATTAGCTAACAAAAGCTGCGAGGGCATACCAAATTTCTGAGTTGAAAATCTAGTACGTTCATGGACCTATCGAATCATCTCTATATAAGTCAACAAGTCAAATTATCTGCATCAATGGATTCTTTAATATACGTTGAGAATTTGTGATGTATAATATCGTGTGTTTTTAGAGACGGCCCCATTAGAGGAGAATAAGAGGATGATGATGTAAATATTAGATGGCAATAAATTGGTGGAGTTTTGTTTGTGTCGACAACATCACTATCTCTGCACATTTTAGCAACGTAATAAACATATAGTCAGGATGAGTATCTCACACCAGTTAATGCCACACAATTAATCTCTGCCACGGTAACTTTAGTGCACTTATTATTTAATAGATTTTTTCCATATTCGCATGTTATTGGTGATTCTAATGATAACCATGTAACCTCATAAATGCATTGCATTATCTTTTGTTTAGACAATGTTATACACCATTTTACGTCATAGAATTTAATTCTCTATTTTCTGATAAAATGTTTAGTACTGTTCAATGGTTTAAGTGTTGTTCAATAAGAGCCATTGAAGGTATTAAGTCATTAAAGATAAAAAAAATTAAATATTAGCACCGACTTAAATTAGAAAGAGTTATTCTCAACATTATGGAAAAGACATTAAAAAGATTGGAATCTTTTTGTAATATGAATAATGGCATGATAACGATAGGCGGAGCTAAGTGCTACACCTAATGATGGAAGCCACCTCTAGAGTCCAATTATCGTATGCCCAAGGGGCAACGCCGCATGGGGCGTATGGTTCAAGGAACTGATTGAGGCGAAAGATAAATCCTCTACAGTTGTAGCTACACTGTCATTTATGTCATGGACCGCTTGTGCCAGCGGAAAAGCCAGCAAAGCCAGCAAAGCCATCAAAGCTGTTTAAGGATTTAACAATCAAGACAACTTTAATCACTAAATACATCAAGAGTTTGTGTACAGTTTCTGAAATTGCTAAGGCATATGTGTGCCGCTATGGCAAAGTAATGGCAATATGCAAGTGTTATGATCGTAATGGGGCATGTATGCAATTATAAAAAATTCTGAGGGTATAAGTGAAAATTATGAAAATGTTAAGGCGTATATGCAAATATGACAAATTTTAAGGGTATATATGAAATTATAGCTTCAACGAACGGTTTCGGAAGGAGCACCTTTCGTATGCATGTTTATGTGAAATTATGAGTCTCAGATGATAGTATATGAGAACAAGTTAGTATCATATGCAATAAGATAATTATGCAAATTGTATAGTCGTGTTGATAATGGATTATATAGAAGAGATTATGTTTTAACGGTTTAAAGATAGCATAGGGAGACTTGTTTGCCACGCTAGCCGGCTTGACCCCAACTCGACGCATACTAAGTGTTAGCTCATAACATGTGTTGTTTTTTCAGGAGAGCACGAGATGTGATTTAATTTCCAGTTCAAGGAGAACTATTGTCAGGTGAAGTTGAACCGGTACGGATCATTGATGCATTGATTGAAGGGATGTCGTTATGTCCACTGGAACTTCGAATTGCTAGCTTTTATTATTGGTCCTTTTGCAACGTTACCCATGATGGACTTGTAATAAGAGAACTTTCATGTTGATTGGACTTTAGTTAAATATTATATCTCTATGCTCATTGATTACCATGCAAGTTTCCGGTAACGGTTCGGTCGAGCAACCTAATGTTGCATGCTTTCGCCGGTCAGCCGACCCGTTCCGTTACAAATGGTATCAGAGCTAGAGTTCCTCTGGGCATAGGATATCCACAACAGATAGCGACCCCAGAGTGACATGAATAGAGTCAAAACTACGTATTACATGCAACTAGTTGACCCTTTGATTTCTAAAAGATGATCTATCATTATGAAATTAAGGTGATCTGAGAGCGTGAGTCATCATTGAATGATGATATTGCTAAGGACATACGTCAATAATTACTAGAGTTGATAACAATTATGACTCAGCAATGAAAGTATTATGCACAAAGCTTTTGTGGATTTATACTAGAGGTCTTTAGTCTCAGCAATCCATTTTTCCTATAGGGTAGACATGGTACGGAAAAATTAAGCATTGGATCGATGCATTCAATGGAGACGACTTTTGAAATTATATACTACCATAAGGAGAAGAATGTTTGGGACATTTTATCCAAAAGATAGGGCAAAAGATTAACCGACTGAACATAATAGAATCTACTTTCTAGAGATATTCTCCATTGATTGAAGTGATTTTACTTTAGATGTGGTAACAACATGATCAAAGAGTATTCAATAAAGTTATGGAGTTGGAGAAGAATGAGAATATGATAAGACCAAATGAGAAGCCAGTGAACTATTGGTTAATTACTACACCAGATACCCAGTTATCTCCTAGTACATAGTCATCTTGGTTACATCATGAAACTTCCAATGTTTCAGATTTCTTTTGGATGCCTTTCCGTATTATCATTCTATTACATCATGAGGATTCTCCACTGTTGTTATCACATAGACTGCATTAACATTGAAAAGTCCTTATTGGATGACGTCTATTGAATTTAAAGAGAATCGATCGCAATAGCAATTAGATAAGGGACTATGTGACTTGATGTTTATCCACATGAAATATTTTTTTACACTGTGAACAAGAAAAGTTAGGTCATATAGTATCTGCATAGGTTATTGAACTATAAACAAGGTAATTTTGAGGGATTGATACCTACTATCCTGGATAAATGATTTGTTCATTGGTTATGGAGAGCAAAGATCTTTTCTAAAATAAATATATTTCTGAGTTACCATATAAGTGGAAGAAAAAAAGAACATTCTAGAAATAGCTTTCAGACTAAGGATTAGCAATCGTGAAATATTTTATGAGGTATTTTGATCTCACAAGTACTCTTATAGCTTTTACCGAGTTTATGAATAGAGTTTTTCCAAGAAGATCATGATAAAATTATGATCATAATTGTGGACGATAATGTTATATACTTTGATGATATGGAGAAATACCAAGTACATCTCGATGTTGTATTTATTAACTTTTGTCATCATTAGCTCTATGCAAAGTGCTATAAATGTAACATTGGGTTTGACAAAATCATATTCCTTAGTATTGCCTTTTATAATGATCAGTGACATTGAAGATGGCGAATTAAGATGAAAGTAATATTATCTTGGAGTCTGTTGAGAAATATTTTAGAGATTCATGGATTTCTAGGGTGACAAGGTATATTGGTGATTCATGTGGAACTTTCTTATACATTACTAGAATGATGACAAGCCAAAGATGCAAAGTTTGTATATTTTGTAGGATCGTGATTGAATTTTTCAAAAAAAATGAGTAAAAGTTGACCATGACCCTGACATGAAGTTTACTATTATGCATTAGAGTTTTGTAGTTCACATTGATATATCTGACAAAGAAAGTAGGTACACTTTATGAAAAGGTATTGATTATACATCATGCCAACTAAGATTATAAGAGAATAACTATCCAACTTTTCACTTGGAGTATCCTACTCATGAGTTGGAGTTAATAGTGATGATATTTTCTCAAATAGATTGGTGATATTATCGAACAACAAGAAATATTCCAGGTAATCTGAATGATCAAAGTAGTAGAAAGGATGCAGATCTTGCAAAAATAATTGAAACACTTAAGAAGAAATAATATGATTTTATTAATGGAATCAATGATGATTTGATATACTATTAAAGATTTTAGATTCTTGATGACAATAAGTTAAAGTAGAAGACATTATACGAATATCAGAGATCGATATATACTATTCATCCATACATGAAAAAAATGTCTAAAGATATCCGATGATCTTACTAGTGGCCAATGATTAAGATAGAGATTGTAGAATTTGTTTCCAAAATCCTAATATGCCAATAGATTGAGACTGAACATACGAAAACAACAAGCCATGTTCAACCTTTGGATATAATAGATTGAAATTGAAGCAAATTACATGGATCTTGTTATTGATTTATCTAAGACAAGAATGCATCATTATGATACCATCGGAGTGATTATAGACCAGATTGTCTCACTTATTGCATTTGCTTTGATCAATCGATCATGGGTTTGTATGAACTATAAGTAGATGAGAAGCATTGTCATGACACCATATGGATGATTGTTGATCGATTAACCAAATCAGCATATCTCTCACCTATCCACCTAGATCAATCGATATACAGTCTAACTGAATTATACGTGAATGAAATCATCAGATTACGAGGCGTCCCTACATCAATGGTGTTAGATCGGGATACTAGATTCACATCTCGCTTGTGGAAAAGTTTCAAGATGCTAAGGGAACTCAATAGAAGTTTAGTACTTCATTCCACCCACAGACTAATGGTCAATCAGAAAGGATCATCCAGACACTGGAAGATATGTTGAGAGCTTGTGCTCTAGATTTTGTAGGTAGCTGGGATAGACATCTCCCATTAGTAGAGTCTGCTTATAATAACAGTTATCATTCGAGCATCAAGATGGCTCATTATGAGGCATTGTATGGGAGACCTTGCAGATCACCCTCATGTTGGAGTGATGTGGGTGAGAAGCACATTTTGGGACTGGAGCTAATCCAGATCAGCAAGCAAGGTGTTGAGCTAATCAAGAAGAGATTGCTGGCAGCTCAAAGTAGGCAGAAGTCTTATGCAGATCGTCATAGAAGGGAGTTGAGTTTTGCAGTTGGAGATCATGTGCTTTTAAAGATTTCCTCGACCAAGGGTGTATTGCGATTCGGCAAGAAAGGGAAACTTACTCCTCGATACATAGGACCTTTTGAGATTCTACAACGAATTGGAGAGGTGGCGTATCGTATTGCATTACCACCTCAATACTCCAAGCTACACGATGTATTCCATGTATCTATGCTAAGGATGTACACTCCTGATCCTTCGCACGTTATCGAGCACGAGGTCCTCGTCCTTCATCCCAATCTCACTTTTTAGGAGAAACCTGTCCGCATACTCGATCGTAGAGACCATCAACTTCGTCGACGAATAGTTCTGATGGTCAAGATCCTCTGGCAATCATCACTAGAAGGAGGAAGCCACCTGAGAGCTGGAGAGAGAAATGCGAGAGAAGCATCCACAGCTTTTCGGTATGTCTCTTTACTAAGAAATTTCGAGGACGAAATTTTTTTTAGGAGGGTAGATTGTAACGGTTGATTTTTTCAAGCCCATGATTCCTTTTCCCCCCAATTAATAGCATAGATTTATTCTCAAAATTAATGGCATTATAGACCATTGATTGCCCCTTTTTGATACTTAAAATCCCAAAGGATCCCTCCCCTTACGTCAATTGCAATTGGCAATTTAGAGAGAGAAGGAGAGAGGGAGAGATAAAGAGAGATCTCACCAAGGGTCGTCCTCGTCGCAGAGAGCGCCAGCGTCGGTTCATTGGAGGAGAACGTCGGCTCGGGAGCAGGGAGGGGGGCCGGTGTAGCAATCCATTAGATACGAGTCCGTCGACTTGAGGTATGTGTCGAACATGTAGGAACGTTATATTATAAGTTAGATAACCGTTGTTGTACATGTTTTTTTATAAGCATGAAGTTGCGGAGATGGAATTTCTTGCCTGGTGTTGCTAATGGCAACCTATAGGAATCACTGATTTTGTGTTTCAAAAACATTAGCATGTTGTTAAATCGAGTTATTATATTGCAAATGGAAAACACTAAAAATGTGCACATTTATGGTCTTGAGTTTCGTTTCATACTCATCAAGAAAATTGTATATATTGATTCTTTTACTTTTGAACCTATACCAAATACTCATTATGTATGTATGTCGATTCACACATGCCGGGTCATATATTGCATTTTCATTGAGATGTGATCTAAGTATTATGAATGTTGACGACAAGTCTGTCCTCTCTCATATTAATTAGCTAACAAAAGCTGCGAGGGCATACCAAATTTCTGAGTTGAAAATCTAGTAGGTTCATGGACCTATCGAATCATCTCTATATAAGTCAACAAGTCAAATTATCTGCATCAATGGATTCTTTAATATACGTTGAGAATTTGTGATGTATAATATCGTGTGTTTTTAGAGACGACCCCATTAGAGGAGAATAAGAGGATGATGATGTAAATATTAGATGGCAATAAATTGGTGGAGTTTTGTTTGTGTCGACAACATTACTTTCTCTGCACATTTTAGCAACGTAATAAACATATAGTCAGGATGAGTATCTCACACCAGTTAATGCCACACAATTAATCTCCACCACGGTAACTTTAGTACACTTATTATTTAATAGATTTTTTCCATATTCGCATGTTATTGGTGATTCTAATGATAACCATGTAACCTCATAAATGCATTTCATTATCTTTTGTTTAGACAATGTTATACACCATTTTACGTCTTAGAATTTAATTCTCTATTTTCTGATAAAATGTTTAGTATTGTTCAATGGTTTAAGTGTTGTTCAATAAGAGCCATTGAAGGTATTAAGTCATTAAAGATAAAAAAATTAAATATTAGCACCGACTTAAATTAGGAAGGGTTATTCTCAACATTATGGAAAAGACATTAAAAAGATTGGAATCTTTTTGTAATATGAATAATGGCATGATAACGATAGGCGGAGCTAAGTGCTACACCTAATGATGGAAGCCACCTCTAGAGTCCAATTATCGTATGCCCAAGGGGCAACGCCGCATGGGGCGTATGGTTCAAGGAACTGATTGAGGCGAAAGATAAGTCCTCTACAGTTGTAGCTACACTGTCATTTATGTCATGGACTGCTTGTGCCAGCGGAAAAGCCACCAAAGCCAGCAAAGCCATCAAAGCTGTTTAAGGATTTAACAATCAAGACAACTTTAATCACTAAATACATCAAGAGTTTGTGTACAGTTTCTGAAATTGCTAAGGCATATGTGTGCCGCTATGGCAAAGTAATGGCAATATGCAAGTGTTATGATCGTAATGGGGCATATATGCAATTATGAAAAATTCTGAGGGTATAAGTGAAAATTATGAAAATGTTAAGGCGTATATGCAAATATGACAAATTTTAAGGGTATATATGAAATTATAGCTTCAACGAACGGTTTCGGAAGGAGCACCTTTCGTATGCATGTTTATGTGAAATTATGAGTCTCAAATGATAGTATATGAGAACACGTTAGTATCATATGCAATAAGATAATTATGCAAATTGTATAGTCGTGTTGATAATGGATTGTATAGAAGAGATTATGTTTTAACGGTTTAAAGATATCATAGGGAGACTTGTTTGCCACGCTAGCCGGCTTGACCCCAACTCGACGCATACTGAGTGTTAGCTCATAACATGTGTTATTTTTTTCAGGAGAGCGCGAGCTGTGATTTAATTTCCAGTTCAAGGAGAACTATTGTCAGGTGAAGTTGAACCGGTACGGATCATTGATGCATTGATTGAAGGGATGTCGTTATGTCCACTGGAACTTCGAATTGCTAGCTTTTGTTATTGGTCCTTTTGCAACGTTACCCATGATGGTCTTGTAATAAGAGAACTTTCATGTTGATTGGACTTTAGTTAAATATTATATCTCTATGCTCATTGATTACCATGCAAGTTTCCGGTAACGGTTCGGTCGAGCAACCTAATGTTGCATGCTTTCGCCGGTCAGCCGACCCGTTCCGTTACAGGTGGAGGGTGTGAAGATTGACGATCTCCCAAAGATCCTTGCCTCTCTGGTGGGGGATGACTTCACATATTGTCGATGGTGTCATCATCAGAGAAGGATCTTATGTTCCTAAAGGAGCGAGTGTTGATGCACAAAGATGGTGTAACCATTGGCGCGATTTGGCTAAGCGAGTGACCGTTCTGCTTTCGAGGACTTTCTTGCAGAGGAGTCAAGAATGTCATTTCAACTGGCTTTGGGGACTTACATTTGGTGACATCGATGGAGATTTCTTGGCGGAGTAGTTAAGGTTGAACAATGTTGGAAAACTCAGGTATCTGGGCTTCCTCTGCAATGTCGAAGCATGGAGATGATGCACCATGCATTGTTGGGGATCAGGAAGGTTTGGGAGGTGATCAACAGCGGTTTGAGCAGTAAGGAGGAGCTGGGGACGATTGTAATTGTTGATGGTCAGCCGGTGGCTGAACCCTTGCATCTGGAGACGGCAATTGGAAAAGCTAGGTTTCTGATCAGGCTAGAGCCGGTGACTGGAAGTGGCATCTCTGGACATGCATCACGGGAGTGGGCAAGATTGAAGAAGGGAATCACGGAGACGAATGCAGATGTTGCTGCGAAGATTAGTGATTCTTCAGTGTATGAGAGTAAAGGTGATGCAGTTTTGGAAGGTTTTCGAAACCCTCGCGTAATCCTAGTTGTATGGAAGTGGTTTTGAAGGGGTCCTATTTTTTGGCCGGTTCTTCTCATGGGTCGAAACTCAAAAAATGATAGGTTAACTCGACCGAGGTTGCTATCCAGGCTTCTGGATCTAGTGGATGCTCTTCACACGGGTCTGTCCTTACCTGATCATGGAGATGCAGAGGTCATGTTTTGCTCCAAGGTGCCTGTGAATGTGTCAATGGGCCCCAATGGGTAGGAGATTGGGTTGGAGCCATGTTTGTAGCTCTTGCCATGGGGCGGCCTTGGTGTTCGATGAAGGTCAGCAATGGGCGCAGAGGTGTGGGTGGTTGGAATTGGTGTAAAGGTAGTCGCGGGTCATTTCGAGGTGGGATTGGGATGCGTGTGCCGAGGAGATGTGTTTCTGCCTCATTTGAAGCAGATGGCTGATTCGCAGGAGAACGTGCTTGTTTTCTCTAGAAAGATGCGGATGCTCGATGCCCTTAACTAGGAGACACGGAAGGAAGAAAAATGGTGCCTGATTGATGGAAACTCTTGCGGAGTAAGCTGGGTCCTCAAGCGTTGGAAAAGGATAACGTGAATGCACTTTTGACAGAAGGGAGTCAGGTTGAGGCCTCTCATCTCGTGAGGCAGGTGGTGAGTTGCACAGGGATTCAGGTGGCAGGGCTGTCCCCACTGGTTCCACAACGAAGTTCCTTTCATGGAATGTCCAAGGTATGGATCAAAGAGGGCAACATTTGGGGCTTTGCTTACATCTTGGCAGGTGGATGTTGCTTGTTAGCAGGGGATAAAAGTCTGGGTGCTGTGACACTGTGAAGTGGAAATTGGTGTCACAGCCAATGCTCTCTGAGTTTGGAACTGTGGCAGCTGACGGTAGTTCTCGCGGTATCGTGGTGGCTTGGAGCATGGAGATGCTCAGTCTGGTGGAGGATGTGATCAACTTTGCCAATATAATCTTGTTTGCTGATTGCTCAAAGGAAAACTTTGTCTGGGTTTACGAGCTGGAACAGGGATTAACGAACTTCATACTAATCGTTGCATTGCAAAAAAAAATGTGATGGCTGCCTCAACAAACTTGTAGGATTGTAAATTATCCAATTTAATACCGGATTGCCTGTTGTGCATATGTTCTCTTTTTATGCCAGTTATCTATGAGCGATGATATTTTTAGTTGGCTATAACTTAAAATCCATTTGGATTTACACTGCCAATTCTGTCTTGTATGAAGGGAACGTGATCAGATGCAATTCAAATATGGGAATCATTGTTATGCATATGTTCACTTTTCATGCCAGTTATTTCTTTGCGCGATGATCTGTTTAGTTGCTGATTGAAATGGCTATAACTTAAAAAGTCATTTGGATTTACACTGCCAATTCTCACTTGTATGAAAGGAACTAGATCGGGGCATCTTTATAGTCATATTTGCTTCATCAATAGCGAATATGAATATTCTTATGGATGCTAATCAAATGTAAATTTTGGGAATTGTGTACTTAAATAATAAGATGAACTAAGATTTGGTATTCATCTTGTAGATTGATTAAAAAATAAATTCTTATATAAATCATATTCTTATTGAGTATGAAATGATTTAAATAAAGATCATGTTGAAATAAAACTATAAAACTATAGAAGTGGAGAATGGAATAGGCAGATTCAATGTTGAAAACTTAGAGGATACAAGGAAACACACATACTCTGTACAACTGGAGTCCATTTTCCTCTTCTACTAACCACTTTCCTTCCAATCTAGAGTATGTACATTCTCTCGCTTCTCTTTCACCTATTCAAAGCAACAAAAAAAATTGAAAAATCCCAAAAAGACCAAAACATTGCAAAATCAGAAAAACTCGTAAAAATAGAAAATGAGAAAAAACCTAAAAAATTTGGATCCTGCCCTAAGAGAAGCACTCGATGAAGAATTGATTTTTAATCTTCCCTTAATAAAGGTCATAGATTACTTCCCTGACCTCAAATGATTTGTGAGAAGTAAATTGATGCTTAAGAGTTCAGGCAATAAGAGGATAAGGACTGAGAGACACATAGTGTCTATGGCCACCTCCTTGGTGATGGGGAGAAAGATCAAAAGCCACAGAGTGAAGCTATTGCCTAGGGTTGAATGTGAAATTAAAGACACTACCTTCACCCATGCTAGAATCGATGATGACTCATCGATAAATATCCTCCCGACCTCTGTGTTTGACAAGTTCAAACTCAGGCCTATCAGAAAGCCGAGAGAGATCGTTCAACTGGTTAATCGATCTATAAAACGGTCGAGAGGAACTATTTCAATCATAGTTACTTTTTAAGGTGTTGTACTCCAGGCAGACTTTATGGTCATTGACATTGAGCACCGATGAGAGTTTACCCTATCTCTTATTATTCTCGGGAAGCCGTTCTTAGCCTCGGCTAAGGCGATTATAGATTGTGAAATTCGAGAGATTGATTTCACAATATTGGGAGCACTCTGACCTCACCCATTCTTTGACACACTATACTCTAAGGTAACCCACAAGGCGGCTAACAGTCATGACCATCAAGAGGTAGAGGAGTCCCACCACTCTGTTACATTGAGATATCGGTTGTCGAGTCGACCATTGGATCAGAGACTCCCCACACATCATTGACTCCTGCTGCTCGCATCACTCCTAATGCCAAGCCTACTGAGATCACTAGCACCTCCCCGAGATGAGTGCTAACCCTTCAGGAATATTACAATTTATATGGCGACTCGTCTGATGAGGAACCCATGGTCAGCACAACACAACAACCCGAACCCTCAACAAAGGAGACAACCAAGACCAAAGTGACCCCACCCAAAAACACGGTTGCTCCTTCCTCTAGTTGGTTATCCAGTGAGAGGAAGTCGAGAATTGATTCCTCGAGGTGTTCCACGAACCCCTCATGGCGCGTCACTCTCCTCTCCCTCTCAATGCTTCATGTTCTAGAAAACTGACTAAGAAAGTTTCCTTCAACATACCATAGAAGGAATTTTCGGAGGAATCATCATCGGGTCCAGATGAGGTGGCTATATGAGCGAGATCAGTTCGGTTGTTCTTAAACCATATCTGAGCAAGCAGCCGTGTGTCGACCCTCGTTGGACGATCCGTTCACCTCACTATTATTCATCTGAGGACGATTCTGATGACGACACATATGTTTAGTACCCACCCCCTCATTCTCACAAGAAGGTTCATCACAAACCTTCTTGATAATTGTATATTCTCACTCATCCTTGTATATATTTTCTTTCTTTTAATTCCCTCCCTCTCCAGTGATTCGTATCACTCGCCCGACACCATATAGTTTCATTTTATGGCTATACTTAGGATGACCATATGCTAAGTATAGGGTGGAGAATGACCCGAATCTCTTCACTATTCTCCGTATATTCTCCAGATCTCATTAGTTCTCATCCTCACTCTTGTCCTGGACTTAGGCTGACCAGAGCCTAAGTATAGGGTGAATCGATGCCCATCATGTATATATACTCATCCATTTCCCCTCTTTACCTCGTCCACCTCATTTTTGATCTTCTACACTTAGGATGCTAGAGCCTAAGTATAAGGGGGTGGATCGACTTCTATACCTTTTATTATTTTAGCTCTCCTACGCTTAGCACGACCTATGTCTTTTCCTCGCTTCTCGTGCTTTAAGGACATAACACATGCTATATACATGGGGACTTGTATATATTACATATATACTTTCCCATCGCTCGTACTTTCGTGTATTTTTGTATATAATATGCAATAATTACGGAGGTGGGTAAAATATTTCTTTTGAAAAATACATGTATACTTGTATACTAGTATGTAGATTGTATAATCTGTATAATACTTGTGTAAAAAGTTGTAAAATTCTTGTAAATAATACTTTTGTAAAATTTACTGTAAGATAGGAGCTATATCAGATTTTTGAAAAAAAAATAGGCTTCTTATTTACTCTTGCATATCATTCTTGCATTAAATTTTTTTGTCTTGCACTTCATTCATCTGCATTGCATGTCATTCACATTTCCATATGCATATCTAGCATATGCAAAGTGAAAAGTTAGCGGGTTCTGAACCAACTTATGAATAGAAGTCGAGGATGATTTTGATCTGACCTTAATCTACCTAATTTCAGAGAAACCCTATAGGAACTGGAGTTAAGATTTTTTAGGTCGAGCAACTTAGTTATTTGAGTCCGCAAGTCTATGTTCACATGTCATCTTGATTGGTCTAAGTAAAATATTTCGTACACACGCGTGATTCTCTCAGACAATAACCTAACTTGGACAAGCCCCATGCACATAGCTCTTCATTGATGAGGTGGTGAGGAGGTAGACTCCTTTGGATTGGAGTAGCACACGGGTGGAAACATCCGTCCTCCTCTAGGGAAGGTAGTGCATCTCAACCTAGTCTAGTAGTGTCGATGTCTACGACGGGATGCTGTAGGTTGCTATAAAGCTTCAAAAGAGGGATAGTCTACTGGCTCAAGAAGAAAAACTCCTGATGTACATGTACCTTGTATATAGTTCACAAGTAAAGAAAAAAAGAGAAAAACTCCAAAAAAAATGGGACATGCCTGATTGAAAATAAAATGCATGATGGAGTATGTATATTTATATTTGCAAGGCATATGCTTCAAAGTCTCATACCAAGGAAGCCTGCAGCTGGAGACTTGGCTACACTGGTCAAGCTCCACGGATATGTGGCTACACTGGTCACAATCCATTCTTTTCTCTACGCCCTCTTCTTGAGCTGGTTGTACTTGAACTTAGAAGGGAATACCCCGCTCCTCGAGGAAAGAGTTGCTAGACCGAGGAATTAGAGTTACCTTGTTAGAGAAGGCTGTTTCTTTGCCATTTCTGATGTGGAGAGTTATATTTCACTTACACAGTACAAGAAAGATTCATAGTCATCGGAATTTGCATATGAGGATTTGTTCTGACCTGACTGTTGAGAGGACCTAAATAGGAGACTTGTGGAACTTAAAGGCTGTTAGGTCTTAAATTTAGTTTCCAATAAGGTTCTGCCACATTATTAATCCTAAGGTCGAGTCAAACTCTATTTTCACCTTTTGTTCATGACCTTGGTATGGAACTCAAAATCATTTCACTTTTGCATTCCATTTCAGTTGCTCAGGGACAAGCAAGGTTTAAGTATAGGGGGTTGATGAATCTGTGATCATCACTCTAAAGGTCGAAATAGAGCCTTTTCCCCGAATAATTAGATGCATATCTACTTTTTATTGTGCATTATTCGCATTCACGCATTTAGAATTATTTTTTGCATTTTAGCATGCATATTTGCATTAAATAAGGAGCCAAATTGACTTGTACATATTCACGTGTATATTAGCCAAATTCATCTATTTGTATCTATCTTATACTAACCCCAAATCTAATGAAACCAAATCTATAGTGTATATATTACTAACACAAATAAAGGAAAAATAGAAAAAATACTAACTTGTAAAATTGTCCAATAAAATCCGAGCCTTAGTTTGAGATTAAGGACCTTAAAATATGAATATCTTTCTCATACAGTGTCCGATTAAGGTCTACTAACTTTAAAGTAATATACATTCAAGGACCTTCAAAACAAGACCAATTGCATAAAAATCGAAGTTCATATGTGAAACTTGGGTTTTGGGGCCCTATTGTATATTGTACATATTGACCATTACCCTTTATTTTATCTATTTATTTTCTTATTTATTAAAAATTCAAAAAAATTAGATTAAGTTGTAAATATTCTTTTCATATTTTATCTAATTTTGTTTTGATTTCTCTCTTATTTAAAAATGACAAAAAATCTGCAAAAAAATAAAAATAAGGTATTTTATACTTATAAGGTACCCTCTAAAATACTTTTTGTACAAATGACTTTTTTTGATTTTCAGTCCTTCACAAAAATTGTAGATCTCGTTAAGACGGGCAACTTTTATATTGACCACTTTTTGATTTGACCCTTTTTATTTTTTCTTTTTGATTTTTATTTACATTTAATTTTTGAATTTTCTGGGAGCGACACGTGGCAGCTCCTGGAGCTATTACGTGTCACCCTTTTATAATATTTTCGTATTTTATTTATTTATTTATTATTTTAATTAATTAATTATTTTAATTATTTATTTTTTATTTATTTATTTTAATTAATTAATTATTTATTTTTACTTTTAGTTTCTTTTCTCTTCATTATTTTTAATAGCCTACTTATTTTATTTTTTATTATATTTCTCCCCTTTTACTTCTACTCTACTCCAACTTCCCACCCAAGCCACCAACTTCCTTTCTCTCCTCATCTTCCACCACTCCTCCAAGTTCCACCCACTTCTTTTCCAACTTCCCCTCATCTTCCTCTTCCTTTTACTCCCCTCACCCTCTTCATTTTTCTTCATCTGCCATTTCTTCAATTGAGAGGGAGAGACCATCGACCCTCGAGTGCTGTCGGTGACAGCTCCAGCTCCCTCAGATCGAGCAATGACAGTCGCAAGGCGAGATCCATAGGGCTCCTCCTCGTATCGCTATGCATCTCTTCAGGTCACAGCTCAACTTCTCAGCTTTTCGCCAAGCTGATTGAGGAGACGACAGGAGTCCAGCACAGCTGCTCTGCAAATCCGACGAACCACAAGTAAATTCTCTATCCTTCTCCTTCTCTTTTTTTATCTAACATTTGTTGTTGTTATTTTACACCATATCATCACAAATTATCACAATCACCACTATAATCATCAACACCACCTCGTAATCATAATTTTTTTATTTTGTTTGTTCATCATCATCTATATCTATCACTCACACCATCACCACCTCTTCATTCCCATTTGAATTTGATTGCCTGTTAAAAAAATTTAAAAATATCTAAAATAAAAAAACAAAAAAACAACAGGTTAAGCATCTCCCTTGCACGCACCGATCACTGCTCCCTTCCCCGCCAATCATCTGCTGCGCAGTCCACGCACGCCACCACGCCCGTGACCGACCGCCCTCCTGCGCGGCCGCCCTAGCTGCAGCACGTTCCACACGCCCCAGCGCCCACATGCTCCTACCATCCCATAAGCTGCGCAACCCCACGTATCTCGCGCTCACAGGCGGTTGCCATAGCAGGCCGAACCGTCCGTCGTGCTCCCCCCGGATGCTACTCCGCTCGTCCACACCTCCCCTGGACGCACCAGGGGCAGCCTTCCACGCTACCTCGTGCAGCCATGCAGAGCAACCCTCCACCCAAGCAGCCACGTGCGACTAGCGTGACCTCCAACACACGCCCCCACTCCTACAGCCACACCGACAGGCGCATCGCCCCGCGCGTGCCCCCGCACCCGCCACCCACCAGCGCGACCATAACCGTCACTTAAGGCTGCTCCTCCACCGTCTGTGGCCGTGCAACCACCCTAGCCACACCCGACCAGCGTGCACACCTCCTGCTCATGACCGTGCCGTCCCACCCTTGCTGCTCCGCCCAACCACCGGGCCGCGCCACTGCCACTGTGCGTGTCCACTTGTCCCAATCGCCTCCTGCGGCCGCCGCATCTCATGGAGGATGGGTTCCTAAGAACCCACGACCTATGTGGATACGAAGAAACCCCTCTGGAAACTTTCAACCAATCTCTTGGAGGAATAAGATACTAAGAAGTGCCCTTAGGCATAATTTCAATCTGTTTATTTTAATTCCTATATTGCACAGACACCCCTATGCTTATACTCTAATTTGGATATCCATTTTGCATTATTTTTAATTAAAAAAATAGCATGTTATTGTGCATGTAATTCTGTACCTTTTGGCTATATAATTAGATTTTTGTGAGCACTAGTAATTAATTAAAATTATTTTGATGAAAAATTAGTTATTTTACCTATTTCGTGGTCTGAAATTCATGGTTAATTAAAATATTGCTCCAAAATTACGCAAAAATCAAAGATGATGCTTCTAATTGTGCTTTAATTACGATCCTAATTTTATAAAAATTGGATGTGTCTTGCGCATAAAATAAATTATTGAGTGATTTCAGTAAATGATTTTTAATTAAATCCACAAATATTATTTTTACAAAATTTGAAGTTTTTTGGATTGCTCATTGAAATATCTATTTGAGATAAATGGGTTTCTACATAAAGTGATTTCGTGGATTTATTAGAAATTAAATACTCATAATCACTCTATTTTCAGTAAAAAATTATAAAAAATCATATTTTGTCGTATAATAACAGAAAATTACTGTAGCTTCATTTTATCATGTTTAACTTTCAATAAAACATTTCATAATTTTTGCATTCTTTTTGTGTGAAAAATTGCATAAAAAACCCTAAAAAGTTTGTATTTTTCATTGTTGCATTTTAAACCAACATTCCAAAAAATACATTTTGCATTCATCATTGGATTATGTTTCTAGGAAAAATATAATTTGGCTAAATTGGATTAATTTCACATTACGTTGCTTGATTTCTTAAGAACCTAATTCATCTAAATATTTGCATTTGCATTTATTTTGCATAAAAAAGTACAAAAAATTCTACTTGGAAAATCGTGAGCTGATTCGTCTAATTTGATCTGACGTTGTTCCTTTGCCTCCTTGAGTCGACCCTGGGGCTTGCCTAGGTTAAAAATACATAAAATCACACATTAATTAATTTGTTGATTCATCGATTCGTGCGGTTAATTTTTGATCGATCCTGATTGCCCAACTCCAACAACAATTTTGCACGATTAACGCAGGGCTTCCGAGGGTACGTCAACGGTATCTGTCAAAGGAATACCGTACTCTCGTTGTCATCTCCCTGTGAGAACGGTGACACAGTCAGAAATAAAAAGACACCTGGATATACAATCAAGTGGGTGCCCGCTATCGGTGACAACATATCGAAAATTAAGCTAGGAACCAGTAGCGAGAAGCAGAACATCGGTTCATAAGAGAAGAGTGAGAGATCAAAGCTGATACCATAAGACACAGAGGAGGAATGATCAATACAGATCCCTCCATGTCAATCATAGTCTCATCAAGATATGAAAAGTGAAGAATAGGAGACTCTCTACGCAGCACGATATTCGATGGACATAAGGTCGATAGGTCAAGGACACACCGAATACCACAAGACATGGCTCAACCTTGCTAGGGCCGTCAAGATGAGCAGGCTCAGATGATTTAGAAATATCAGAATAATCAGAAGACTTGGTCCCGTGCTTCAACAGATTAGAGACACAACCAGAGAGGAGGCCGAGTACACAAATCAGATGACTCGTCTTCGTGCTCCACCAGATTGGAGGCACCAAAAGTGAGCCAAGTACCCACAAAATGATGTATCCTCCCGCAGATAACCCTCGAGAACTGATACATACTAGGCAAGGAATATTCAGAATAGAACTCCTCCTTGCGAGGGTCGGTAAGGATAGTAGACTCAAAGGAGTCAGATCCATCAGCCAGATCATCATAAGTGGTCTCGGTAGGTGACAGATCGGCTATCCAGTAGAAGAGACCAAAAAATCTAGAAAATGTCACAGTCTCTCGTAGATAACCCTCAGAGAGCACTATGAACTAGGCATGGAATATTCAGAAGAAAATGGCTCATCCTTGCGAGGACCATCATGGAGAGAAGACTCAAGGAGTCCAAATAGCTAGGATAATCGGTCTCATGCTATCGGAGGCACAATCCGACAATGAGACATATAACACATGTCAGATGACTCGGTTTCGTGTTCCATCAACATGGACACACAAGCAGTGAGTGAAACCGACCGTAAAGAATGTGTTGCATCCTCCCGTAGATACTTTTATGGGAGTCATGCAAACTCAATCAGTGAATATCAGGGAAATGCTGGCATCAAATCTCAATTCCTCAAAGAATATCAATCAATCATCATCAGGAGGGCATAAGATTATGGAGGGGGCAAAGAGTAATCAGAGCAATCACAATGCAATCCCTCCAATCCATCAAATAGCTGAGATGGGTCAAGATGTCAGAAGGATATCCTCAAGTGCTAGATGGGGATGGAAGAGTCAGAAGATCGAGGATGGGTCAGTCAAGAAGATGAGTGAAATCATGTGGGTTCCAAGCATCGTTTCTTTGAAGCACAAAAAGAGATAATACATCAAGCGTCTGAATCAAGATGTATGGAACCTCATAAGAGATCGTACAATCAGGACTCATAGAATCATCAACAAATCATCAAAATAGATCACATCATCAATCCGGTGTGTGAGATAAAAAATCCTCAATAAGGACTCACACCTATAGTCGTGCCAGAATCAAAATCCTCGATATCATGTATGCACATATCAGTGTCTAATCCACCAAAGCTAGTACACCAATCTCAACATCCTCAAACCTGCTCGACTTACTAAGATAATCAATGTAATCCATAAACCTCGATGCATGCCTTATCTACTAGTGCAACAATCCCAGGTGGAAGAAGAGATGATATTGAAGGGGATGAGGAAGGCGGGCGAGATGGAGAAACACAGAAAAAATCATGGTTCAAGAAGGGAGTCTTCTCGAACCGGACCAGAGATAGGGTGATATGGGCAAGGAGAACTACAAAATCTGGCTAAGAAGGTGAAAGTCAAGACCCGATATCATGACTTAAATAAAGAAGATAAACAATATAGATAAGGGAGGGGAGAGGGACTCACTAGAAAGAAGAACTCACACACTCAAGGATCTACTAACTCAAAGAATGGTGAACGTGAATGGACCCAAAATCATAATCAATGTACAAAGCAAACCCCATGTTCACCTACTCAACACTGTGAAGATCGAGATGGTGGTCTTTTATATTTTCATTTTTAGAGTTAGGTGATTTTGAACAAAGTTGTATAAACTCGAAGATAGTCTTGGGATTGGGGCGCTAATCCTTAGTGTGTACGTGAGAATAAAATGCACAAACAATGTGGGGGGTTGCTCTCCCCAAAGCAATGAATCCATTACATTTATTTTAAAAGTCTAATAGAGTTAGCAGTCCCGATTTTATTTAGATTATCATTTTTTTGTTATTTTTCAATGTGTATGCCTAACGAGTTTCAAATTCCATTTAACATCCTAGGTGATCAAAATCAGAGGGAGAAGGTCGAAAAAGCCATGCAAGTCGGAAATCAATGATGCATGCAAAGTCAGAAGACTTACAGTGGTTCCCAGCTCTCTCCATGAGGGATGCATAACATAATTGAAAGCTACAATACATGCATATGCAAGCCGATGAAAGCACCGTAGATCAGAATATACTATTAGCATGAAGCACCCGATGCTAATTATTTAGAAAAGAGACCAAGGTATGATCTTCGATGTCGCTCGGTGCCCGCCACAACGGAACATGCCAGTGCTGTATGCGACCTCTCTTAGCATACAGTTTCAAGTCCAAATAATCAACAATTACGATTTCACTAGGTCCAAAAGTAAAGCTATAGGTACATGCCAATATATTAGGGCTTAGGACCTTAATTTATCGATCAAGCACATCCTAAGCTAGGTCTCATTCACACAAAACAAACAAAATAAAAGCGAAAAATAAATAAGAAGAAAGCGAAGAAAACACGACAAAATCTGATGAGGCCCCCAAGGGAACAATCCCCCAGGTAATGAACCTCGTGAAGTAGCAGTGTCTACGAGAGTCCGAATTATTACAATTATAAATCTCTCTCACTTATAATTACAACATAAAATAAAATAAAAATTAGACTCTGTCTTCAAAAATTCCCCCGAGTCTTCCTTTGCTGATCTCTCCTGCTGGCTAAGTCAGAAAGCCGGTCTTGCCTTGCTTGGGTGCATAGGCCCTCCTAAGAAGTCCTCCCTCATGTAGCGGTCCCTCACAACAAAGTCAAACAAGGAAAAGTGATTAGACAAGACAAAATAATATCAAATAAGTTAGAAGATAAATAAATGACAAAAATAAATAAATAATAAAAATAAAAAAGAGAGAATGTACAAATAAATAATCCCAATCTATGCGGCGATGCTCCCTGGCAACGATGCCATTTGATGACCGGAATTTTGCCGAAGTCTTATCTATCCACAAGGTGGATCGACAATCGTCGAAGCGACCTCAGACTGAACCCTAATTAATCAACAATTAATCCACAATATAAATCAAGCAAGAAATAACAAAAAACCTAGAGTTTAAATTGATTATAACTCAACAACAATTTTGTATAGGTATAAGCACGTGTAGAGGGTGAACTCAAGGAGCAAATAGTAGATCGGGGCAATTAAGCTCAGCAAATTTATTCTTTTCTCTTGTCCATTTTTATTGTTTTTGCTGGTTTTTAATTATATATATATTTTGAATTTTGAATTTTTATATTTTTTGTTGTTTTTGATTCCATAATTTTTATTTTCTTTGTATAATTTCTAAGTTCTAATTTTTCTTTTTTTCTTTTTTAATTGCATATATAAGGTTATGTATACCATATAGAGTAATATAGTTATAAATACTAGTAAAAATAAATAAAATACAATAAACAAATTGTTTTTGAGCTTTATATATTTTTCTAATATTTTTGTGATTTTTCTGGAATTTTTACTAAATTTTACATATTTTTAAAGTAAAAAATCCCAGATTAGGGATTAAATAATATGTCAAAATTGAAATGAAGATTAAAAATAGAAAAATAAGTCCAAGGTTCTCCAAATCACTTTTAATAGATAGATAATATTGTAAATAAAATTCAGAAATAGAAAAACATATTTTTGGGATTTTTGGTGATCTTTCACATTTTTATAAAGGATTTTAGAGCTTTTTGATTTGTCTTTGTCTTTTTCTATTTTTAGGGATTTTTGGTTTGGAGTTAATAAATACTAAAATAAACAACATATATTTTTTAGGAATTTTTCAAAATATTTTTCTATTTTTTGGTTTTTTCTAATTTAAACAGGGACAAAAATATGCTCATTTTAATTTTAACTGATAGCTAAAATGCCCAAAATTCTAAAATAAAAATGGAACGTGAAAATACTTGTTAACATGAATCTAACCCTATTTTTGCATATTTTTAGAACATGAATGCTATTTCTAATAAATGAAATCCAAGCACCAAAAATACATGAACTAGGAAGGGCATATTTGCAAATAAAATAAACATCAAGGGCATAGATTAAATTTTCCCAAAAATATACAATGTATATTAAAATTTATTGGACTAAATACAAATACAAAAATCACCAAGGGTATACATGTAATTTCACCACCGCACGTGGGACGACACGTGAGGCGACGTGCAATGGACCCAAGTGTAATATTCACTAAATGCAGAGGCCTTTATGCAAAATTTCCATTTCATTTACACATCATATTTTATTTACATAATATATAAATACAAAAAATAATTGGGACAAAGTATGCAAATTACCCCATAATGCGCATAGATGGATGACGAGATGCGACTCACTTAAACACATGGCACAATTTACGTGGCTAATACTGGTTCGACGTCTGTGATTAGATCACGGGAGGCGATCTAACGGCTGAGGCACGTCTTGATCAAACGTCATCTGTAGTGTATGGAACTGAAAAGAAGATCGAACGACTCTGATGATCCCTGGATGAACAGGGAAGAAGGTGGCATAGAGCTCGCTCGATCGTCTCTCCCGTGATGCTCCGCACCCCAATCCTGCATTTGAAGTGCCCGACTACACGCTGATGGTGTTCCGTGACGATTATCGTCGTCAAAGAGGTCTGGGGCTCGCTGAGCGAGCCCTAGAGGTCGACTGAACCTGAAGATGTTTTTTTATCCTCAAAGCCACCCCAGATGGGGTCCTTCTTTGCGTTGTTCCTGCACCAACAAACTCACGGATCGAGGGCAAAGTGCCTCGACCTGATTAGGCATGGAATAAGTGGGAAATAATGTGAATGGAGGTGTGCGCCAGTGAGGGTGATAGAGGAAGCATGGGGGTCCATATCACGTGTTGATCTGGGTGGTTGAAGATGGTCTAAACGTAGAAACAGTAGGGTCAGGTGATGGTATGAAAAGGGTGGTCGGAACGGTATTTTTGACAGCGAAAACATGACCGAAGTTCGAGAGCTCTAGCGAGGTAACCGATCTAAATTACGCTAAAACACGAACTAAAAAGCAAAAGTAAATGCAGAAATCAAAATGCAGGAATCAAATCTACCTAGAATAGTAAGATGCACAGCTCTGATACCTTCCCGTGAGGAAAGGGAGTAGGGCGGACGGAGTGCCACCGTGGGTGCACCTCCTCCTTCAGTTGCTCTCGAACACTTCAGGGGTCGCCAGCTATCACCTGACGACTCTCTTGGATGGAGGCGGGGGCTCAAGGGCTTGGACGATGACCAAAATGGAAGAGGAGGCCGGAGGCTTTATTTATACACATGTATGCACACCCTTATTGATATGCAAACTGGGAAGAATAAAAAAATATGTACAACTGATATGATGATACAACGAGGGTGGCAGATGAGCAAGGATCATTATTGGTGAAGGGCTCTAGGGTGATGGAGCAACAGAGCGGTGAGGAAAAATCCGAGAAGGCGGGCCACTCGAGACTCTGACAGAAGTCAGACGAAAGAATGGGGAATTGATTGGGGGTCAACATCCCCTGGAATGTGGTTGGGCCACGTCAGCTCGTTGCATGACAAAACTGGGAATTTTATTCAATTAATTAATTAAAAATAGTATATGATTTTATTATTTTTGGGTATAAAATAAAAAATGTTTAGTTTTTAATATGATTTTTATTTTTTGGTGTTGTTTATTACAAGTTAATTTTTAAGGGTGTATTTATAGGTATATTCATCTATGTTTTGCATCTTTTATTTTTATTTTGTGTAATTGATTTATTATTTTATTCTCTTATTTTATATATTTATAACTCATTTTTAGGTATATAAATATATTTTTATTATATTTTTCTAATATTATTTGTACACTTAAATAAATAGGGTATAAATTATATAGGTATAAGTATAGCTGAATGTATTTTTGTACATTTTTTTATTTTATGTTTTCTTTATGGTTTTATTCTAGTTTTACTATGTATATATACTATAAATAATATTTACAAAATTATAGAAATGTAAATTATAAAAATAATGAAGAATAAATAAAATGAATATTTTATTCGGGTATATTGTACAATAGGGTCCAAAATCTAACTTTCACATATTAACTCCAAAAAATATGGAACCACCTTCATTAAATAGCTTATTAAAAGTTATATACAATTAAAGGTGATTTTGATACATTTTGAGTTTTTATTTGAGAGATATGGGTCTGTGAAATTTGGATTTTGAGATTTTATTCAGATCATGAAATGTACATTGTGTATATTTTTTGCACGAAATTAATTTTGTATTTTTGTATGTATTTTTATCTACATATTTTATGTTCAAATTTTCTTAATTTGGGGTATAAAGAATAAAAATAAAATAGGTCCAAAAAATAATGAATTAAAGAAGGGAAATTATTCGTGATTTTTGGCCCTTATCCCCCCCTACTTTATTCCTTGTCGACCTAGTCAATTCTTGACTTGGTCTCGGGGTTTTAGGGTCATAAAATACCTTTGGTATTTTATTTTTTCTTTTCTTTTCTTTATTCTATAATTTTGGCATTAAAAATATTTTTCTATATACAATAATTGGAATAAATAATGAATGTTAATATATACAAAATAATGTTATTTACATGCATTAGCTAGGATTTTTAAGGCAAAAATGATAGAATAAAGGTGATCAAATGAAGATTCATCAGGTATTCATTGAGGAGCACTATCTTGACTTCCATCTTCCAGATGTCATAGTCAAGTTGTGTAGCTACAATTAGCAATATTCTTATGGGTTTAAGCACGATCACTAGAAAGCAAGTCTCATCGCAAGCGATGTCTTCTTTTTGTGTGTAGCTCATGGCCACAAGTCATTCTTTGAATGTCTCTACCTTCTCATCAGGCTCCCTCTTTACCTTGAAGATCCATTTACACCCAATGGGTTTGTCCCCTATAGATGGATCCTCGAGGGTCCATACACAACACATGTGTATGGAGTCTACTTTAGACTTTATTGCTAAAATCCATCTTTCCATGTCATGATCTACAAAAGCTTCATTATGTGAAGTACGATCATTGTCAGATTTCTCTAACACATGAAATCCATACCCTCTAGGCGGTCTTACCACCCTCAAACTGATTTGAAGAGGTATGAGCTTTAATCATCCTTTTAGTTTCCGATTCTAGGAGCCTCATTATCTTCTTAGGATTTAGTGAGTCCCTTTGCTTCATTCTTATCTTGATTCTCAATAAAGTCATCCTCTTAGAATCATATTTTTAGAGATGAAATCTTTAAAGAATCTCAAGGTCATAAAGTAGGTACCCAATGCCATCCTTTATTTTCCTAATGAAGTAGAACTCTCAAGTGCAAGATTCTAGTTTTCTTACATCCATGTTATAACATGGACCAAGCAACCCGTAAATTCTCTAGTGTCTGACACTAAGCTTGGTTCCAAACCATAGTCCATGAGGAGTTTTGGGTTCATGTTTGCATGGAATCTTATTAAGGATATATATTGCAGTTTCTACTACATATATATGGAAACTAAGAGGTAATTATGCTAAGATTCATCATTGATCAAAACATGTCACACATGATATAATTGCATCTCCCTACAACTCCATTGAGCTGAGGTGTATTAGGAGGAGTGATATAGGAACACCATTCCTTTCTCTATAAGGTATTCCTTGAATTCATCTCATAGGTACTGTCTACCTAGGTTAGATCAAATGCTTTTCATCTTCCTTATAACTTTGGTTCTTGATCAAAATCATGAAGTCTTTGAACATTTCAAAGCTTTCTAATGGGTAAAGGAAGAAATCTCATGCCACGAACAATCATTAATGGATATTACATATCATTAATGTTCATTATGGTATAGAGGGTCCACATACAACAATATGTATGAGGTCTTGAATAGCTCGGTATCTTGCACCATTCCCAGAGAAGGGTGCATCAGATATTTTAATTTTGAATACAATATTCATAAGTATGTAAGATTTGATCCTTTAGACAATCTAAAGTTCCATCTCTTACTAGTCTAATGATCTTCATCATCTTGTTGATCTTTTAGGGTTTAAAATTTCAGTATCAGAAATGTTAACGAATCATTCATTAATATTTCAATTTAATAGAGGCCTCTAGATGTTAGATTATTATCTGAAATATATCCATCATGACTCTTTGTGATAGGCCTATTCTAGAATGTGTATCCATTTTAACAAGTTCAGAAATAAATAATGAATGTATTCTAATATCTAGGTCATAGAGACATTCTCCAAGACTGATGGCTCTCCTACTGAAAATATATAGTCTTTCTATCCATTGGAGACTGTTGCAACAATTGCATCAACTCCCATGTGGATGACTACTAAAGCTTAAGATTAAATTTTCTAGTCTTCTAAAGCATATGTAATCAATTGCTAGTGTTTTTAGAAAGAGATATAATTATTGGACTTTATTCTTATCCAATAAGCAAGTCAATTTTAATGATGATATGTAGATGTGGAATATCTCGATACACTATCCGAGTCCTTCTCTAAGGATCTTATATAGTCTAGATAGTCATACTATCAATACATCGGCTTGTTGCGGTATTGGAATTCATCCAACTCTTTGGATGCCATATATATGGAAGTCACAGAAGTACATGTAACTCTTTGACTCTCCTTAAGTGGATCGGACCCATGCTTCCACTGCACTTTCTTAAAACTTAAACAACCATTGCTTAAGGCAAAGGATCTCTTAAATTGAACATATCCTCAAGGGACTTCAATGTAAGAGTATTTCAACATTATACTTCCTTCATCTTGTTCATATAATATGAATAATATGATCCATCATGAAAGATTTGAGTAGAGATAGCATAATGATGACATTCATCATCTCCACATTCATCTTTACTAGAAAGGATTTAGGTTCATGTAGGTATTCAAACATTTTGAGTACATCATCTCTTATCGAGCCACCATCATGCATAATGCAGCGAACCATATCATTCATGATTAAATGTTGAGAGTACATATGTTTGCCAAAACATCTTCGGTTTCTAAGAATGATCATGACAATTACGATCATCACTAACATGTTACTTCCAAAGCACACCTGATGAGAAATCAAAACTTTGGAGATACGCAAATCATAGATTGTCCTATTGTCTATTTAATTATCAATCCTCATAATTATGAGGAAACTTGTACATTGCAATCACATACATTATGTGTCCAACTGCAAGTACTACATCTTGATCATGATCCAATCCATAATATTATAGTGGTTATGATTGAGTATAGACATGATTGGATTTAATGAAGGTTATCTGAAATAAGATAATTTCCATAAATATATTTTACTTTGATTAGGGATATTAATGTTTAAAATCAAAGTTGTCTTGCCCTTTAAAATCTGAAAGTTCATTCCCTTATTGAACTTTCAAAGAAAGAGATATATTTACTGATATATCTCTAGCAAGATCTGGGATCTCCTTTTTATCTTTGTTGCATCAAAACGATATGAGGAACTACAACTCATACAAAAAGAAGCATGAACTCATTCCACCTTGCAAGTCCAACTTGCATTTCCCAATTCGATCTTCAACACCAGGACCCACCACCACTAAGGTGATTTTGACCCGTTGTTAATTGAATTAACTGTCAACAGGAATAGAACTCACTATGCGCAATCCAATATTGCCCCAATAATACGAGGAACCAATATTAGGGTCACTAGGCATATGACCTTACTCTTTCGATAAGCAAAGAGTCCGATCCATGTGTGCTTGTATGTAGGAGTTGTGACTTCGGACATGCATTTCCTGCTTACAATCCATGGTGACGAAACCCTTCACATTGAAGGGATACCATGGATGTCATTTACATGATCCTCCATATCACATTCAACTTTTAATTATTATCAATCATATTCACATAATTAATTATTCCAAAGAAATTACAACTCTACTCATAATAGAGTGTTTATTTTATTTGTATTTAATTAATTTAACATATCAAATTAATCATCAATCTCATTCAACCAATAACTAATTAGGGTTTTCTTGATATTACTATATAGTATACACCCTTACAAGTACGCATTATTTTGTATTTTAATAATTAGAGTACAACTTCACTTACTCATATTATTCTTTCCTCAAAAATGGATACGGTCAGTACACTTGAGTTATGCTGGGAGGGAGCATTTCCTTGACATGCAAGGCGGTAATTAAGAAACCAAGCTAGCATACCCGGACTAGATACCTTCACCATTCCGATTGAGAACAACACAAAATAATGCCAATGTACTTGCGGTTTTATCGATCAATTTTGATGACTGATATTATAATATATAGTATTCACTCAGAAATATTAGGCATCTTAAAATATTTTTAAGATCCTAAATTTCTAAGCATATCAAGCAACCATGTTTTGCATGTAAAGGCCATCCTACAACTATTGCAGGATAAACTAGGATTTTCATCATGAAACATATATTCAATATCCATTGATATTTGATTAATTATTTTCATAAATATTAAACATCAAATTAATCAGGGCAAATTCATAATTTCCTTGATTTACATTGAATGATAAACACATTAAGCGAGAAGACTTGATGATCCAGTCATCGTTCGACCTATCTCCACTAAATATGGAATATCTAGGGTAAACAAAGTTGGAATCACGCAAAAGAAATTCGAGCGATTTGATGATTTAATTCTCTATTTAATCCAAGTGTTTATTTAATGTTTCATGATGGAAAAATAATTAGCAAAAAAATATTTTTTACAGATCCGTGAATACATGCAAAAATAATTATGCCACGTGAAATTTTTGAATTTAATTCATGCACATTTGGTGCCAATAATTGGATACTATTTTGAGACATATTTAGACATTCTAAATATATTCTATTAAGCAAAAAACATGTCCAAACTGTGCATAAACAAGGGGTTTTTATCTTAGCGAGAAAACATTTCGAAACTCGCATGTCATGCAAAACAACGAGTCCTCGCGTATCTGATATACAAAACCTCATTCACCTAGGATTTTGGATCACATCCAAGACTTTGACCATGGATAATACCACTTTAAGGATAATGTTTATTCCTTAGCACATTACGAAAGCGTAAAGATCACATCATATGCGATCAAGAGAGACTAGTCATACTAGCTGCTCGGGACAACAGAAATTAAAATTTTTAAAAGAGATGAAACCATATGATTTGAGAACATTTCTCGAATCATTTCATAAAGACCACAAAGAAGATATAGGATTACGTATTGAAGGGTGGTTGCGATCGATGTCATTAAAGTAAGAGACCTCCTGTCTCAAGTCTGACCCGACGGAGGAGATGCTTGTGAGCGTGGATAAGATGCGTGCTTCTCGCAATCTAAGTCGAGGATCCAAGCAATGCATCTCTCGATTTTGTCTCACAAAATACGATGTCTTCCTCATGAGCGAGAGCCACCAAAGAAGATGGAGATCCACGAGCGGTCGAAGAGGCAACACAACAACAGAGCGACGATGATGAGTCTCTCTAGGTCAAGAGGTGGATGACAACTCTTGAGAGAGAGAGAAAGAGGGGGCATGTGATGAGAATGAGAGAGAGTGCTCTTGCAGTTATGTTGTCTAAAGAAAGATATAGGGTTGACACTTCTTTTATATTATTTTGGAAGTCCATGGAAAATCCATGTGTTACATAAAATCAATGGTTAAGATTGTTTTGTGCTTTTAATGAACGACCATGATTTTGTTGCATAAATTTGCAACAATAATTAACTTAAATTAAATTATATATAATTTAATTTAATCAAATAAATATGCGTAGAAAGATTAAGAAGGAGGCAAGGTTTTTTCCAATTAAGGAGTGGACGACCACCTTGAATTAGGACTCAAGGGTAGCTGTCCACCCTCCTTTATTGGAAGGTGCCTTCCATCTTTCAATTATGTGAGATCTTGTATCTCACATAATACTTCATTATTTGAAACAACTTTTATTGCAAATTTATGCAAAAAATAATTCTAAATTATTTTGTGAGTAATTAAATCATGCCATTGAAAATTGTGAATCATATTCACATATCCAAAATAAAATGTAAATATTTTTCTATTAATTGTCCCGTGAATCTAATTCACATCAACATTTGATTTATAAATACTATTTACAATTCGCTCTCTCTAATATATTATACATCACATTTATAATATATATAATTAATATGGATAACGATATCCACATTATTCATATCCTTGATAATTAAATCATACTTAATTATCTTGGATCTCCATTCTCATGTGTCTAAATAATATGAATCATATTCATAATACTCATGATAATTAAATCACACATAATTATCAATTTCCCAACGCTCAGATTTATTATTCAACAATGGAATTATTCTTGAACTCTTTCAAGAATAATGTGGTTTCTCTAGATACTTGGAGATAAGGACACAACGATTGTACATTCCACGTATAATGACTTTTATTGAGATCATATCTAAAATTCAGATCTCGGGGACCTCTCAAAGATGTTTGATTAAAACAAAACCGTAAATCGAATCTTTTCATTGCATCCAAACCATATTTAGATCAATGTACAACATTAAGACTAAGATTAGATTATTTCTTTACTGGGAGGTGTCATTAAAATCCAAACTTGTTCATCACTCTTTTGGAATGGAAGCGTCATGGTTATACAATCGTTTATTATCAAATCACACTCAAGTATTCCTAATGCCTGTATAGCATGAATATTGGAAGACCTAGAATAGACCCATTGTTTTAGATCACTTTGAACTGTCTCCTTCATGGTTTTATCATTAAGTTTTTCATTTGATCATTGAGAGTTGGTATCAATCATATAATTTCCAAAAAAATATATCATGCCTAAATATTGATTATATACTTTCCATAAGTATATGTCAGATCTAAAAATTCAATCTTGCTTCCAAAGCGAGACGACCATGCATAAAATTTGATCCCAATATCTCATGAGTGAGCTTATGTCTTCTAGTTCAACAGTGAACATGTATGATCCCTTTGAGAGATCGTATTACTCATATGCCCTTATATGCACACCAACTTGCCAGTGTATAGACCTTGAATAGGTCATCAATCTATCAGTCTGCCAAATGTACATATTCAGACATATAATAACACATCTGTCTGGTCAGAGGATGCGTGCCTATATCTTGACAGTATACGATATAGGTCTTAGTTATATCGATCTCATAAAGTCAACTCTTTGACCTAACTTATCTAATACCTCCGAATCTCTATTCCTTTGCAGAATACCCACATCAATAGGTCGGTTAGATATCAACCTTTAGAGAAGAATTGTCATCTTCTTCTCAGGCTGGTGATCCGCTCTTAACAATCATTTGACATTGCTCGATGACTCCTCAATTTAACTCTTTAGATATCATCCAAGCACAGGACTTTATGATTCAACATTTGAATCAACAGCTGTATGATCATTAAGATGGCCATGGTACATAACCCTAATTATACTAAGGGACCTATTTTGCAAATTTGTTATCTTCATTTCAGATTAAGGATTGAATTGCAATAACAATTTATTGCATAATGGCTCGTCGTGGGCTCACGTGCCCAACAACGTGATATACATGTATTAGGAATACTTGAGGGTAATGCGATCGTAAATGATCGTATAACTGTGGCACGTACATTTCGAGGGAGTGATGATATAGGTTTGGATTTTAGTAGCTCTACTCAATAGACTTGTTATCCAATCTTGGTCTAAATGTTGGACATTGATTTGATATAGATTGGGTATACCGCCATATATGATCAAACATCTCTAAGAGGTTTCCTAGATCTGGATATGAGATTAGATCCCACTATCCAAGTCACTATACATGGATTATACAGTCACCATGTCCTTATCTCCAAGAATCCAAGGAGAATACACACTATCCATGAAAGAGTTCAAAAATAGTTGCATTAGAAAATATTTGAGTATTTGATGAATCCACATTTCATCATCTTTATTCTATCATTTTGGCCTCAAAAACCCTAGTAAATGCATGTAAATACCCTTAATTAAAGCATCTTAGCACTCATGCATGTGCATGTAAATAGTGTATAAATTACTGTAATTAAAGCCAAAATTATAGAATAAATAAAAGAAAAGAAAAAGAATAAAATATTGTAAATATTTTATGACCCGAAACCCCGAGACCTAGGCATCTTGATGAATATATCGACAAGGAATAAAGTGGGGGGAGATAAGGGTCAAAATACAGAAGAAATACATATTCTTTCTATTCATTTTGGGACCTATTTTTGGTTCCACTTTTTATACCTCAAATAAAGAAATTTTGGACATGAAAGTTGTAGAAAATTTTATATAGAAAAATACAAAATTGATTTCATTCAAAAATCATGTACAGATAAAAAGTTATGGTCTGAATAAAAATCCAGAATCCCAACTTCCCAGGCCTGTATCTCACAAATGAAAACTCCAAATGCAGCAAACTCACTTTAATTGTATATAGAATAAAATAAGCTATTTAAAAGCGGTGGTTTCGCATTTGGCGGAGCTACAGTTTGAAAGTTGAGTTTTGGACCCTCATTGTATACTTGTACAGATTAAAATATTCAATTTATTATTTATTCATTATTTTTGTATTTTTGTATTTTTATAATTTTGTAAATATTACTTATAATATATTTATACATTAAAATCAGAATAAAAACACAAATAAAACATAAAATAAAATATATGTACATAAAATACATAGGTATTATACCTATATATATACCTATATAACACACACTTATATTTTATTAAACATACAAAACAATTCAGAAAAATAAAATAAAAATATAATTACACGTATAAAAGTATTTTATACTTTTATAAAATAATAAATAGAAATAAAGAAATTAAAAATACCAAAATAAAAATAAAATACTAAATATACATGTAAAATACCTATATAGGCTATAAAAAGCAACTTGTAAAAATAGACCTCATACAAATAAATAAAAATCACTATAAATTACTTTATAAAATTATAAACATTTTTCATTTAATAATCTTAAATTAAATAAGTCATTTACTATTTTAAACTATTTTTTAAATGATTTTTCAGAGGTTTTTCCTGGTTGGTCCACATGGACCAACCAGGTGGTCTGGACTGTTGACCAAGGTCAACAGTTTGACCTTCACCCCTGTGCACTGTGTCAGACCTCATTTGACCCAACTTTCGCAGATTTTTCATGGCATCCCCGTTCACTCTTTCGCGTATCATCCTTCATGACTTTTGCTCCTCGACATGTCGTCTTTCACGCCTAGGTGTTTCCTTGGAGAATGGAGCGACGATTCACCAAATAATCCTCGTTCTTTGAGACCCGTCGGTCCGCCCTACAAAACTCCTCCTTGGATTTCGATTTGAGTTTGAACCGCACTTCATCCAGATCTTTCCCCCCTTGGACTCGCTCGAGCTTCCTGGAGGTGACAGCTCCAAGTTGCCTTCTTCAAGGCGACGGATCGACCACGATCTGGGCGCGTTCCACCCCACCTCCGGTGACCTTCCCGTCGAGGTATTTCAACCTCGGTCTCTGGCCCTCGAGGTGTTATTCTCTCCTATTTTCGTTCCCTGTTCATCCTCTGTAGTCCTAGGATCACTTAGGTACCCTTTTCTCTTCCAATCCCCCATCGATTCGCTCAGTCGAGTTCCCTCGCCGGAGCAAGCTCCGGCGAGCATCCACATCGCCGTCACCCCCTTTTTGACAGCCACTGGAGGTCGAGGCATTTTGCCCTCGACCTCCTTAACACTTTTAGTGCAGGTCATTGAGCTTTGAAGCACACCTGGAGGCGTTTTTGGCTTCGCTGGGTATACCTGGGCCTCCTCTTCTTCTCCGACGTCGTGGAGGAGCCCACGAGGTCGCCAGCCCATTTTGCTGCCGCCAGCATCTAGAGGACCCCTGCAATAAGCATTGGGACCATTTTGAGGCACATAGGACCGCCGGAGAGGGGAGCCATCACCGGAGGAAGGTCGACACGGTGGACCTTCTTCCTTGTTCATCCACCACTCGCCTCTGCCGTCGGATCATCAAGGATCCCCAGGAGTAGCAGGAGCTGTCCGATCTGCGCACCCACGGCCGTCAGATTCGTCTAGATCCATCTAATCCAGGCCATCCACACGCGAACTGTCATCGTGCGTCCACGCGCTGCCATGTGGATAAGTGGCTCGGGCCACACCGTTGTTCGCTCCCGACCGCTGACCGTTGGATTGGCGCCACGTGTCATCAGCATCTATCCGCCGTCCGATCCGCTTTGAAGGGGTATTTTGCATAGCCACCCCTTCATATTTTTATAAATAGTATTTAGTACTTAAACTATCATGTGCCGTTTAAAATATTTTGTAAAATTTATAAGTAGGCCCTGGAACTTTCAGTATTTGCAAGTAGGTCCTCGGCCACGTCACCTCACTTGACCTGTTCACGTGAGGTGCGGGGCTTTTTGCATTGAGGCCCTTGGCCATTTGTATATTTATCTTCAGTACCAAAAGTTTTAATTGCAGTTGTAATATTTTGGGGATTTTGCACTTTGGCCCTGTATTCCTGGAAATTACAAACAAGTCCCTCCCAGGCGCGTGCTAGTCACGCGCCCTGTGGGTTATTTGCAGTCGTGCCCTCGCAGCTTTTGCGTTTTGTAAAAGGTCCATTAAATTGCATATTTATTTATAATTTTTGTGTGAAATTTGCAACTAGCCCCTGGATGTTTTGATATTTGCACTTATACCCCTGCTAGGCTGATTATTCTTGCTTGCTTTCTTTATTTATTTAAAGCATCATATTAACTCCAAAAATTACCAAAAAAATCACATAAGCTCATGTTAACTTACACTTTCATGCCATATTGTTATTTTTCATTTTTGTAGCATTTTTGTATTTATTAAAAATAAAAAAACATGCATTTTAGCTACTGTTTATCTTAGAAAATACCAAAAAATATTAAAATACCTCGAAAAATTCTAAAAAAATCACCTACTGTCTATTTTATTGTATCCTAGTGTCAATCCAAAAATCACAAAAAAATTCAAAACCAAAACCTTAAAAATTAGAAAATACCCCAAAAATATCATAAAAATCTAAAAATCATAGAAAACTCCAAAAAATGAAAACTCAGGCCCTGTAGGTTCCCCATTTTATTATCTTTAGTTTAAAATTAATTTGGGAAAATTTTGATATTATTTGATATTTTTCATTACCATTTTAGTTTCGGCCAGTAATTAATTCACTGTTTTCCTTTATTTTCACTTTTAAAAATACCAAAAAGATTCTGAAAAATATCCAAAAATCACAAAAATAGTAAAAAATTATAAAAAGACCAAAAAGATTTTATTTCCTAATTTTTGACTATTTTCCCTATTTTTATAAATAGCCTATCACCTCCTTTCTTATATTATATATATTCCAATATTGAAAAAGAAAATAAAAAAATATAAAATATAAAAAAAATAAAAAAAATCAGAAAATTAAAATTCAAAATTAAAAATTAAAAATTAAATAAAAAAATTAAAAATAAAAAACCCACAGAAACCTTTGCATTGCATAGTGTAGACAATATATCACATTTACACACACACACACACACACACTTGTTGATCTATCCTGCCTTGCTCCCTGTGTTCGAACTCTCTACGTACTTGCATCTATACATCTTTTATGTAGAGTTAAAAATAAATTTTAACTTCACATTTGTTTGTCATTTCTTGATATTTATATTGTGGGTTAATTGTTGATTAATTAGGGACTTTTGAGTGGTCAACACACCGACTACGGTTTCACCTTGTGAAACCGTACGACCCTCGATTTCTCCGATTATCAAACGACGCCGTTGCCGGGGAGCAACAACGAATAGATCACACTTTTGTCTGATTGTGTTCACTTGTTTACACCATTGCTTGCTTTGTCTCTCTTATTTTTGATATTTACCTGTGAGCTTTCTGACCATCTCTTTTTGTCTTCTTGCGAGGGACCGCGGAGCGAGGCGGATCGCCTAGGGGATCCGGTGCAACCTTGGGGAAGCGGAGTCGGCTTTCTTAGCCTAGCCGACAGGAGAGAGCAGGATGAGTGAGAGAGAGAGTTAGATAGTTTTTATTTTTGTGAGAGAGAGACCTATTTGAATTTGTAATAATACAGGTACAGGGACACTCAAGACTTTCGGGCCCAATTTCCAGGTGTCTGTTCACCTGGGGGCTCACCGCGGATTTCATCGAGTTTCTCGCTGTCATTTGCCGGTTTTGATTTCCTTTTTCTTTTCTTTTGTGGATTGAGCCCTTAGTTCTAGGCTTTTGCTTGATAGATTAGATTAGATCCAAACACCCTAATAACCATTGCATGTACCTATAGATCATCTTTGGACTTAGTTTAATTAAACAGTTAATCACTAGTCTTTGATCCGCCGTGCCGCGAGCTCATCCCGCCAAGCGCTTCTCCTGAACTCGATGTGTCAAGAGGAGGAGGGGTGAGCCTAGACCGGACTTTAGAATTGGTGTTTAGTGGTTGACTTGTGGTTCTTCACGTAGCAATTGCCTGCTTAAGACGATTTCCGCTTGCATATCGGCATTTAGATTAGGTTTAAAAATTTCTGCTTTGCATCCCGCATGGAGAGAGCTGGAGGTACTGTAAGTCATTCTAACTTTGCATTCATCATATAGGCACAAAGGTGAGATTTCCATCTTGGTGCCGACTTGCGCGGCTTTTCCGACTCTTTTCTCCCTCTGTTTTTGGACAAAGTAGGAATTAAAGAAAATACAAAATCGCTAGGCGCTTGTTTGAATCTACTCAAAAGAAGCGATAACACCAAAAAAATTAAAAAAGAGACTGCTAAGAAAACTTTGACCTAAATAAAATTGGTAATTGGACTCATTGATTGGGGAGAGTCACACCCTCACTTGTATTCAGGTTGCATGGGAAGATCTCCTTCCAAGTGAGCAGAGTGCTTCGTAAGGATTAGAGCCAAAAACGCAGCTTGTGGCTGCCTTGTGTATCGCATGGATTTCCAAAGTATTGGTGCTACTATCGTACGTAGACGAGTAGGACTTGGTCACCATTGGTGACTCACTATTGTGTGAGCATCGACCTTGTCTGAAGTACCAAGCTTAGGCCACGCCTTCACGGGTGTGTCTGTCTCACCGTCTGCGTCCGAGTAGGGTCTTGCATGCTCATGGGTGATTCCGTTGCGAGCGAGATCCGAAGTATCAGTTTCGCCTATCGGCTTCCTCCTTCTTCTTCTTTGGCAGAGTAGGGATCCAGGAAGGGTTACAAGGACATCAAAAAGCGCAAGCTACAGGTTACACATGAGGAGGACAAGTACGGGAATACTTTTCTGGCAGTACTCTCGCTCCTATAGGCGTAGCGCTCTAAGGACTCGTTGAAAGATTAATTCCTGAAAACAAGCTAAAAAGTACAAAGATAAAAGCTGAACCTTCACGGCTTCATGTGTTGAGTTGGTGAACTCCCCTGTTTTGTGTTTGATTGCTAGTCGTATTTAGGTCAAGATCAAAAATACTGCACGCTTGTGCGCAATTTTTGCTTCTCCCTTCTTTCTTCTTCATTCCTCGACCTTGCTCTTATCAATAATCACGATGATGGGAAGGAGGTCTCTTAGGCCAACTTTGTCGGCACCGCTATCTAGCACTCCTCCCCATTCATCTAGGACAACCTCAGAGAGTCCAGACCTACTCTTCGAGCCTGACTTCACATCCACCCTATTCCCCCTCGACCACCCTTCTCCTTCCATCAGTCCAAGAATTTCAGAATTTAGTGCATCACATAGCTTAGAGCATTTGACGGCACCTGAGATGGGTTCTTTTGCTTTTTCAGAGAACCCAGACATAGCTGACAGAGGATAGCATCCAGATGACCATGAGCACCCACCATTCTTATTTTATTAAGACGCCATCAATAATTCACTTCTAGCATCCCTGGAGACCATGCAGAGACAGATCCGAGACCAGGGAGTCTTTATGGGTGACCTCATGAGGAGATCGCATAGATGCGAGAAAACAGACCTGGGGGCGGTGGCGGTGGAGGTGATATTCCTGTAGTACAGAACGAGGGAGGAGAACCCAACCAAGAGAGGCCGTCACAGACAATCATGAGGGAATTACACAATCCAGCAGCATCCCTCACTCATCGGTGGATCCGACTCCCTCCTATCCATGGAGATTTTGAGCTTCGGCCCCACACTATCCAGCTTTTGCCCAAATTTCATGGGCTGCCGACCGAAGAGCCACACCTCTACTTGCAAGAATTCGAAATGATCCACAGTACCATTCATGACAAGTTGATGACTGAGGACACCATTAAAATGATATCCTTCCCCTTCTCTCTGGTTGACAGAGCTGCGTACTGGCTGAAACACCTGGGGAGGTTCATCGACACTTGGGTAGATCTCCGGACTGCATACTTGAAGAAGTATTACCCTCTCGGCCGAACGAACGCAGCTAGAGTAATGATCAGCAACTTCGTAATGATCCCGAATGAACAATTCCATGAAGCTTGGGATCGATTCCGAGAGCTCATTGACCGGTGTCCACATCATGATATCTCCAAGCCCAATCTACTTCAGAGCTTCTTTTGTGGGCTGACACCAGAGCTGCAGGGGCTTGTTAACGCCTCTTATGGTGGGTCCTACTTTTCCAAAGACAAAGACGATGTTTGGGCCATCTATGAAGGGATGGCAGAAAATTCAACTATTATGGCCCAAGCCCGCGTCTACACGCAACAGAAGCCCCCGCAAGGAGCGGGATCATTCCATAGGATCTCCCGCATCGATGTCGGTCCGCAAACCTCGTCGGCAGCCACAGCCCAAGCTGAATCAGCCGCAGCCGACATGGGCATCATAAGTGAGAAACTGGACCGTCTCGAGATCCTCGAGAAGAAGCAAATGCAAGGCTTGGCCCAGATGGACCAGATTTCCAAGACCATGAGTGACCTGAAGACGCAGATCCTTTACGTCCAGGAGGCACAGACATCTTCCCAGCAACCTTCCAGGTCACGAGCTGATGTCGGCAGTGGTAGCTCATCCCAACCCTCTACCTCGTACCGCCAGGTCAACAACATTCAGGCAGAGCTGGTTCCGTTGCTACAGTACTACCCAGCGCAGCCGCCATCTCAGGACACTCAGATGGTTGTCTATCAGCCGGAGCAGCCACTGGCAGTTCTACCTCCACCCTCCTTCGAGCAGGAGCCATTGATGGAAGTCAATGGGATTTGGTACGACCAGTACCCTCAGCCCGGGATTCGTCGCGATCACCCCGGATTCCGTTGGGGCAACGGTGGCTCCTCATCTCAGCAGCAGCCTCCAGCTCAAGGACAACAGAACAACCAACCACAACAGTAACAACCCCAGTACGCCCAGCAACAATACTAGCATGGTCCTCGTCCCGCCTACAACAACCAGCAGTGGAGGCAGCGCCAGCAGCCTCATCAGTCTTATTCCCATCCTCCCCAGTACCACCAGCAGCAGCAACCTCACTTCCCGCTGGGAACCCATCCGGTTCTCAGGCCCCCGCTTTTGAGAACCTAGCTTTAGATGATCTTGCCCGCTTGCTCTCCGAACAACGAGCATCCTTCCGGCAAGAAATAGATGAGTTCCGGCAGGAGATGAGGGATATCATCAAGGGAAAGGCCGCCATACCAGCTCAGATTAAACCAAACCTGAACAATCTGAAAAGGAAGTCTGAGCAGGTAGAGCTTACAGAGGATACCTCTCCTAGTGACAATTTGAGTGACGTCTTTTTCTTTTATGATGCTGATTTGTGACTACTAGGAGCGGTAGGATGCCAGCCGGCGGCGCCTCATCTGAGCGATAACCACAAGCAGAATCATGAGCACCAGATGAGCAGAGTAGCGATGGTGATGCCGCTAATGAGGATGTTGAAGACAGTGGTGCTGATGCTACCAATGATAGAGTTCCAGACGACGATACTGAGGCCGTCGTGATATCAGATGCAGACGGTGGTGCTGATGCCACCATTTTGGATGCAGAGCCAGAGCGCGGTACTGATGCCGCGAAGACAGGTGCCGGTGGTGGTATTGAGGCCACCACATCTACTTTTGTTGAGCTTCCTTTTGTGGTGTTACCACATTTTGTATCTATGGACTGTGGTAACAACAAAAAGAACAAAAATATGAATAAAGGAAAGGTTTCTGTTCACATTTCACATTCATATGTGTTGCATGATGATCAGTGTATGGATTCTAGTCCTTCACAGGCATAGGGACCTATTCTTAATCCTCCATCTGTGGAGGACCCTACCATCCCCTTCCTAGAAGCACTCCGCCGGGCGAAGGGGAACAAACGAGAAAATCCAAAAAAAGACCAACAGGTAGAGTTCAACAATCAGATGATAGACAGATTCCACATTCAGCTGACTCTACAGGAAGCACTTGAGCACATCCCCCTCTTCAAAAAGAACTTGAAAGAGAAGACTACAGTTCGCAGGAAGAGGAGGAACCACAAAGATCTGATCCATGTGCTCACTCATTCCACTTGCTGCACTATTCAGAACAAACTGCCAGCAAAGCGACCAGATGCAGGAGCTCCCTATGTCAGATGCGAGATTCAGGAGCAGCAGTTTGATCGTACTCTGTTAGACAACGGCTCTTCAATTAACCTTCTTTCGGCAGCCTTACTCGACCGATTCGAGTTTGGTCCTCTTCTTAGGAGAAGGACAGTCCTTCAGTTTGCTGATAGGTCGACTAAGAGGCCTAAGGGGTTGTTGAGTGACGTGGTCGTTACCATTCAGGGCCTGAAATTCCCCGTGGACTTCGTTGTGTTGGACATGAAGATCCCTGAGTCAGTAACCGATGCCCCCATCATACTCGGACGTCCATTCTTGGCCACAGCCAAGGCGGTGACCGATCATGACAGCGGGAAGGTATGTTTTCGCATAGAGGGCGAAACCATACAAATAGAGATGATCGAGGAAACCAGATCCAGAGAACTAGAATGCTCGGAGCAGTCCAGCGAAGCCACGCAGATGACAGAGGAAGAGCTAGACATCCACCAGGAGTGTGATTTTATGATGACAGATGATGAATCCAACTGGACAGATCCTGTAGCATAGACCCTCGCCTTGCCTATAGATTCACCATATTTAAAGCTTATGGCAGTCGAGAGCCTGGAGAGCACACCCCTGGACGAGGATACCGTTGAGGCTGACAGTGTTGGGACGAGTGGTGCTGATGATTTTCAGTCATGTTCTTCTACTTCAGATCCCTCGGATTCAGACATTGATTGGGATGATTTTGATGACTATTTACCTTGTCTGATTCCTTCTGAGCCAACAACCATGACAGAGTGCGAGCCAGTGCAGTGTATTGATGATTCAGCAGGCCACCCTTCGTCAGAGATTCATGCAGAGTGAGAGTTCTCACATGCAGACCTGGTCGCCTTCACACAGACATATCAGAAGCTAGATCTGCCACCTCCCATTTGTCCAGAACTGAAACCTCTGCCGCAATCGTTGAAGTATAGATTCCTTGCGGGTGAGCCAGCTATGCACCCAATCATTATCTCAGCAGGTTTGACTGGAGAGCAAGAATCTCATTTGATGGAGGTTCTTGAAAGAAACCGCAAGGCGATAGGATGGAGTCTAGCTGATCTCCAGGGGATTAGTCCGGCTCTGTGCTCCCACCACATCTATCTTGAGGACAACGCTAGGCCATCGCGTGAGTTCCACAACGGCTGAACCCGAATCTTCGAGATGTGGTTATGAAAGAAATATCGAAGTGGTGGAGCGCCGATTTTATCTACCCCATCTCCGACTCCAAATGGGTTAGTCCGTTACATGTGGTGCCCAAGAAGACGGGTATCACTACAGTCGTGAGTGAGTCTGGAGAGGAGATCGCTACCTGAGTACCCACTTCTTGGCGGGTCTGTGTGGACTACAGACGATTGAATGAGGCCACCAAGAAGGATCATTTCCCGCTGCCATTCATTGATCAGATTATCGAGCGGCTAGCTGGGAAGAGTCATTATTGTTTTCTTGACGGGTACTCCGGATATAATCAAGTGGCCATTGCGCCCGAAGACCAGGAGAAAACGACATTCACCTGTCCGTTTGGGACTTATGCTTTCAGACGGATGCCCTTTGGTCTATGTAACGCTCCGGCGACATTCCAAAGGTGCATGTTGTCCATTTTTTCGGACATGGTGGGTGACTATTTAGAGGTCTTCATGGATGACTTCTCGGTTTATGGCGACGGGTTCGATGCTTGTCTTGACTGCCTAGACCATGTGCTTCAGCGCTACATAGAGGTCAATCTTGTCTTGTCTTGGGAGAAGAGTCACTTCATGGTGACTCAAGGGACGGTCCTTGGTCATATCGTCTCCAACAGGGGCATGGAGGTCGATCCGGCCAAGGTGGATATCATTAGAAAACTCAATCCACCTTCCAATCTGCATCAATTGCGATCTTTTATTGGGCATGTCGGTTTCTACCGACGGTTTATTCAGGACTTCAGTCGTATTGCCCGACCGCTCACTGATTTGCTGACGAAAGACACCGAGTTCATTGTCAATGATAAGTGTCTTGCGTCTTTTGAGACTCTCAAAAGTATGGTTGTTTCGGCTCCTGTCCTTCAGCCACCTGATTGGTCTCTCCCATTCGAGATCATGATGGACGCTTCTGATTTTGCCGTTGGGGCTGTGCTTGGACAGAGGAGGTATGGATTGCCGTTTGCCATTCACTACGCCAGCCGGACTTTGGATGCCGCTCAGCGGAATTATACTGTGACAGAGAAAGAGATGCTGGACGTAGTCTTTGCTTTAGATAAGTATCGACTTTATATTCTCGGATCTAGAGTGACAGTCTACACAGATCACACCACCATCCGGTACTTAATGGCTAAGAAGGATGCCAAAGCATGCCTTACCAGATGGATCCTTCTACTCCGGGAATTTGATATTGAGATTAAGGATAAGCCTGGAGTTAAGAATGTGGTGGTGGATCATCTTTCCCGCTTGGAGAACCTTGAGGAATCTGAGCCCAACGCACCTATCACAGAGACGTTTCCAGATAAGGCGATCTTGGCTATCACCTCGCTCCCGTGGTATGCCGACATTGTGAACTATCTTGTTGCCAGACGGTTCCACAAGGTTGGCCCAGGCAGAAGCTCCAGACCTTCCTTGCGAAGGCCAAGCTTTACCATTGGGAGGATCCTGTCCTTTATCATGAAGGAGGGGACAACATCTGGAGGAGGTGCATTCCTCACGAAGAGCAGCATAGCGTCCTCACATACTGCCACAAGCTTGAGGCAGGAGGACATCATTCTGGGAAAAGGACAGCATAGAAGGTGCTTCAATCTGGCCTTTGGTGGCCTACTCTCTTCAAGGATTCTGATGAGTTCGTGAAGAGATGTACTGACTGCCAGAAGATGGGAACCTGCGGACAGAGAGACATGATGCCCATGCAACCCATTCACTTTTGTGAGGTTTTTGATACATGGGGGATTGATTTCATGGGCCCATTTCCTAAGAGTCAGGGGTTTGAGCATATTTTGCTCGCTGTGGATTATGTCAGCCGATGGGTTGAGGCCATCCCCGCCCGAGCCGCAGATGCTAAAACCGTGTGCAAATTTTTGAGGAAAAATATCATTTCACGATTCGGGGTACCTAGAGTCTTGATTTCAGACGGGGGGTCTCATTTCATTAATGACAAGGTTAGGGTCCTTGCAGACGAGTTTGGCATTAACCATCGAGTTGCCACGCCATATCACCCTCAGACTAATGGTCTTGCCGAAGTATCAAACCGGGAGATAAAAACTATCTTACAGAAGGTTGTCCATCCAGACCGAAAGGATTGGTCACAGCTTTTGGACTCGGTCTTGTGGGCCTATCGGACTTCCTTCAAGAATCTATTGGGGACATCTTCCTTTCGACTCGTCTATGGCAAGACGTGCCATCTTCCTGTGGAAATCAAGCATAAGTCACTTTGGGCAGTAACTGAGCTATTATTGGATCCCGAGAGTATAGGAGAACAGAGGAGAGCAGAGTTGGCAGCCCTGGAGGAACTGAGAGATACAACCTTTTCTAGCAGCCTACAATACAAAGAGAAAGTGAAGACATGAAACGATTCTCATATCGGCCATAAACAGTTTGAGCCCGATCAGCGGGTATGGTTGTTTGATTCCAGGCTGAGATTATTTCCAGGGAAATTACAGAGCAAGTGGAAAGGTCCCTATGTGGTCAGGAAGGTACATGACAATGGCAGTATTGACATATCCGAACTGTCATCTTCCTCTACCTTCCGTGTCAACGGTCAGCGCCTGAAAGTATATCTAGATCATGATCCGTCGACCCTTGACGTTGCCCCCATTCTTCTGGTATGAGATGTGTTCTTTGACTCATATCATCTGCATCTAGTACATGGTGGTCACTTCCATCTTCCGCTGTATAGATCCAGCTGTCTATATCACTCTTTCCTTGTCTATCTTCTTTATCTATCAAAAAGGTGCCGCCCTTGTAGACAGTTTTCCATACTTAGGATGTACTTTGTCCTAAGTATAGGGGGGTGTGCACCCCGATTTGTTCTATTCCTTTCGATCCTCTCCATTGTCTCCTCTTCTTGTCTATACTTAGGGATATCTTACCCTAAGTATAGGGGGAGACAATCTGAGTATGATCTGTTCATTCCCACCCTTGACCCTCCCTGCATTGTGTACAATCTGCTATACTTAGGATTATTTGATCGTAAGTATAGGGGGGACGGTCAACTTCTCATTGGTTCATTCGTTCATTTATTTATTCTTTAGATTTGCCTATACTTAGTGCGAGTTATGTCTTCTCTTTTCTCTCCGATCTATGAGGACATAGCTCAAGCTAAGTATAGGGGGGTTGCATATACTACGTATATACTTTAGCCATAACTCGTACTTTCGTATTTTCCAAATAATATGGCTAATCATTCATTAAAATTCATTAAAATCTGTAATAAAAAGATGTTGATTATTCCTCAAATTCTTTTTGTATTTACTGATTAATAAATCAGGTGAAAATGTTTTTTTGCAAAATGTTTGAAAAATAGTTTGAAAATCTTTGTGAACATTTACTGAAAACTATTTTGAAAATGTTTTGTTACATGTTTTCAACCTATGTAAAATATGTGGTTTGTAAAAGCTTATTTTCTTTGTGTGAAATAAAAGTTTGAAAAATGATTTGTAAATGGTTTGAAAAATGGTTGCAAAAATATTTGAAAAATCTATATATACTGTTCGGAAAACCTTTGCAAAATGATTTTCAAATGTGTGTACATGTTTGTAAAAATTATTTTGGACTATAGTTTTCAAAATTGTTTGAAAAGCTCGTGTCAAATAAGTTTGAGGAATACATGCATCACATCAAAATCTACTATATGTATATATGAATAAAATTGATCACTTGCCCTTGCAAATTCTTAAAATCCACTTCTTGTATATATAAGAAACACTCCCGTGTACATATTTTTCACTTAGTTTTTAGCCAAAACTGTTTGTTTTCAAAAATCCCAAAAATATTTGCAAAACTAAAATCCAAAAAACATTTGAAAAATCTTTTTGAAAAAAAAATGCATCATCATCATATTTTCAAAAATCCATAAAAAGATCAAAATCTTGAAAATTGCATCACAAAAATATTTTCTGCATTCTGCATATCATTTGCATAGCATTAGCATTTTTCGGATTGAGTTTGTTAGTTGAACGAGTCTAAGTAAAATCCAGAGATTGGAGCTTGATTGGACCCTAAAAATCTACCTAATAACAGGAACCTTATAGGAACTGGGTTTGAGGTACTTCAGGTCTAGTTGACTTAATTCTTTGAGGATCACAAGACTTGTTCAATGGATTCTTGACTGCCTAAGTAGAATATTTCGAAGAACACACACGACTCTTGTTGATAATGACCTAACTTGGACACCTGCACCTTTCACATGGCTCAACTCAGTTGGAGTGGTGAGGGGATTGGATTTGCCGGTATGAGACGCACACAAGTGGAAACACTTGTCCTCTTCTAGGGAGGGAAGTGCACCCCAACCCGTCCAGTAATAAGGAAGTCTAAAGACAGGAGAGTGTGGGTTGCAATAAAGCTTCAAAAAAGGGATAGTCTACTGGCTCAAGAGGAAAAACTCCTTATATAAATGATGCTGTGAATAGTATTTCAAAAAAAAAAATGGTCAGGCTTGTACAAAAATAAAATACCTGCAAAGTATGCACATATGTTGTAAATCCAATAAGCAAGCTTGAGTTCCAAAGTCAAATATGTGAGCCTGCAGCTGGATGACTTGACTACACTGGTCTTGCATCCTAGGATAGGTAGCTACACTGGCTACCGTCCATTCTTCTCTTCACCCCCTCGATCTTGAGCTGGTTGCCACTTGAACTTAGAAGGGAATACCATGCTCCTCGAGGATGGAGTTGTTGGATTGGGGAATCATTGGGTTGTCGTACTGGAGAAGTCAGTTTCTTTGCCATTCTAGTTGGGGAGAGCCACCATCACTTACAATGTACGAGTCAGAATCATAGTCGTAAGAGTTTGCGTATGAGTTGAGATATTTCTGACCTGGCTATTGAGGAGACTTGGACATAGTTTTAGGATTCTCAAGGATTGTTGGATTTCAAATTCGGTTCTCATTAAGGTTCTGCCCATACTAAAATTCCAAAGGTCCGACTTAAGCTCCAAACTTCGATTTTGTGAAGACAAGTTTGATAATTAAACTAAATCCAAGTTCTTCTTTTTCTTTTCTTTCTTTTTCTTTTTACACTTATTGCATAAGTGTTTGCTAGGGACTAGCAAAGGTAAAGTATAGGGGGATAATGAATCCACATTTCATCATCTTTATTCTATCATTTTGGCCTCAAAAACCCTAGTAAATGCGTGTAAATACCCTTAATTAGAGCATCTTAGCACTCATGCATGTGCATGTAAATAGTGTATAAATTACTGTAATTAAAGCCAAAATTATAGAATAAATAAAAGAAAAGAATAAGAATAAAATATTGTAAATATTTTATGACCCGAAACCCTGAGACCTAGGCATCTTGATGAATAGGTCGACAAGGAATAAAGTGGGGGGAGATAAGGGTCAAAATACAGAAGAAATACCTATTCTTTCTATTCATTTTGGGACCTATTTTTGGTTCCACTTTTTATACCTCAAATAAAGAAACTTTGAACATGAAAGTTGTAGATAATTTTATATAGAAAAATACAAAATTGATTTCATTCAAAAATCATATACAGATAAAAAGTTATGGTCTGAATAAAAATCCAGAATCCCAACTTCCCAGGCCTGTATCTCACAAATGAAAACTCCAAATGCAGCAAACTCACTTTAATTGTATATATAATAAAATAAGCTATTTAAAAGCGGTGGTTTCGCATTTGGCGGAGCTACGGTTTGAAAGTTGAGTTTTGGACCCTCATTGTATACTTGTACAGATTAAAATATTCAATTTATTATTTATTCATTATTTTTGTATTTTTGTATTTTTATAATTTTGTAAATATTACTTATAATATATTTATACATTAAAATCAGAATAAAAACACAAATAAAACATAAAATAAAATATATGTACATAAAATACATAGGTATTATACCTATATATACCTATATAACACACACTTATATTTTATTAAACATACAAAACAATTCAGAAAAATAAAAAAACATAATTACACGTATAAAAGTATTTTATAATTTTATAAAATAATAAACAGAATTAAAGAAATTAAAAATACCAAAATAAAAATAAAATACTAAAATATACAGGTAAAATACCTATATAGGCTATAAAAAGCAACTTGTAAAAATAGACCACATAAAAATAAATAAAAATCACTATAAAATACTTTATAAAATTATAAACATTTTTCATTTAATAATCTTAAATTAAATAAGTCATTTACTTTTTTAAAACTATTTTTTCAAATGATTTTTCTGAGGTTTTTCCTGGTTGGTCCACGTGGACTGTTGACCAAGGTCAACAGTCTGACCTTCACCCCTGTGCACTGTGTCAGACCTCGTTTGACCCAACTTTCGCGGATTTTTCGAGGCATCCCCGTTCACTCTTCCGTGCATCGTCCTTCATGACTTTTGCTCCTCGACATGTCGTCTTTCACGCCTAGGTGTTTCCTTGGAGAATGGAGCGACGATTCACCAAATAATCCTCGTTCTTTGAGACCCATCGGTCGGCCCTACAAAACTCCTCCTTAGATTTTGATTCGAGTTTGAACCGCACTTCATCCAAATCTTTCCCCCCTTGGACTCACTCGAGCTTCCTGGAGGTGACAGCTCCAAGTTGCCTTCTTCAAGGCGGCGGATCGACCACAATCTGGGCGCGTTCCACCCCACCTCCGGTGACCTTCCCGTCGAGGTATTTCAACCTCGAGCTCTGGCCCTCGAGGTGTTATTCTCTCCTATTTTTGTTCCCTGTTCATCCTCTGTAGTCCTAGGATCACTTAGGTACCCTTTTCTCTTCCAATCCCCCATCGATTCGCTCAGTCGAGTTCCCTCGCCGGAGCAAGCTCCGGCGAGCATCCACATCGCCGTCACCCCCTTTTTGAGAGCCACTGGAGGTCGAGGCATTTTTCCCTCGACCTCCTTAACACATTTAGTGCAGGTCATTGAGCTTTGAAGCACACCTGGAGGCGTTTTTGGCTTCGCTGGGTATACCTGGGCCTCCTCTTCTTCTCCGACGTCATGGAGGAGCCCACGAGGTCGCCAGCCCATTTTGCTGCCGCCAGCATCTAGAGGACCCCTGCAGGAAGCATTGGGACCATTTTGAGGCACATAGGACCGCCGGAGAGGGGAGCCATCACCGGAGGAAGGTCGACACGGTGGACCTTCTTCCTTGTTCATCCACCACTCGCCTCTGCCGTCGGATCATCAAGCATCCCCAGGAGTAGTAGGAGCCGTCCGATCTGCGCACCCACGGCCGTCAGATTCGTCCAGATCCATCTAATCTAGGCCGTCCACACGCGAACCGTCATCGCGCGTCCACGCGCTGCCACGTGGATAAGTGGCTCGGGCCACATCGTTGGATCGCGCCCGGCCGCTGACCGTTGGATTGGCGCCACGCGTCATCAGCATCCATCCGTCGTCCGATCCGCTTTGAAGGGGTATTTTGCATAGCCACCCCTTCATCTTTTTGTAATTAGTATTTAGTACTTAAACTGTCATGTGCCATTTAAAATATTTTGTAAAATTTATAAGTAGGCCCTGGAACTTTTAGTATTTGCAAGTAGGTCCTCGACCACGTCACCTCACGTGACCTGTTCACATGAGGTGCGGGGATTTTTGCATTGAGGCCCTCAGCCATTTGTATATTTATCTTCAGTACCAGAAGTTTTAATTGCAGTTGTAATATTTTGGGGATTTTGCACTTTGGCCCCTGTATTCTTAGAAATTACAAACAAGTCCCTCCTATGCGCGTGCTAGTCACGTGCCCGGGTGGGTTATTTGCAACCGTGCCCTCGCGGCTTTTGCTTTTTGTAAAAGGTCCATTAAATTGCATATTTAGTTATAATTTTTGTATGAAATTTGCAACTAGCCCCTAGATGTTTTGATATTTGCACTTATACCCCTGCTAGGCTGATTATTCTTGCTTGCTTTCTTTATTTATTTCAAGCATCATATTAACTCCAAAAATTACCAAAAAAATCACATAAGCTCCTGTTAACTTGCACTTTCAAGCCATAATGTTATTTTCATTTTTGTTGCATTTTTGTATTTACTAAAAATCAAAAACATGCATTTCAGCTACTGTCTATCTTAGAAAATACCAAAAAATATTAGAATACCTCGAAAAATTCCAAAAAAATCACCTACTGTCTATTTTATTTTATCCTAGTGTCAGTCCAAAAATCACAAAAAAATTCAAAACTAAAACCTTAAAAATTAGAAAATACATCAAAAACTTCATAAAAATCTAAAAAATCATAGAAAACTCCAAAAAATGAAAACTTTGGCCCTGTAGGTTCCCCATTTTATTATCTTTAGTTTACAATTAATTTGGGAAAATTTTGATATTATTTGATATTTTTCATTCCCATTTTAGTTTCGGCCAGTAATTAATTCACTGTTTTCCTTTATTTTCACTTTTAAAAATACCAAAAAGATTCTGAAAAATACCAAAAAATCACAAAAATAGTAAAAAATTATAAAAAGACCAAAAAGATTTTATTTCCTAATTTTTGACTATTTTCCCTATTCTTATAAATAGCCTATCACCTCCTTTCTTATATTATATATATTCCAATATTGAAAAAGAAAATAAAAAATATAAAAAAATATAAAAAAATAAAAAAAATAAAAAATCTAAAAATCAAAATACAAAATTAAAAATTAAATAAAAAAATTCAAAATTAAAAACCCACAAAAACCTTTGCATTGCATAGTGTAGACAATATATCACATTCACACACACACACACACACACACACACACTTGTTGATCTATCCTGCCTTGCTCCCTGTGTTCGAACTCTCTACGTACTTGCATCTATACATCTTTTGTGTAGAGTTAAAAATAAATTTTAACTTCACATTTGTTTGTCATTTCTTGATATTTATACTGTGAGTTAATTGTTGATTAATTAGGGACTTTTGAGTGGTCAACACACCGACTGCGGTTTCGCCTTGTGAAACCGTACGACCCTCTATTTTCCTGATTATCAGTATTGCAGAATAGAGAGAAATATTGGTAGTTAAATTATATTTAATTACCAAGAATAATGTGAATATGATTCACATTATTTGGCATGTGTAGAGAAACATTTAAGATAACTAAATTGGATTTATTATCATAAATGAGATTAATATGGATAAAATTATCCACAATAATTATGTATAATGTGAATGAGATCCATAAATCATAGAGAGACCTACTTGTTAATAAGATTCACAATTTTAATGTTAATGTGAATTAGATTCGAATTATGCTATTAACTGTAATATGGTTTACATTTAGTTTTAGATGGATGAACATGATTCATAATTATCAATGGTCTATTTGTAATTATCACAAATAATTTGGAATTATTTGATATATAAATTGCAAAAGAATTCAATAAATAATGACTTCGATGTAATCTTGGAGATTGCATCCAATTAGGAAAGAAGATGAGAGAAATGATCCAAGTTGGTGGGAGCCACCATGGTAGAAATACCATGGTGGACATCCATTCACTATATGTGTCATCTCTCTCTCTTTCCATTCTCTATCTTTATTTTTGAGGATATTTTATGTAATCTTGGAGATTTCATGCAATCTTGAAGCTTACATTGGTAGGAGATATTGAAAGAATCTTTTCAACTTGGAAATCTTGGAGATTACATTTAATCTTGAATATTAGAAGTAATATTGACCATTTATTATTATTATGAGTGCATTAGGAAAACATCTCCACCACCCAATATGCTATAAAAGAGAAGGCTGCCCTAGCTCTCTCTGAATTAGACAAACGAATGAAAAATTGAAGTCTCTCTCTTTCTATACACATACACGGCCACCCTCTCTCCTTCAAGCTTATGGATGTCCCCTTGGCCTAGGGTTTGGATTCCACAATTGTCGTCGCGCTACCATCATGTTGCCGGATCGATTCGACCGATCTCATGTGGAGGTTATGCTTCTTTCAACATCCCCATGCTCGTGAAGAAGGAGAAGGACTTGATGAATCTCCATTTCATCACCTTTATTCTCTCATTTTGACCTTAGATCCCTGGTTAAATGCATCTATATAGCATTATTTTGTATAAATAATACTCAAAATTTATACTGTAAATATTGTGTAAATGATGGATTTAATTTCAAAATAAAAAAGAAAGGAAAGGAAAGAAAAAGAGATGAAATACCATGGGTATTGTATAAACGTAAACCCCGAGACCTAGGTACCATGATGATTGGGTCAACAAGGAATAAAGTAGGGGGAGATAATGACCAATAAATACTTAAAACCTTAATTTTCAATTCATCAATAGATAGGTTTTGAGACCCATTTTATTCCTTATTATTTAAACCTCAAATCAATAAACTTTGAACATGAAACTTGTAGATAAAATACAAAAAAAGTATTTCACTTAAAAAACAATAAATAGTAATGCCCTAGACACTCTAGAACAAAAAGTCATAAACAAAAATTTCAAGACTTCTCCACATGAGCCCAAAATTCACCAACTCACATTTATTGTTCATAAAAGTGGTTTCATTCAATTGGAGTTAAGATGCAAAAGTTAGATTTGGGACCCTCATTGTGCAATATACCTGAATAAAATAATCACTATATTTATCCCTTTTATTTTTCACTTCCTTACATTTTTATAATTTTATAAATATTATTTAAAATACATGTACATAATTAAAATAAAACAATTAAAATTACATGATATCAAATGAGTATACCATAATACATATACGACTTATACATGTATATACCTATATAATAAATATACATATTTATTTAAGTATATAATTAACTCAGAAAAATACAATAAAATACCTAAATGTGTATTTAAAATAAGTTATACATATATAAATTAAGAATATAAAACAATAAAATCTAAAATAAAAAATAAAAATAAAATATCCAATATATTGATCAATATACCTATAACTATATATACAAGTACATCTAATAAATTAACTCGAAAATATCAATATACCTATAACTATATATAAAAAGTAACAACTAATAAATTAACTTATATATTCAAATTTGATCCCATTTCATCCTCGAAATCCCAAGATTTCTCTGCCCTAGTTTGCAAGTGACAACAGTGAGTGTGCCCTGACCTTTTTGTGTGGATTGAAGAGGCCCTAAAGCTAGTGATTCGAGCTCATCAGATTCCTTCGTCGGATTCCTTCGCCCGGAGCTCCTCCCTGGCTATTCTTCAGGCAGAGCCCTAGGTTTGTAGTTCTTTTCTTTCCTAGCAATAGCAGTATTCTAACTTAGGTTTTTATTTTGATCGACTTCATCTTTTATTTCGTTAAATAACTAAATCGTACTTCATCAGAGCTTGAGCTCCGGCCACTGTTTCCCCATGTCCTCGACCATGCTCCGCCTCTCTTAACACCTTGATCACATTCCCCATTGCATTTCCTATGCCCCATGCACCTCCACTCACCTCGATCCACTCTAGATCGAGCGATCGAGTCTTCCTCCGCCACCATCCACTGGAGACCCTTCGCCACACTCCATCCTTGCTCATTTCTGCATCAAATCCGGCCTACGACCCCCCCCCCCCCCCCATTTTCTTTTGCAAGCATAACTATGCAGGTTCTGGACCTGGAAGACACCCTTTGGGTCAAATTTTGTTGAGCCGAAGGTTCCCCAACATCCTTAGCTTCCTCTACCATCTAGGACCCCTCTAATGGGTCCCGGATCCATTTGAGCACTTCAGGCGATGCGGAAGGGCATCTATAATGTTTTGCGCCATCTGGGAGCTTCTCTTGTGGCCGTAGGTGATCTGGAGGTTGGATCGAAGCTCGGGTAGCAGAGAGTTGTTCCCTATTCTTCCAGGGTTGCTCCTTGCCATCCGATCAAGATCAAGCTCCAGGCGCTACAACCACCTTTGGATGCACACTCCAATAGTCATTCGACCAGATCAGAAGATCTAATCCAGCCATCCACTCGTGAAGCGTCATCGTGCGATCATGAGCTGCCACGTGTATAAGTAAAACACCTCCACTGTTGGATTGCACACAAGATGGGTTATTTTGCTCCGCCATCCCTCTAGTTTTGTATTTTCATTTTAATCCTAAAACTTTAGTCGGCAGTTCAAAATGTTTTGTAATATTTGCACTTAGGCCCCCATATTTATTTTATTTGCTATTTGGTCCAATCCACATCATCTCACGTGCACATACACGTGAGGGGTCTGGATATTTTGCAGAGGACCCCTTGCAAGGTTCTATTATTATCTAGTCCAAGAAAATTTTATTTCAATGTAATATCTTTTGGAAATTTTGCAAGTAGGTCATGTATTTTTTTTTGAAAATTGCAGATATACCTCTACCAGCATGTATTATATTAAATATTTTGGAATTTTTTCACAGAGGCCCTTGGACTTTTAAATTATGTTCTAGAATGCAATTTTTGTTTATTTTAATTGCATTTAGGTCCTTTCTATTACATTAAATTTTATTTCTTGTATTTCCTTTATTAAAAATAGCATCTTGCATCTAAAAATTATAAGAAAATTATTCTAAGTGCTTGGAATTATATTAAATCACATATAGTTTTTGTAATGCAATTAATTTTTTTATTATTTATTAAATTTAAAAATAATGCATTTTCTTCTTGATTGCATTTTAAAAAAATATAAAAATATTTTGAAAATTTCCAAAAAAATTAAAGTATCTTTATTATTTTATTTTGTAACTCCAGACCAAAAATCACTAAAAACTACCTTAGAAAAACTCTAAAATTGAAAACATTGAAAACCTTATATAAATTATTAAAAATTATGAAAAAAATCTGAAAATATATTTTCTATTTCTGAATTTTACCTATAATATATATATTCTATTAAAAATATTTTTGAAAAATTTGAGGTAGTTATTTATTTTTAAATTTCAAAGTAATCTGGCCTTGTCTTTTTAGTCACCGTTTTAACATTTTTATTCAATCAAAAATAAAAAATAAGAACAAAAGAAAATTACAAAAATATAGGAAAACATTAAAAACACAAAGATTTTATTTTATCATTTTTGGCTATATATAGTGCTATTTATAACTATAATACCCTATATATATCTTATATCTATATTACTAACATATATTACTTATAATTATACTTAATTATTAAAAACACCCAAAAATATTTTAAAATCTTAAAAAATAGAAAGGACAATAGTTTTCTGTATTTTTCTGACTTTTGTATATATTATATATTTATATCTTATATAGTATCTATATTATACATATTATCTATATATACTTATATATATATCTATTATATATTTTAAAAATAAAATTAAAAATATAAAAATATAAAAAGAAAATAAAAATTATAAAATTTTAAAAAATCATAAATAAAAAATCAAAAAATATAAAATATTAAAAACCCACAAAAATAAAAAATCCCTATAAAACACACACAAATATTTGTTTATTTTCTTTTTAGGTTATTAATTTTTGTGGCTTTCCCCGTTGCTCCTTTATGGTTCGACCCACACACTTGCATACTATACATATCATTTTATAGGGTATAATAAATTTTAGATCACTATACTTATTGCTTGACTATCATTGTGGGTTAATTGTTGATTGACACACATGAATTGGGTGTTGAGTGCTTTGAGTGCAGCTGATACATCGATTACCGGAAATACTTGTCGAACACCGTAGGACCTCTAAGACCAAATGCTAGACACTTCAATTTCAGCGTTCATCAGGACTCCGTATGATGAAATCAGAAGTTTCACAAATCAGATCGTCTTCATAGATTGCAGGGGTCACACATTTCATCCCTACACTCGCAAGCGTTATCTCCCTGGACCAGATTTGAGACATGATGTAAAGGATAGAGACTACGAGATCACAAGTGCTATCTCTTTTCTATCAGGTCTCTTCGCTTAGAGACTACGAGATCAAAAACATGATTCAAGAGGTAACCCTTGTACTCGTGTGATCATGATGGAACAGATTGGGAAAGGTTTCCATGCCATGTGGTTCCATCGAAACTTTTTTGACTTGTATGACAAGTCTTGTTTTTATGGATACGATCAGACTCTCACGCTTCCATGATTCGTGAGGCTTGATGACCTTCCTTCAACCTATACATCCTATATATTGGAATATTGTGATTAAACCCAAAGTTCAGATCTCATTTGAACTATCTCCTTCAGGTTTTTATCATTAAGTTTCTTCTTTGATCATTGGGAATTGGTATTGATCATATGCTTTCCAAAAATATACTTATCTTCAAATCCTGATTTGTTTCCAAAATAAGGCAATCATCAAGGGAATTTCTTTTGCCCCAACATTTCATGTGTGAGCTCATGTCTTCTGGTTCAGTAATGAACCTATATGATCCCACTGAGAGATCATATTACTCATATGTCCTTATAAGTACATCGGCATATCGTTGTACATACCTTGACTAGGTCATCAACCTAATGGTTTGTCAAATGCACATAGTCAGACATATAATAACACATCTTTCTTTGGTCAGAGTATGCGCGCCTATATTGTGACAGTATATGACGTAGGTCTTTATTATATGGATCTCACTAAGTAAACTATTTGACCTACATCTAAAACCGTTGAATCTCTAGTCCTGTGTAGAGGGCATGCATCAAGAGGTCAATCCGATGTTAGACTTTGAAGTAAGGATTTCCGTCTCCTTACCAAGTTAGAGATCCTTTCTTGATTAATACTTGACGGTGCGATTGAGTCCTCAATATACCACTTTAGATATTCAACCCAACACTGGCCTCTATGATCCAACCTTTGGATCAACAATTGTATTCTATTAAAATGGCCATGGTATATAACCCTAATTATAAGAAGAGATCTGTTATGCAAATTATATATTCTTTATTTCGTATTAAGAAGTGATTTGTAATAACTTTTAGTGCATAATGACTTGCCATGTGCTCATATCTCCAATAGTCTCCCATTACCCCAAAGAGCCATTAATGGGCTAATATTTAAACCTACATTCATGTCCTATCATAAGCCATGCAGATAAATAGCTCGATCAGCTAATTAGTCACTGTGTCCTGAGAGACTATACCAAGTCCTTTTATAGACCTGCATATCTCTTGGTAACTGTGCTGCATCCAATGCAAATGTTGCATCTTATACAATTGATACCCAGTCTTATTAAAAGTAGCCACAGTGCCTTGCAACTTTCTAGTTTTACCTTTATCATCACAACTAAACAATTATCATAACCATTACATTATCCTTATTATAATACATGTGTGCATGGAGATCTCTATCTCCAAAGACTATAAAAAGTCTTACGTCTTTTAAGGTATCAGTGATGAATCACCAATTCATTATCTTTATTCATCTATTTTGGCTTAACATCCCTCACAAAACACTTGTAAATATATTTAATTCTCACTTATTAATAATATCAAATCATATGTAAATAGAGTATCATTATCATTATTTTAACTCAAAAAAAATAAATAAAGGAAAAAGAAAGAGAAAAGAGGATTGTATATATGCAACAAATATAGGTTGATCCTAACCCCGAGAGTAGGTCAAGACTTGAGCTAATCGACAAGGAGTAAAGTAGGGGGAGACATAGCCATTTAGCTTATAAAAATCTAGAAAATTAAATTTCACATGTATATATTCATCATTGTTCATAATGTACATGTTTTTTACTATTTTATTTATCATTAAAACAAACTCAAATAGATATATTTTCTTATTTGAACTTGTACATCAAAATGTGCTTTAAATAATAAAAATAATTTCAAAATAAATCTTATACATAATAAGAGAGATAACACTATGAGAAAAGCTGTAAAGCTAGAATTGTCTAATCAATATCTACTCCATACTGACTCAAAATAAATCAAACTTATTTTCATTGTGTTCAAAATTAAATAAGCTTTAAAATGAAGAAGGTTTCATAAAAGTTGGAGTTAAGATGTGAAAGTTGGCTTTTAAAAGTGCTATTGGACATACATGTCTATATTGTACATATATTCTTATTAATTTCTTCTTATTTTTGCATGTATTATATTTCTAATATGTTGTTCATATTTTATTTTATTTATATAAAATATAAATCAAAAACAAAATTGAAAATAATAAAAAAACAAAATAAGTGTATTTCTACTATAGGTATAATGTACCTATATTGTATATAGATCTATTTATTTACCTATTAAATTAATTCAAAAAAATAAAATAAAAATACATTTAAAATCCTCTAATTATTCTTTAAATAAATAAAATATAAAATTATGTAATTATTTTGGAAAATAATTATTTAAAATTACATATATTGTATTTATATATGCATTATATACCTATGAATAAAGGTTTTTTTATTTATTCTAATCTTATTAGTTAAGTTATTTAATTGATTAAAATTCACCAAAAAATAATTTATTAATTTATATATATCTTTTATTTTGTAAACTTTTTATTTAAATTCATTTTCTATTTATTAAATACTTATTTTTTATTTATTTTATGGTTTTGTCTTCTAGTGTTTGGACCCATTCGGGTCTGAATGCTGATTGGTTGACCCGTGTCCGTTGACTCGGGTCAATTGGTCCTCCCCACCTAGTTGCCCGAATAAATACTTGAGTCTTTCTCTTCCTTTATTTTTTGCACCAGATTCATCTACCCTTCTAACTTGATTTCATCGCCCAATTAATCTCCTTTTATCCCTCTTACATACCCGATCAATTCCATTTCATTTCACGCCTGCCTATTCTGAATTTTGAAAATTACTTGTTTTAGCCTATATAAATACCCTGCTCCAACCTTCTTTTATTTCCTGATCCATTTTTCCATCTTATTCACCTTGAGAGTGTGTGGATTTGGTTGAGGTGTGTCCCTCAATCAGGAGCGTGTGGATTTTGCATTGGTTCCAGTAGCACGCCTGAGGTGACAACAAGGGCGTCCCTCGATCAGGAGCAAGTGGATTTGGTTGAGGAGCATGATCCATCACTGTCGCCAGAGCTCTCCGACGAGTCTAGCTTCTCTAGCTTTCCGCAGCTGGATTGAGGCCATAACTCTCGCATCTTCACCATCGATAATTGTATATCAACTTCCCTTTTAATTTTGGTTTGAATTCATTCCATTTCATTTGATTCTGATTCATGTTAGCAGATTTTAGCCCAGCCTCCGATCAACCAGATCAGAGGTCATCTTCGATTTTTATCCTGATCTAATCACCTCATCTGCTTCACAATCCGAATCTCCATCTTTCTCACATCATCTGCTCCCCAGATCTACCCGAGATCTGAGATTTCAATCTCATCCTTCACCTTGCCGAGATCGACTCATCCACCCATGTTTTAGCCTTGTTTTGCATAATAAACGTGGCTGGAGCATCGACTTCGAGCATCAAATAACTTACATGTAATAAGAACTTCATCCGGAGCTTGAATCCACATATGGAAGTCGACTTTCACCCACATCGGATCTTGAGCTCCGAGTCCATGATCAACAAGACCTGGATCCGATTAAAGGTTATGGGAAAAAACCTTAAGCGCATCACAGAAGCATGAATATTGCATAATGAGATTGGGAACAACTAGTCGCACTAGTTGCTCGGGACAACAGAATTTAAAAATTATAAAATGATGAAATCACATGATCCGAGAGCATTTTTCGGATCATTTCATCTAAATCACAAATAAGATATAGGAATACCTCTTGAAGCTCGGTTGTGATCGTTTCTCTAAAGTAAGAGATCTCTTGTCTCAAGTCCGATCCAACGCTAGAGACGCTTGGGACTTCATTGATGAAACACGTGCTCCTTAAAATCCAAGTTGATGATCCAAGCAGCGAATCTACTGATCTTGTCTCATGAGATCCGATGTCTTCTTCACGAGCAAGGTGCATTAAAGGAGACAGAGATCCACGAGCAGTCGAAGCGACACCACAACGATGTGGCGACAGCGACGATCATCTCGGGTTTAGAGTAGACGACCACTCTAAGGGCGTGCTCGGTAGGAGGTTAAGGGGGAATGGAATAAGGGGAATAAGCCCCCATTTTCCTCCCAACACGGTTCCCCGTGGTATGACTATTCCCCATTATTTCATCTTATTTCACTCTTATTCCTATCTTTATCCCACCTTACCTACCTTTATTTCACCTTATTCTCCTTATTCTTATCCTCCAGTCGAACGGAGAATAGACCCTTATTCCCCTTATTCCCCATCCTTATTCCTGCTTATTCTCCTACCGAACGGGCCCTAAAAAGAGAAAGGGGCGTGGGTATGAGAATAATAGAGAGAGATGCTATTCAATTTTTGTCTATAGAAATGAAGAGCTAGGGTTGCCTCTTCTTTTATAATATTTTGGGAGTCCATGGATCTCAATCCATGGACAACACAAATCCAATGGTTGACATTGATTTGTGTTTTTTCAATGGTCATGATTTTGTTGTAAAAACACAACAATTAATTTAATTAAATGAAAATTATATTGAATAATTATCAATATAAATTAATTCAATGAAATCGATAAGGAAGGAATATGAAAGAGGCAAATCACCTTCCTAATAGGGAGTGGACGACCACACTTGAATTAGGACTCAAGGTGGCCATCCACCCTCCTTATAAGGAAGGTGTCTTCCTTTTTCCAATTATGTGGTATATGGTATCTCAAATAATCCTTCAATATTTACAACAACTTTTTGTTGTAAATTTACTCACAAAAGTAATACCAAATTAATTTGTGAAATATCAATCATGCTATTGGAAATTTGTGAATCACATTCACAACCCAAAATAAATGTAATACATTTTTCAATTAATTGTCCAATGTGAATCCAATTCACATCAACATTTAAATTGTAAATGTTAATTTATAAATAGCTCTCTCTTATATATTATAAATCATATTTATAATATATATGATTAATATGGATAGTGCTATCAACATCATTCGTATCTTTGGTAATTAAATCATATTTAATTATCTTGGATCTCTATTCTCATGTGCCCATAATATGAATCACATTCACATTATCCACATCTTTGATAATTAAATTGCATTTAATTATCTTAGATAGCTTTCCTTATATGGCCAAATAATATGTATAAAATTCATATTACTCATGATAGTTAAATCACATTAACTATCAAATTTTGTCACTACTCAAACACATTATCAACAATGAAATTATCCTTGAACTCTTTCAAGAATAATGTGCTTTCTCCTCGAATAATTGGAGATAAGGGTATGGTGATTGTACATTCCACATATAGTGACTTGGATATTGAGATCATTTCTCAAATCCAGATCTCGAGAACCTCTAATAGATGTTTGATTAAATAAAAGCTGTAAAATTATCTTCTCATTGCATCTGAATCACATTTATTTCACTATCCAATATTTAGACCAAGATTCGATTACTTCTCTACTGAGAGGATCCAAACCTGTTTCATCACTCCCTTGGAATGGAAGCGTCATGGTTATACAATCATTTATGATCACATCCACCCTTAGGTATTTCTAATACCTATACATCCTGGATATTGGAATACCTAGAATAAACATGAAGTTTTAGATCAATTTAGATTGTCTTTTACAGGTTTTGATCATTAAGTTCTGATTTGATCATCGAGAGTTGGTATCGATCATATACTTTCCAAAAGCATATATCACACTTAGGTATTGATCATATACTTTCCCAAAGTATATATCAAACCCTACAATTCTTTCAAGCATTCCAAAGAGAGACGACGTGCACAGAATTTTATCCCAATATCTCATAAGTGAGCTCTTCCGATTCAGTAAATGAACATGTATGATCTTTTCAAGAGATCGTATTACTCGCATGCCCTTATATGCACACCAGCTCACCGGTGTATAGACCTTGATTAGATCATCAACCTGTTGGACCGCCAAATGTACATTCTCAAATATATAATAACATATCTGTCTTTGGTTAGAGGATGTGTACTTATATAGTGATAGCATACGATATAGGTCCTGGTTATCTCGATCACCTAACCTATCTAACACCTCCGGATCTCTATTCCTATGCAGAGGACCTACATCAAGAGGTTGGTTAGACATCAAATCTTTTAGAGAAATTATTGCCATATTCCTCTCTTAATAATCATTTGATAGTGCTTGACGAGTCCTCAATCTAACTCTTTAGATATAACCCAAGCACCAGACTCTAAGATTCAACATTTGAATCAACAACTGTATGATCATTAAGATGGACATGGTACACAACCCTAATTGTACTAAGGGACCTATTTTGCAAATTAATATTCTTTATTTAAGTCAGGGAATGATTTGCAATAACATTTATTGCGTAATGGCTCGTAGTGGGATCGCATGTTAACAATCTCCCACTAGCCCAAAGAGACATTATGGGCTAATCTTTTAATCCCACTCATATGCTAATCATAAAATATTTATAAAAATAGCTTGGTAAGCTAACTAGTCACTTTGTATCCGAGAAACTACATCAAGTCCTTTTACGGTACCTGCATATTTCCTAGTAACAGTGCTCGCATCCAATGCGAATGTTGCATCTTATGCAAACCAATACTCAGTCATGTTAAAGCAATTACAATTGTCTTTGACACTACAACTCAATAATCATTATAACTAGTATGTAATTTCTATTATCCTTATTAGAATACACTATTCCTAGAGATCTCTATCTCCTATGACTACTACTTAATCTTAATCCTATGAGGCATCTGCAGTTAAGACCTTTTAGATTACTATATATAAAGTCTTAAGTTCTTTAAGATAAGAACTTTTAGATCATTATCTCAAAAGTCTTATCATCTTTGAAGGTGTTTTATTACTGCAAATAAGTGGTTTATCTCCCTAGTAGGATTAGTAACCGTTTACTACTACTGCATGGCAGACATCTGGATTTTGTACACATCTAGCATACATCAGGCTTCTAGTAACCGATGTAGAAGGGCAAGTGGCTTTAGCATTCTCTTCCTCAACTCTTTGAGGTGCTATCCCTTCAGATAGGTCAAATCATATCTTAAGGGTAGGAAGCTTCCTTGGGGTTTTCCCAAAAAATGGAACATGTCCAAGATGTACCATTAATGTGACGATCCTAATATCTTTTTTCTTTGCTTCTGAACATCTTCATAACCAGATCTAAGAGGTGTCCCTGAGATCCTTCATCCTTAAGTATGGACTAACCATATTATAAAACACTTATTATCATCCTTATATCATTCCAAATGATTCAGAAATTAACTACAATTAGCATGATGAACAACAATGACACTCCCACTAAGCTTCACCACCGCTCTTCAATATTTTGTATGAAATCATAACCTTTATAATTTCATTAAATATAATGTTCCGATAACTAGAAGCTTATTTAAGTCCATCGATGGAGTTCTCTTACACACTTTGTGTTTCTCAACTATGAAAACCCGGAGCTACTTCATATGAATATCCTCTGTGAGGAATTCATAGAAGAATGCAATCTTGACTTCCATCTTGTAGATGTCCTAGTTAAGTTGTATAACTATAGTTAGCAATATTCTGATGGGTTTAAGAAAGGTCATCGAAGAGAAAGTCTCATCACAAGAGATGTCTTTTCTTTGTATGTATCTTGTGGATATGAGCTGTGCTTTTAAGATCTCTACCTTCTCATCAGGTTCCCTCTTTCTCTTGAAGATCCATTTATACCTAACATGTTTTACTCCTATGGGTGGATCCTTGAGGATCCATATACAACACTTGTATATGAAGTCTACTTTATACTTTATTGCTAACATTCATCTTTCCATGTCATGATCCTCAGAAGCTTCATCATACGAAGTCAGATCAATATTAGACTTATCTGACAGACGAACTCCATACTTTTTAGGTGGTCTCACCACCCTCAAACGAATTTGAAGAGGTGCGAGTGTTTCATCTTTTATTATCCTTTTAGTTTCCAATTTCAAGAGCCTCATTATCTTTTCAAGATTAAATGAGTACCTTCACTTCATTTTCATCTTGATTCTCAAGAAAGTCGCCCTTTAAGAATCATATCCTTTGAGATGAAATCTTTTAAGAATCTCAAGGTTATAAAGTGGATATCCAATACCATCCTTTATATTACTAATGAATTAGCACTATCTGTGCTAGATTCTAATTTTTTTGCATCCATGACATGGTTATGTACCACACAACTTTAAATCCTCAAGTGTCCAACACTAGGCAATGTTTTAAAGCATAGCTTATGAGGGTTTTTGGGTTCATATTTGCATTGAATCTTATTAAAGATATATATTGTAGTCTCCATTACATATATACCTGGAAACTAATAGGTAATTATGCTAAGAGTCATCATTGATCAAATCTTGTCACACATGATTCAATTGTATCTTCCTACAACCCTATTATGTTACAATGTATTAGGAGGAGTGAGATAAGAATGATATTTCTTTCTCCATAAGGTACTCCTTGAATTCATTTAATAGATATTACCTTGGTTTGATCAAATTCATTTCATCTTCCTTCAAACTTTGATTCTAAACGAAACTGTGAAATCTTTGAACATTTCAAATGTTTCAAAAAGTGAAGGAAAGTAATCTCATATCACAAAAATCATCAATTGATATCAAATATCATTAATTTTTATTATGATATAGAAGATCCACATATATTAATATGTATGATATCTTGAATACCTTTGCATCTTACACCATCCCAGAGAAGGGTGCATTGGACATTTTACTTTGAATCTATATTCATAAGAATGTAAGCTTTGAACCTTCAGGCAATCTAAGGTCACTTACTAGTCTATTGATATTATCAATATACATATGTTCAAGGCTTGATGTCATATCATTGTCAAATGATCTTTATCCTCTTATTGATCTTTTAAGGTTTAATTTATTAGTATTTAGAAATGTTAATGATTCATTCATTAGTTTTCTAATTTAGAAGAGTCCTTTAGATGTTAGATTACTATCTGAAATGTATCCATCCTAACTCTTTATGATATGTCTATTCCAGAATGCATGTTTATTTCCAACATTTAGAAGTAAACATTGAATGTATTCTAATATCAATGTCACAGAGACATTCTCTAAGATTAAGGGCTCTCCCACTGAAAATATGTTGTCTATCTATCCAATAGAGATTGTTGCAATAATTGCATCAAGATCCATGTATATGACTATTAAACCTCAAGATCAAAATTTTTAATCTTCTAAAACATATGAAATCAATTGCAAGTGTTATTATAAGAATGGAATACAATTAGTAGACTTTGGTATTATCCAATAAGTAAGTCAATATCAATGATTATATGTATATGTATAATATGCCGATGCACTATCCGAGTCCTTCTCTAAGGATCCTAGATAGTCATATCATCAATACACCAACTTGTTGCAATACTGACATTCATCCAACCCTTTGGATGTCATATGTATGGAAGTGACAGGAGTATAGTCAACTCTTTGACATTACTTCTTACATGGGTGAGACCCATGCTTCCGATGTGCTTCCTTCATCTATAAAGAACCATTGCTTAAGACAAAGGAACTCTTATGTTGAACTTATAAGATTTCAATATAAGAGCATTTCAACATTTACACATGCTTCATTTAATTCATAAAATATGAATAGTATGAAGATTCATGAAAGAATAGAGTATAGATAGTAGAATGATGACATTTATCATATCTACATCCATCTTAACTCTTAAATACTTTGGTTCAAGTAGGTACTCAAACGTTTTTGAGTACACCATCTCTTATCGAGCCACCATTTTGCATAATGCAATGAACCACATCATTCATGATTAAAAGTTGAGAGCACATATGCATACCAAACATCTTCTTAGGTTTTATACGATAATTACGATTATCCTGACATGACACTTCCAAAGTACATTCGATGAGAGATTAAGACTATAGAGACATACAAACCCGAGGTTGTTGTCCTATTGTCTATTTAATTGTTATTCCTCATCATTGTGAGGAAACTTGCACGTTGCGACCACATACATTATGTGTCCAACTACAAGTACCATATCTTGATCATGTATCCAATCTATGATATTTTACTGGTTATTATTGAGTATATTTTTGAGTGGATTTAATGTAAGTTATCTGAAATATGATAATTTGCATAAATACATATTATACTTTGATTAAGGATTTTATATAAAAGTTGTCTTCCCTTGTCAACTCTGAAAGCTAATTCCTTTATTCACTTTCAAAGTAGGAGATATACTTACCACTATTTCTCAAGCAAGATCTAGGATCTCCTTCTTACCTTTGTTACATCTCAATAATATGAGAACTTGTAATTCGGATAAAAAGAAACGGGAAGCCATTACACCTTGCAAGTCCAACTTGGATATTCTAATTCAAAGTTTAACACCCTAACCCACCATCCCTAAGATAACGTTGATCTGTTGTTAATTTAACTAACCGCTAACAGGAATAGCACTCGCTATGAGCAATCTAATATCGCCCCAATAATATGAGGACTCGATATTGAGGTCACTACACATACAACCTTACACTTTTGAGAAGCAAAGAGCCTGATCCATGTGCGCCTGTATGCATGAGCCGTCACTTCGGGCATGTGTCTCCTACATACAATCCATGGCGACAGAACCCTTCGTCTTAACGGGAGATCATGGATGTCACTTATGTGATCCTCTATATCATGTTCAAATTTAATTGATTATTATGAATCATATTCACATAATTAATTCTTCCAAGGAAATAATATATCTATTCATAATAGAGTATTTATTATAATTGGATCTAATAATTTAATCATATTTAATCAATTAACAATCCAATCAATCAACCAACAAACAATCTTGATTGTTACTTGAAGGATGGTATAATCTGAAAATACATATTATTCAAATTTCAATAGAAAAACACATCATGATAATTTCAAGCATTATCCTTCCCTTACACGCTGTCATGACCAGTTGCACATGATGTGGGACATACTGCTCACGGAGTAACTTGCTACCCCAATGATCCTCGACTAGACACCATATCCACCTCAGGTCAAGATAATGCAATCTGTTCATTTTGTGCTTGAGATGATATTCAACCTTTCAACCGAAGTTATACCATATAATATTTACAAAACTATTTTGATTAATATTATAAGGAGATTTAGTGAACAAATCCCCAATCCTATTCAAGTAACAATCTTTTGCATGTAAAGATTGTCCTACAACTATTGTAGGATAAATTAGGATTTTCATGAAACAAACATTCAATGGCCTATGATGATTAATCAATTTCATAATTATTAGTTATCTTAATTAATCAAAGAAATTCGTAATTTCCATGATTTCCATTGAATTATAAACACATTAAGTAAAAAGATTTGACGATCTAATCATCTTCCGACCCATCTCCACTAAATATGGAATATCTAGGGCAAACAGAGCCGTAATCGCATGAAATAAATTCGAATGGTTTGGTGGTTTGATTCTCTACTTAGTCCCCAGTGTTTATTTCATATTTCATGATGGGAAAATAGTAAGAAAAATGATTTTCTTACAGATCCGTGAATACATGCAAAACAATTTTCATGGCGGGAACTCTTCGAATCATATTCATGCACTTTTGGTACCAATATTAGGTTAATATTTTTGGGATATATTTAGACAATCTAAATATATTTTAATAACCAAAAAATACGTCCAAAAAATGCATAAATGGTAGGTTTTTATTTTAGCGAAAAATCAATTTAAATCTTTCATCCAATGCAAAAAGAATGATTCTCGCACATCCGAAACATGAACCTTGTTCACCTAGGTTTGGATCATATACAAGACCTGACCAAGGTTTTAATAGCAATTGAAGGTTATGGGAAAAAAACCTTAAGTTCATCATGGAAGCGTGAAGATGACATCACATACGATTGGGAGCGACTAGTCGCACTAGTTGCTCGAGGTAACATAATTTAATAATTTTAAAACGATGAATCCATATGATCCAAGAATACTTATCGAATATTTCATCTAAAACATAAACAAGATACATGAATATCTTTTGAAGCGTGGTTGCGATCATATCTCTAAAGTAAGAGACCTCTTGTCTCAAGTCCGATCCAATGGAGGAGATGTTTGGAAGCACGTTGATGAAATGCGTGCTCCTCGCAATCCAAGTTGATGATCCAAGCGATGAATTTCCTAATCTCATCTCATGAGATCAGACGTCTTCTTCACGAGCGAGGTGCATCGAAGGAGTCGGAGATGCACGAGCAGTCGAAGCGGCGACATGACGATGTGTCGACGACGACGATCCTTTCTAGGGATTAGAGTGGTTGGCCACTCTAACGAGAGAGAGGGCGTAGGTATGAGAATATTAGAGAGAGAGATGCTATTCAAAATTGTTGTCTGCAAAAATGAAGAGCTATTGGTTGCCTCTTCTTTTATAATATTTTGGGACTCCATGGAACTCAATCCACGGACAACACAAATCTAATGGTTGACATTGATTTCTGTTTCTTTCTATGGCCATGATTTTATTGTAAAAACACAACAACAATTAATTTAATTTAATTTAAATTATATTAATTATCAATAGAAATTAATTCAATCAAATCAATAAGTGAGGAAGGAATAGGAAAGAGGAAAAGCCCCTTCCTAATAAGGAGTGGACAACCACACTTGAATTAGGACTCAAGGTGGCCACCCACCCTCCTCATAAGGAAGGTGTCTTCCTTTTTCCAATTATGTAAGATATGATTTCCTTACCTAATCCTTCAATATTTACAACAACTTTTTGTTGTCAATTATTTAACAAAATAATTCCAAATTAATTTATGAAATTTTAATAATGCCATTAAAAATTTATGGATCGCATTCACATCCCAAAATAGAATATAAATGATATTTTCAATTAATTATCCAATGTGAATCCAATTCACATCAACATTCAAATTGTAAATGTTATTTGCAAATAGCTCTCTCTTATTTATTATAAATCATATTTATAATATATATGATTAATAAAGATAATGCTATCCACATTATTCATATCCTTGATAATTAACTCATATTTATTGGATCTCTTTTCTCATATGCCCAAATAATATGAATCACATTCACATTATTCACATATTTGATAATTAAATCACATTTAATTATCTTAGATAACTCTCCTTATATGGTCAAATAATATGAATCAAATTCATATTATTCATGATTTTTAAATCACATTTAACTCTAGTTTTTTCTCAATGCTCAGACACATTACCAACAATGAAATTATCCTTAAACTCTTTCAGAATAACACGCTTTCTCCTTGGATACTTGGAGATAAGGACATGGTGATTGTACATTTCTGCGTATAGTGTCTTGGATATTGAGATCATATATCAAATCAAGATCTCGGGGACCTCCCATAGATGTTTGATTAAATCAAAAGTCGTAAACCTAATCTTCTCATTGCATCTGAATCACATTCAGATTACTGCCCAACATTTGGATCAAGATTAGATTACTCTCTACTGAGAGGAGTCCCTAAAATCCAGACATGTTTCATCACTCCCTTGGAATGGAAGCGTCATGGTTATATAATAGTTTATGATCACATCACCCTCAGGTATTCCTAATACCTGTACATCCTGCATACTGGAAGACCTATAAACCCAAAGTTTTAGATCAATTTTGACTGTCTTCTTTATGGTTTTATCATTAAGTTTCTCATTTGATCATTGGGAGTTGGTGTTGATCATATACTTTCCAAAATCATATATCATACATAGGTATTGACCATATACTTTCCAAAGTATATATCAAACCTACAAATTCAGTCAAGCTTCCGAGATGAGATGACAGTGCACGGAATTTGATCCCAATACCTCATGAGTGAGCTCATGTCTTTTGGTTCAGTAAATGAACCCGTATGATCCCTTTAAGAGATCATATTACTCACATGACCTTGTATGCAGACCAACTCACGGTGTATAGACCTTGATTAGATCATCAACCTATCGGTACGCGAATGCACATACTCAAACACATATAGTAACACATCTGGCTTCGGTCAGAGGATGGCATGCCTATATCATGAAAGCATACGACATAGGTCTTTGTTATTTCGATCTCGTTAAGTCAACTCTTTGACCTAATTTATCTAACACTTTGAATATCTATTTCTATGCAGTGGACCTGCATCAAGAGGTTGGCTAGATATCAATCCTTTAGAGGAAGGATTTCCATCTCCATCTCAGGCCGGAGATCCTCTCTTAATAGTCATGTGACAGTGCTTGATGAGTCCTCAATATAATTCTTTAGATATCACCCAAGCACCAGCCTCTATGATTCCGTATTTGAATTAATCGTTGCATGATCATTAAGATGGCCATGGTACATAACCCTCATTAATACTAAGGGACTTATTATGCAAATTAATTATTGTTTATTCCAGATCAGGGAATGATTTGCAGTAACATTTATTGCATAAATGGCTCGTCGTGGGCTCGCATGTCCAACACCGATCGCCACTCCTATTTGTCGAGGGATGTCTCTGGGATTCTAACCGAGCTACCTGAGCTTGGATTTGCTCCAGATCTACAGAGATTTGGGCGATCGAAGTTCAACAGCAGAGGCTTTCATCATTGTTCTTCCACGTGGCTACAGAAGCGTCGGATCAAGCATAACAACTCTAGATTCGATCAAGACTGCACAAGTTCACCTAAATTTAGACTGTCGGATCAGAGCGCCATCTTCAGATTAGAGTCTCCAATACGTCACGTTCAAGGCACACTTAAGTGGCAAAATTTCATTCTCTCCCTACATCGTTCTTTAATTGTAAATAAGTCCTGATTAAACGTGTGTCCTTCTGTGGTTCTTTGAATAATTACATTCATGACTTCATTGTTTGGCATTTTGTATTTTGGTGCTCCCTTTACAAACTCACGTGTCTCTTCACAAGCTTATTTGGAACTTTGCAATAATATATCTTATGTTTTGTTAATATTATGCGAAACTTTAGGTTAAATAAATTGTAAACAAGTCCTTGTCTGCTTGATTTACGTATGCAAACACATGAATTTATGGATATTTTGCACTTGTGGTCCTGTGTTTTATTTATTTGTTATCAATCGATCCATAAACATTAAATAATTGCATTTCAGTCCAAAAATCTGCTATATTTTATTTATTTTGTTAATTATTCTTAATAATTAACTAAATAACTTTAAAAAAATCCACAAACATTAGGTTGAGCTCCTGATTGATTGTTTTATCACTAATAATTTTTATTTGCAAAATTAATGTGTTTTGTTATTATTAAAAAATTCAAAAACATTTTATATTTTCTAGGTATAACTTTGAAAAATCATAAAAAAATCAAAGAAAAATCCCAAAAAATCAGAGTATTTGTCTTTTATTATATTTTAGCACCAATATAAATTTCATTTTAAAATTCCATAAGAAAACCTTTACAATTGAAAAATATAAAAAACTTAAAAAAATCATATGAATTCATAAAAAATAAAAAATGCATAAATAAGCTTCTTTTAAAGTTTGAAAATTTCTCTTCTGTTTGAAATTGATTTCCAGTATATTTTCTGTTATTTTATTTTAAAAGACAAAAAGTATCTTAGTTTTTTGTTACTCACTATTTGTTGTTTTTATTCATTAAAAAATCATTAAAAATCTAAAATCTACACAAAAGTCACAAAATAATAGAAAATTATTGAAAATACAAAGACTTTTATTCCACATTTTTGTTATTTTTGTTTTTTTTGAAAAATACGGAAAGGTTATTTGTTTCTTTTGTGTGTATATATATTTTTATATTCATAGATTATTTTATTTTAAAACTAAAAATATAAAAATTTACAAAATTAAAAATTAATAAAAAAACAAAAAATGGAAATATAAAGTTTAAAATATTAAACATCCATAAAAATACAAAAGCTTTAAAAACATAGAAAAATCACAAAAAGAAAAGAGAAATTCCTTTTAATTAGCAATAATTAAATAACACTAGGATATTATAGTCTTCCTAAGTTCGGTCCTGATTTGCTATACATGTTAAATAAATAACATTGTTCTTTTTTGTAGAATAAAAATATTTTTGTTTGAGACAGTTTTGGGTTACAACGACATGCTTGTACTATAAAATCTCATTTTTTTTCTTTAAATAATTAAAAAACCTAAAAAGCACCTTCTCAACAAATGACGCCTTGCCGGGAGGCACATCGAGGGTAGATAGGGTTATAGCAACACACTTGTTTTCTTATTGCTTGTTTGCTTGTCTGCTTGTTTGTTTAGTTATTTTCGGTCATTTCATTTCTTTTATTTTCTCCTATATTTTTCTCATAACTGTTCTGATGAAATTTTGTTTCCCTTTTGTCGTGAAGAATCGACGAGCGAGGGCAACAATCCTTGGAGAGTCGACATACCTGAGTGAGGCGGAGGCTGGTAATTTCTTTACCTATCAGCATGAGAAGGCGACTGAGGAGAAGTAGGAGAAGAAGACTTGTCATTTTATTTTTAGTTTATTTTAGTCACTTTATTTCAGTTACATTTTTTCTTGTAATTAATTTGTATATATTTTGGCACTTGCCCCTTTTTTGCTTTCTATAAAGCCATTAGATACTTTGTGTTATTGTTAGGAAGATGTTTCACCAAATGCCAGTGCACTTGGGAGGATCCCATCGCGATTTTATTTTTCTTGATTTCTTCTTTTTATTCCTCCATATTATTCCATTTTTTCTAATTTGTTTCATGTGATTTGAGTTTTCTAACTTTATTTTTATTATTGTGCTTGAGCCCTTAGTTTAGGTTTCTACTATCTTGGTTGAGCCCGGTAAATAATAGGTACCCACACTTAATATCATCCCTATTCCTATAGATTGATTCGATTTTGGACTTAGTCAAATAAACTTGATTCTTCCCGATAATAGAAATTCCTGATAGGATGGTTCATATTTTTGCATATCATATAAGATAGATTTATCTTTATTGCGTAGATCATTTTGCATGTAGAGTACTGGTGAAAGGTATGCATTTCTACTCTTGCATGCATCAATGATTTTCACATGCAATGACTTTTCTGACTTCCTTCCTTGTTTTCTTGGACTTAGGATAAGCAGGAATTGGAAATATCATTAGGAGATTTTATTTGAAAAATACACAAAAAAGTGATAATCTAATAAATTTGGGATGGCTAATATCACTCGACCTAAAAAGAAATGTAACGATTCATTCTTGTATTAGGGAGAGTAACCCCCTCGCAGGTTCTTACCTCTAGATAGAGCGGGTGAAGACATAGCCTAAGGATAGAGCATAAACTCCCTGGACTTGTGCCCCTCAGTATATGTGTATTAATCTTCGGTACAAAGTTGAAGCTACAAGCACTGCCTTCGACCTTATAAAGTCATCTTGGTGTGCTCCACCTCGTATTTCCCTTTGAACATGATATAACCCGACAACCTGGGCAAATATTTCCACTATTTGGGGGAGGTATGGGGACGTACACTGAATGATTCCACTTGTGTGTTTGATTAAGTCATTGTGTGACTCCACTAAACTCTAAAATTGAAAAGATAAAAGACCAAACTCTTACCGTCTCCATTCGTGTTGAGGTGGTGAATTTAAGGGGTTTGGTTTGTGTTTGCTTGTTAGAATAAAGATCCTTCTGTTCACATCGCACCTTTTATTAACTTTCTTCTTCTTGTTTTGACCTTCGTGTTCTCACATCTTTCGCCTGTTTCGAAGATGTCGGATTGGAATGATTTATGTTTGGACTTTGCGGACTTGTCTCTTTCCTCTCCAATTCATTCGTCTTCATCTTCTTTTACTCGAGATGACTCTCTTCCCGAGCTTTCTTCTTTTTATTTCATTCCTGATTTGTCACCAATAAATCCATTGTTCGAGATTGACCCTCTTCTCGAACTATCATTTGAGACTCCTTCATTCATGCAGACTGATCAACTTCCATTTACCTTTCGAGATACTGAGCCAATGATTTAGGACTTGATGTCACGTAAGGGCATGGGATCCTTGGCAGACCAGACTGAGATTAATAATACTATGTTGTCTTCCATTCAGGCTATTCAGGCCTAGTTGACAGAGCAGGCCAACATGCAGGCTGGACTGAGGGATATGATCTTAGTGACGAGGAACAACAAAGAGAGAAAAGCGGTGGATGACCAACAGAGAGGAGGTGGGAATGTGGGGGAGAATGAGTAGAACAGAGCAAAACCTGTTGAAGAGTAGAACCGAGTTGAGGCCAAGCTCACCCATAGAGATTCCTATAACCTAGGAGCGTGACAAATAGTTACTTGGATTCAGGTTTCTGTAGTTCATGGGAATTTCAAGCTTAAGTCCCAATTACTTCCACTTCTCCCTATATTACATGGACATATCAATGAGGAACCGTATATACACCTCCAGCAGTTTGACCGCATATGCAGCACGATGCACTACCCTAACATACCATTAGAGGTATTGAAGATGACATCTTTCCCCTTCAACCTTATAGATAATGCATTATATTGGATCAATCATTTAGGAATGGTGGTGACATCGTGGGAAGAGCTGAGATCATCTTTTTTGAGCAAGTATTATCCGCTAGGACGATTGAATCAGATGTGTGAAGGTTATGGAAAAAATCTTAAGCGCATCAAGGAAGCATGAAGATCATATCATATGCGATCCGGAACGACTAGTCGTACTAGTGGCCCATGGAAGTGCGAATTAAAAAAATTTTAAATGATGAATCCACATGATTCAAGAACACTTCTCAAATCATTTCATCAAGATCACAAACAAGTTCAAAGGAATACCTCTAGAAGCGTGATTACGATCACCAATCTCAAAAGTAAGAGATTCTCCTGCCTCAAGGTCTGATCCAACGAAGGCCGCACTTGCGGGTGCATGGATGAGACATGTGCTTCCCACAATCCAAGTTGATGATCCGAGTAAGGAGTCTCTTGATTTCTTATCACAAAATATTGATGCCTTCTTCACGAGTAAGAAGCACCGAAGATGAGGAGATCTACGAGCAATCGATTCGATAGCACAAAGGCGTCGCGACGACTGTGGGCTTCTCTAGGTCAACATATGGACGACCACCTATTGAGAGAGAGAGAGAGTTGGCATGTAGAGAGAGAGAGTTGTTGTCTTCTTAATGCGTAAAAGAAAAGGCTAGGTATATGACGAGTCGCTGGATATGATGTTTAATTCGGCTTCGTTGTAGCACGTGTAATTAGCGATTCGGTCAGAACCGAGAGAAGATCTCTGTGAAGAGTGTCTCGGCATTAATTTATATCCTGGGCAAGTCGGGGGTCGAACTCAGGGAGGCAAAGGAACAACTTTGGTTTTAATTCAAAAACTTAGATCTAGATATCCAATGCGGTATTTTTTAGATTTTTTTAATGCAAAAAGAAATACCAATGCAAGATGCGGTTGAATCAAGACATTAAGAAAACATAAACAAGGCCAAATTATATTTTAATGTCAAATTAGTCCAATTTAGCTAAATTATATTTTTCCTAAAGTCCTAATCCAATGGAGAACACAAAACATATTTTTTGTATTTTTTAGGGTTTAACATGCAATAAATAAAAAAGTACACTTTTTATGGGTTTTTTCGCAATTTCTCACACAAACAATAAGCAAAAATTTTAAAAAAAATATTGGAACTAAAACATGATGCAAGGAAGCTACAGTAATTTTTTTGGAATTTTTTGACAAGTTATGAAATTTTTATGGATATATTAGTGAAAATAGAGTGACTGTGAGTAAATAATTTCTAATAAATCCACAATGTCAAATTAATCAAAGAGAGAATTATCTCAAATAGATATTTTCATGTAGAATTCAGGAGAATTGAAATTTTGCAAAAAGGGATATTTGTGGATTTAATTAAAAATCAAATACTGAAAACACTCTACAATTTATTTAAGGCACAAGACATCTCCATTTTAGATGAAATTTGGATAGTAAGTTCATCACATATCAAGGCATTACAAATACTTTTTGTGGAATTTTTAGAACAATCGTGTGTGAGATATAATTTTAAGATCACTGATTGGGTAAAATATCCAATATTTCAGTCAGACAATTTTAAATAATTACCCACGACTCACAAAAATACAAATAAATAGTCAAAATGTAGACAATTAGTTGCTCAACACAACGCCATTTTTCATTGAATAAAATGATGCTCAACAGGTGTCTAAATCAACATACAAACATAGGGGTTCTTTGTGCAATACAGAAATTGAAAGAAAACTAAAAACTTATGTACAAGGACTAAACGGTAATTATGAAAATTATGAAAGAAAAGTTTGCAATTTTTACATAAAAAAAAGAAAAGAAAATGGACCTTTCTTCTACCTTCCTCTTCGCAGGTGGAACCCAACTGGGGAGGCGGCCGGGGCTTGGACAACGGTGGACGGAGCGGGCGCGGCCACGTGCGGCCGCGGTGGGCGGTGGCGAGGGCGGCACGGGTGGCCACTGGGAGGTGGCGAGGGCACCGCGGGTGGCCGCTGGGAGGTGGCGAGGTCGGCTGGGGGCGGGGGCTGAAGCTCCTCGGTAGAGGCAGGCCCGCGCGCGGCGGCACGGGCGGCCGGCGAGAGCTACGGCGGCGTCATGGCCGCTGGGAGCTGCGGCGAGGATGCGTCGGCTGGCGGCGGTGGAAAGAATGAGCGGCGGCGGTGGGTTCTCCCACCGCTGCTGCTTCTGCATTTTTTTGTTTTTTTTTGAATTTTTTTTACTATTTTGATTAAAAAAAACTTTTGTAATGAAATTTTTTGTTTAATTTTTTTTAAAATATTTTTTATTTTAGTTAAAACAAGGAATGCAAAATGGAAATGACAATGAAAGGGAAAAAATGATATGGTGGTAATATGAGGAGTAGAACAAATGGAGGGTGGGGGTGATATGATGTGCTAAAAAATTGCAAAAAATGACAAGATGATATAATGAGATGAAAAATTTAACCTACGATGATACAGTCGCCTATGGAGTGCTCACGAGAGCACGGTCTTCGCTCGAATCGCCGGTGTGCGATGAGCTCGAGCAGCGTGCGGTTGCGGCTGCGATGTTGGCCAAAAAACCAACGGATCACACCGGAGAGAGGGCCGTCGTTGCTCGACCGCGGTTGCGTCGCTGCCACCGATTCAACTCAGGGAACTAAGCTCTCCTCACATAAAGATGGATCAAAGGCAAAAATAAGGAGAATGACATGTATATAAAGAGAATGGGATGAGAGGTTATTAAAGTGGTGGAGTTGAATGGGAGGTTGTATTATTAATGGAGTTGAATGGGAAGTTTGGAAAATGGTGGAATAATGGAGTTGAATTGGTGGTTATTGTAGAGAATGTAAAATAAAATAAATAAAAAAATAAAATAAAGTTGGCTACTTTAATTACAATAAAATAAAAGAGAAGAGAAATGGTGGAGAATTTACAAGGGAAGACAATCAACATGTACATTTTTTTGTCTTTTTAATAAGAGATATTTACAATGGAAAAAATACAATAAAATAATATAAATAAAATACAACACAAGCATGATTTTTTTGTATTTTTAGAAATTAAGAAAGGTAAAATAAAAATGAACAAAGAATGAATATATCATAATATACAATGTACATCTAGGTCCCAAACCCAACTTTTGCAAACGAGCTCCAATTTTAATGAAACCACTTCCTTGGATAGATAATGTTCTAACTTGAACTTTAAAAGTGAGTTTTGTGAATTTGGAGTTCATACGAGCGGGAATTTAGCTTGGAAGTTGGACTTTTACGGCTTTTTCTCTTTGGGATCTAGGAGCATTTATTTGAGATGAAATTTGTTTTGTATTTTTGTATTTTTATATATTTTTTATAAACAAGTTAGAGAAAGAATTAGGCAAAAGGGAGTTGAAATGAAATTATTAAAAATACATGAAATTTTGGCTATTTACATGTGAGAAACTCCTTTGATTTTTGCTGCTTTTTATTGTTAATTTATTTTGTAGAATCTAATATACAATAATTAATGTATTTTATTTACAAGAGTCATTTTGTTAATTTATGGATTTTATGGACATTTATTTGGATTTTACTCGGGGATTTTGCTAAGATCAAGATATTGCGATGATGAATCGCTGGATTCATCACCCCCTATACTTAAACTTTGCTAGTCCTCGAGCAAATAAAGAAATGAATAAGTTAAGTTAACCCCTGACTGTGCATGTGAATACAAGACTTGATCCGTTCAAGAACTCTCGGTTTTAGAGATCCTAAAATTCTAAGCTGAACCGAGCTCTAGTCAAAAGGTACCCAATTTCCCTAATCATCAGACTCTCTTTGTATACATATAAAGTAGGGATATGACTTTAAGTGTTGACCGCAGTTACAAGAGTAGAGTCACAACGTCACCCAAGGTTCCAGTCCAAGAGACTCTCCTATGGACCCGATCCTCAACACTAGGGAATAAATCATTTCTTGCATTCAATCCACCGTCTCTTTAGTTGTCAGACTTGAAAGTGTAGATGGAAGGCCAGTTGATGGAGGACATAGGATTGTGTCATTTCTTCTCTCCCTCTCATTGGAACAAGGATCCTCTCAAGTGCCTTATTACGCAACGCATATTTTTTGGTGTTGATCAGTGCGTCCGTCAAGAGAAGTTGGAGCCGTCTGCACTTGTTTTCCTGGGAGTACACCGGGGTGTGCCTTTTTGAGTACCTATCGTACCTTCTACATCCAGACTTGTAGCATTTACAATGCAGATCCCTTTTTTGGTGCAAGCCCAACTCCTGGTCCTAATAGCGGTGGTCCAAGTGGACACTTTGAAATGGTTGGGAGCGCTCGCCTTTGGTGGAAGCTCTTTTGATAATTGACTTTGTGGAACGAGAGCTTTTCTTTGACATTTCATTTCTTTGTAGTATTTTTGGCTAGCTCCACTGCTTTTACCAAGAGTTGGCGCACACTGATCAACATTTTTTTATTTTATCACACCCTGGCACATAGGTAAATGTCAAGAGATAGTACAAGAACCATGTTCTCATACTGGCTAAAGATGCTGACACTCAGGTTTCATTAAGCCTTCATTGATTTTATCCCATCCTCGAGCATCATCAAATCAAGTCCAAACTCAAATCCCTCATCCCAGTTCCTCAAGTGAAATTACAACTCATCTCATCATAACTGCAGTCGTGTATGTGAGGTGTTGATCATATTCTTAAGGTAGAGACTAAGCATGCAATATAGCACACAAATCTTTCAAACTAGGGAAATGTGAATAATTAAGTCAAGGACCCTAATGACTAAGGCTGGTTAACTCAAAATCTCAAGACCTCATAAACCAAGTGTTCTTGAACATAACTAGTCTTGTGTGAAAGTGAAGTGTGTCAGGGATTAAACCAACTTATTAGTTAGTTAGTTTTTTTTTAGTTTTTTTATTGATTGATTTTTTTTAAGTTTTAGAAAAAGATTTTTTTTGACAAACAAAGGCAAAGAAGTTTTTTTTAGAAAGGTTTTGCTTTTTTTCTTTTTTTTTCAAGAGTTTTTTTTTTGGAAAGAGTTTTTTTTGTTGTTTTTTTTGTTGTTTTTTTAACCCACTCCATAATTATTATATAGTATATACAAAAATACGTGAAAGTACGAGTTATGGGTAAAGTATATATGTAATATATACACACCCCCCTATACTTAGCTTGTGCTATGTCCTCATGGCACTAGGTGACAAAAAGACATAGCTCGTACTAAGCGTAGGAAAGCTAAAATAATAAAAAAGTATAGAAGTCGATCCGCCCCCCTATACTTAGGCTCTGGTCAGCCTAAGTGTAGAAGAAGAACAAAAATGGGGCGGATGAGGTCAAGAGGAGAAATGATGAGTAAATACACATGGCGGGCATCGGTCCCCCCTATACTTAGGCTTTGGTCAGCCTAAGTATAGGACAAGAGTAAGTGTGAGAACCGATGTGATCTCGAGAATATACAGAGAAGGGAGAATATGTACAAGAGTGATTGAATCTTCTAAGATGTTGAATCTTGATGTTGCATCTTCATGAAGAGTAATAAGATGTATCTGCTCTGTGCTCACTCTATATGAAGTTGATGACCTCGACTTGGACTAACTGCTCTTTCGAATCAACAAAATGCTTCAACAGTTGTCCATTCACCACATGAGATTGTGCACCATCTGTGAGACCAGCTATCTCTACACTTCCATTCTCGTGCACTTTCTTAACCACAAAGGGACCCGTCCATTTAGATTTGAGCTTCCCATGGAACATCTTCAACCTGGCATTAAACAACCATACCTTTTGTCCAGGGACAAAGTCTTTGCACCTAATGTGTTGATCATGCCATCTCTTTACTTTGTCCTTATAAATCAAACTGTTGTCATATGCCATGTTTCGGATTTCCACGAGCTCGTTCAAGTTCAAGTCTCGGCAAAGCTTCCCTAGGTGACAACTCCAGTTAATCTTCTTAATTGCCTATTCGGATTTATGAATCAATTCTGCGGGAAAATGGCATGGCTTGCCATAGATCATTCTAAATGGTGAAGTACCCAATGGTGTCTTGTAGGTTGTCCTATAGGCCCACAGAACTTGGTCCAAAAGCTGAGACCAGTTCTTCCTATCGGGACGAACCAATTTCTGCAAAATACTCTTCACCTCTCTGTTCGAAACCTCTGCCATGCCGTTGGACTGTGGGTGGTAAGGACTAGTAACTCTATGATCAAATCCATAGTCCTTAGCTAAAGATCTCATATCTCAGTTCACAAAGTGGCTACCCCCATCAGATATCAAAACTTTTGGCACCCCGAACCTAGCAATAATATGGTCTCTCATAAACTTATAGACAGTCTTGCTGTCTGCGGTTCGGGTTGGGATAGCCTCCACCCACCTGGATAAATAATCAACCGCCAACAATATGTACTCATGTCCTTGGCTGTTGGGAAAGGGGCCCATAAAATCTATGCCCCATGCATCAAAAACATCACAAATAATCATCGGTTGCATGGGCATCTCATCTCTCTATCCAACTGTCCCTCCCATCCTTTGACAAATCGGGCACAACCGCACAAAATCAATGGCATCTCTAAACAAGGTCGGCCAATACAATCCACATTGAAGTACTTTGTGAGCGGTTCTCTTTCCCGAATGGTGTCCTCCAGCCTCAAGTGAATGACAATATGTAAGGACACTCTGGTATTCCTCCTGAGGAATACACCTTCTCCAAACACAATCCGGTCCTTCATAGAAAAGGAAAGGATCGTCCCAGTGGTATCTCCTCGAATCCGACTTTAGTCGATCAATGCTGCTCCTAGTCAGACCATGGGGAACCTGCTTGGAGACAAGATAGTTCACCATATTGGAATACCACGGGAGGGAGTCAATAACACAAATTGACTCATCTGGGAAGGTCTCTCTAATCCGCTCATGATCAGGAGAATCCTTAAGTTCTATCCGAGAAAGGTGATCAGCCACGACATTCTTCACTCCAGGTTTATCTTTAATCTCCAAATCAAATTCCTGGAGGAGTAAAATCCACCTAAGAAGACGTGCCTTCGCGTCCTTCTTTTCCATTAAGTATCGAATGGTTGTGTGATCAGTATAAATTGTCACCTTAGAGCCCAATATATATGATCTGAACTTCTCGAGGGCCCATACTACCGCGAGCATTTCCTTTTCAGTCATTGTATGTAGGATCTAATACTTTGCTCGCGTAGTGAATCGCAAACGGAATCCCTTCTCGCCATTGTCCTAACACAGCTCCTATAGCGAAATCTGAAGCGTCAGTCATGATCTCAAAGGGGAGAGACCAGTCAGGAGCTTGTAGGATAGGCGAGGCACAAATCTTCCTTTTCAAGAGCTCAAAGGCCTCCAGACACATGTGATCTACAACGATCTCTGTGTCTTTCCCTAAGAGCTCAGTCAGTGGGCGGGCGATCTTTGAAAAATCTTGAATGAATCTCCTATAGAATCCAACATGCCCTAAGAATGACCGCACTGACTTCACATTGGTAGGTGGATCGAGTTTCTTGATCACCTCCACCTTGGCAGGGTCAACCTCCATTCCCCTTTTGGAGATGACATGCCCCAACACGATACCCTCCGTCACCATAAAGTGACTCTTCTCCCAGGAGAGTACCAGATTCACCTCTCTACACCTCGTGAGGACTCGGTCCAAGTGCGCTAAACATGTATCAAAAGAATCACCATGGACCGAGAAGTCATCCATGAACACTTCCAGGAAATCTCCCACCATCAAGGCAAATATGGCTATCATGCACCGCTGAAATGTGCCCGGGGCATTGCAGAGCCCGAATGGCATGCGCCTGAAAGCATAAGTACCGAATGGACATGTGAATGTGGTCTTTTCCTGGTCCTCAGGGGCTATGGCCACCTGGTTGTGGCCGGAGTACCCATCAAGAAAACAGAAGAACTCTTTCCCTGCGAGTCTCTCCAAGATCTGATCAATAAAAGACAAGGGAAAGTGATCTTTCTTGGTCGCAGCATTCAGGCGCCTGTAGTCGACACAGACACGCCACGACGTGGGTACTCGTGTCGCGATCTCTACCCCCTCCTCGTTGGTGACCATCTGAATTCCCGACTTCTTTGGGACAACAAGAAGTGGGGCCACCCACTTGGAGTCAGAAATTGGGTATATAAACCCTGCTTTGCACCATTTCTCAATTTCTTTCTTCACCACTTCCCGTATATTGGGGTTAAGTCTCCTCTGAAACTCACGGGAAGGTCTCATGTTATCCTCAGTAAAAATGTGGTGCGAGCAGAGAACGGGGTTGATGCCCACGAGATCCGACACTGTCCAGCCTATTGCTTTGCGGTTCCTCTCTAAGACTTCTAACAACCTAGACTCCTGCTCTAAAGCCAAGTCTGAGCTAATGATGATAGGATATCTCTCTTTGGGTCCCGCAAGAAAGGCGTACTTAAGTGTAGGAGGTAGTGATTTCAGTTCTGGCAATGTGGTATCATCAAGCAGATCTGGCTGAACTGAATCTGAATCTGGTTCCGTGCTGCATGAAGGTGGGCTAAGCTAAGTAGTACTCGCCACCAAATCAGAAGTATCGGGAGTCCGATCGTCAAAAGTATCCAAACAATCGGTAAAAGCCACGTCCGACTCGTCATCTATGTCCCATGATTGTTTCGAAGAGGATGGAACTGACAAATCCGGATGGATCTCTAAGTCATCATGAGAATAGGTTGATGCATCTATAGTAAGATCAGACAACACCTGACAAACTGCATCATGCACTATATCCTCTCCAGATGAAAGGGTCTCGCTCTGTCCTGAAGGAATCTGTCCCCAAATCCCAACTGTGCTAATCATACTGCAATCTGCCTCTGAAGATGAGTACTCTGTACTACTCTCTGAATCAGGTCGCTAACACTTGGTTTGCTTCATCTCAAGATTTACTTCTCCACCTGGAGAACGGAACTTCATCGTTCCCGTACCATAATCGAAAGCTGCGCCTGCGGTCCTAAGGAAGGGTCGCCCGAGAATGATCTGAGATTCTCTCCAATGATTGGGGGTCTCCATGTCCAAGACTGTGAAGTCCACCTGATAGTTCTGCCCCTCAATCGAGATAACGACGTTCTTCACTTCTCCCTTAGGTCTCTTCATCGAACGATCTGCGAATTGGAGTAAAGCTCTAGATTTGCGAAGTGGTCCCAACTCCAATTTATGATATAAGGCTAAGGGAAGTAAGTTGATCGAAGAACCGTTATCTAAGAGTGTGCGTGCAAATGCAATGTCGTCAATACGACTCTCCACATAGTGAGCACCCATGTCTCTCTTTTTCTTTGGTAAAGTCTGATTCTTGAGACAATAGGTTGTGGCTACTGATAAGACATGTGTCTTTATATTTCGGATATCTTTCTTCCTATTAACCCTTGTAGGTGTGCATCTTACCTTAAGGTATTTTTGGAAGGCAGGATGGTTAGCCACATATTCATCAAATGGCACTTTAACTGTGATGTTTTCTTTACAAAATCGTGCCATATCGGGGTCATCTTTCTGAATCTTTTTGATGCGCTTTCCTGCCGTAAGAGCACGAGGGAAAGGGATTGAAGCTAGAGAAACAGAGGATGAAGAATCTGAATCATGTACTGAAAGATCATTCTTTGCATTAACGGAAACAGAGTTCTTCATACAAGAATCTTTTTGATGCAACATGGACTCAAAATCTAAACTATCTACTATAGGTTGTGGAATAGAAGCTGGAGTGGTATCCGCCACAACCGGAGATGCAAGGTCCTCCGTAGACTCAGAAGAATATCCATGCTGACGATGCTGCATACGTGCTCTCCTCCTCCTCTCGGCTCCCTGAGTAGAAATCCTCGAATGGTGCTGATGGGGCTCTGAAATATGATGCCTCTCCTCCTCGTCCTCTGAAGACTCCTCAGGTAGAGCTCCAGAGATGCCCCTCCTCGTGTCCCTCGCCCGGTCAGGTACGACCATGGTCCTTCCACTCCTGAGTGACATGTGGTTAGCCTCGTCACACGAAAGAATCTCATGTTCAGATTTAGGAGATGCTGAATAGTATACCTGACCAAAGTGCTGCTGAGAACTAGAACAGTTCAGGCTATTAGGTTAGCCTGAACTTTGGCTGGGATCGAGGTAGAGGGTGCAGTCTGCTCGTCTCACCATCTGGACAAGCGGTTGACATCCACCCGTAAGTCCTGAACCTCGTTCCTGTAGGAACGTAGCTCGTCGAGTATCTGCTGCTGAATATCCATGGGACTAGACGATGAAGGAAGTGGATAAGACTGGGAAGAAGAATGGGAAGACTGGCCCTGTTGGCCAGTGTACTGCCTCTGCTGCTGCTGCTGGGGTTGCGGACCCTGCTGGCCCTTCTGGTAATGGCCCTGTCGGCCATACTACTGGTACTGCTGCCTCTGCTGCTGGGGTGGCTGGAATCCAGGGCTCTGCTGTGAAGGAGGTGGTGCGGAGGTGAATGCGGTGTTGTGAAAGGTCAGGGGACGCTGATAGGTCTGTCGGTCTCCCGTACTTCCCTGCCTGGCAGGGTCCTGAGTATACCATATCCCATTCACCTCCCAAACTGGTGGAGGCTCCTTCTGGACTGTCTCTTCTACTGGAGGTGGTTGCTGGAAAGAGTGGGTGTAGGATTGGCCCTGCTCCCACGGCTGGGGTTGCCCAGACACCAACTGCTCCTGAACATGGTGAACTCGGTATACGGGAGCAGAGGGTGCAGTCACGGCGGGTATCCTTATCTTAGATACCTTCTCAGTCAACTCCTCCATCTGTTTTGGAAGTTTGGAGACGCTCCGATCTAACTCATCAATCCTCCTGTCGATCTTCTCGACTACAGTAAGCTTGTCAGCAAGGAGTCCCATGCTAGGGATCGCGTCCTAAGAGAGATCAACTATAGCTGATTTTCCCCCTCCAAATGAGAGTGAACTGGGGGATGGTGTATAGGCCCTGCTGGCCATCTGTGAGCGGCTAGTTTCAGCCATCTGCTCGAATACCCTCCAGACGGTATCCGCTCCTCGTGATGTATAGCTGCCTCCACAGGCAGCGCTCACTAAACCCTGCATCTCAGGGTTGAGACCAGTGAAGAAGGATTGGACCAAGATGTTGTCATCTAATCCATGATAAGGACACTTTTGCAGGATGTCCTTGAATCTTTCCCAAGCATCACAGAAGGCTTCATGGGGTAACTGGGAAAAACTCGTAATTCGCGTCCTCATCATGTTAGTTCTAGTCAAAGGGTAGAACTTCTTTAGGAATAGGTCCTTGAACTGGTCATAAGTGGTGACGATGATTCCAAGATTCTTCACCCAGTAATCGGCTTTTCCACCCAAGGCAAATGGAAGGGCTTTGAGCCTAATATAATCTTGGCTAACATTATTATGTTTGAGGTTAGCACAGATGAGCTCAAAGTCCCTTAGGAATGCATATGGCTCCTCAGAAGCATTCCCATCAAAATGTGGCAGCAAGTTCAGAAAATGCGGCTTCAATTCAAAATCAACAGTGGGTTCGGTCGGACTCAAGTAGTTATGAATTTGATATTGTCCGGGGTTATACGCCGCATCCATTGGTAGTTGGACCCCAACATTTAACTGTCCTAACTGAGCTCTCAGTAATTCTTGTTGCTGCTCAGATGCAGCTAATCGGGCTAGTATCATTCTCATCGGGTCTTCATGGTTCTCTTTTTCCTCTTCTTTCTTCTTTGGCATTTTACTTGAATCTTCTTTATGTCCTGAATCAGCAATGTGTTCTTGATTAGAAGAGGATTCATGAATCATGATATTCTCACCAAGGCGATGGTCTTCTTCGGTGAGGTGGGAAGAGAGAAAGGGAATGGTTTGAGAGTAACCATCCCGAGAGTGAATGATCCTGGGCTCAAGAGGGTCATGAGTCCAGGTTGGTCCAAGTTGCGCTTGGACCTTTGAAGACATACTTTTTGAAGGGTTCAACGAGAGATTCGCAAAGTCCGAATAAATATCCCCCCAATCAGTCATCTTCGATGTCAAAAGAACCGATTAGAACACGATATTCAATGAGGCGCTAGTTCTACGGTGCACGTAAATGTGCGGAATGAACTCACATAATACAAACGCAATTCAAACCCTCAATTTCACCAACTCAACACGTGATGGCCGTAAGAGTTCGGCCGATTTATCTGGTCAATTTTAGTTGGTGAGAATACAATCTTGGAAAGATTAGCGAGCTGTTAGGTGCCCGTATTTTCCTACAGACTGGCCCGGTTCTTACGACTAGTTTGACCTACTTTCAGCTAGTATAGGAGTAAGTCCGGACCGTATAAATACGGCTACCCGTTCCTTGAGGACTAAGGCATCCTCTAAACCTCCCACTCTGCTAAGGAAGTCCGGACCGTTTACCGGCTACCCGTATTCCTCACTGAAAAGTAGCTAATCGCCTAAAAAGAAAGAACAAGTAGTAAGTAAGAAATCCTGACTTGGCTCTATCCTAGGATCGTCTCCCTCTCACTTGCAATTAAAACAAACAGTGAGGGCTTTATGCACCCGAGAACAAGGGTTCTTTTTATTCCAATTAATTAGATCGACCTGCTCAATTCAGTCCCAATTTTAGAGTTAGGTTATCACTTGAAATTTATGTGAACACACAAGCACGTCTACCGTTCAGTCCCAATTTCCTTTTGACCTTAAGTTATAAAACAAGAGGGGAATCGGAAATCAGAATGCAAACGAGAAACTATGATGCATGCTCAGAAGAAGGTATACTTACAGTGAATCCCAACACTCTTCATGCGTTATGCAAAACTGAATTTGTAAATATTACACTAAATGCATGCAGATCGAGGAAACCGCACCTAAACAGTATACTATTATCGGGAAAGAATCGATTTGATTTTGAGCTAAGTAGTACGTGTCTACATGCGTTTCTTATGAATCTTATAAGATAAGTGAATCTTCTAAGATATGTGTGGCCTAAATTACGATGGGCACAATCAATTTTGATGCTATACTACCGTGTGCCTAATCCTTAAGTTCGCCACTCAAGTCGAGCCCCACCCTCACCGGAGAATGAAACAGGCTCGACACACCACAAATAATGTCCAAGTCTTTTTACACACGCGAGCTCTCAAACAAGAGCCGCTATAAAGAGCAAGCTACCTAAATAATTACAACAATTTACAAAATTCTCTCAAAAATAAATAAATAAACCTCGCACTTCAGCAGTCGGCGCTCCTCTCGTCCGTCGACCTCCGATGCACTCCAAGTCCACCGGACCCTCGCAAGGAAAATGAGATTTATATTAGAGAGATAAACAACAAGATATATACAAAAATATGAAGAGAAATAATTCCAAAAAAATGAAATAAATACAAGGTGGCTCGGGGGTCAGACTACCCGAGTAAATGAAAATCCAATCCAAATTTTTAAAGTAATCCCTAAGCCGTTTGCCTCCCCGGCAACGGCGCCATCTGACGAGTCGTTGGATACGATGTTTAATTCGGCTTCGTTGTAGCACGTGTACTTAGCAATTTGGTCAGAACCGAGAGAAGATCTCTGTGAAGAGTGTCTCGGCTTTAATTTATATCCCGGGCAAGTTCGGGGTCGAACTCAGGGAGGCAAAGGAACAACTTTGGTTTTAATTCAAAAACTTAGATCTAGATATCCAATGCGGTATTTTTTAGATTTTTTTTAATGCAAAAAGAAATACCAATGCAAGATGCGGTTGAATCAAGACAATAAGAAAACACAAAAAAGGCCAAATTAATTTTAATGTCAAATTAGTCCAATTTAGCCAAATTATATTTTTTTCTAAAGTCCTAATCCAGCGGGGAACACAAAACATATTTTTTTGTATTTTTTAGGTTTAACATGCAATAAATAAAAAAAGTACACTTTTTATGAGTTTTTTCGCAATTTCTCACATAAACAGTAAGCAAAAATTATAAAAAAAATATTGGAACTAAAACATGATGCAAGGAAGCTACAATAATTTTTTTGGATTTTTTTGACAAGTTATGAATTTTTTATGGATATTTTAGTGAAAATAGAGTGACAGTGAGTAAATAATTTCTAATAAATCCACAATGTCAAATTAATCAGAGAGAGAATTATCTCAAATAGATATTTTCAAGTTGAATTCAGGAGAATTGAAATTTGGCAAAAAGGATATTTATGGATTTAATTAAAAATCAAATACTAAAAATACTCTACAATTTATTTCAGGCACAAGACATCTCCATTTTAGATGAAATTTGGATAATAAGTTCATCACATATCAAGGCATCACAAATAATTTTTGTGGAATTTTTAGAACAACCGTGTGTGAGATATAATTTTAAGATCACTGATTGGGTAAAATATCTAATATTTCAGTTAGACAATTTTAAATAATTACCCACGACTCACAAAAATACAAATAAATAGTCAAAATGTAGACAATTAGTTGCTCAACACAACGCCATTTTTCATTGAATAAAATGATGCTCAACAGGTGTCCAAATCAACATACAAACATAGGGGTCTTTGTGCAATACATAAATTGAAAAGAAAACTAAAACTTATGTACAAGGACTAAACGGTAATTATGAAAATTATGAAAGAAAAGTTTGCAATTTTTACATAAAAAAAAGAAAAGAAAATGGACCTTTCTTCTACCTTCCTCTTCGCAGGTGGAACCCAACTGGGGAGGCGGCCGGCGGCTTGGACAGCGGTGGACGGAGCGGGCGCGGCCGCGCGCGGCTGTGGTGGGCGGTGGCGAGGGTGACGCGGGTGGCCGCTGGGAGGTGGCGAGGTCGGCTGGGGGAGGGGGCTGAAGCTCCTCGTAGAGGCAGGCTCGCGCGCGGTGGCACGGGCGACCGACGAGAGCTGCGGCGGCGTCGTGGCTGCTGGGAGCTGCGGCGAGGATGCCGCCGGCTGGCGGCGGTGGAAAGAAGGAGCGGCGGCGGTGGGTTCTCCCACCGCTGCTGCTTCTGCGTTTTTTTTTGTTTTTTTTTTGAATTTTTTTTACTATTTTGATTAAAAAAACTGTTGTAATGAAATTTTTTTGTTTAATTTTTTTTAAAATTTTTTTATTTTAGTTTAAACAAGGAATGCAAATGGAAATGACAATGAAAGGGGAAAAATGATATGGTGGTAATATGAGGAGTAGAACAAATGGAGGATGGGGGTGATATAATGTGCTAAAAAAATTGCAAAAAATGACAAGATGATAAAATGAGATGAAAAATTTACCTACGATGATACGGTCGCCTATGGAGTGCTCACGAGAGCACGGTCTTCGCTCGAATCACCGGCGTGCGATGAGCTCGAGCAGCGCGCGGTTGCGGCTGCGATGTTGGCCAAAAAACCAACGGATCACACCGGAGAGAGGGCCGTCGTTGCTCGACCGCGGTTGCGTCGCTGCCACCGATTCAACTCAGGGAACTAGGCTCTCCTCACATAAAGATGGATCAAAGGCAAAAATGAGGAGAATGATATATATATAAAGAGAATGGGATGAGAGGTTATTAAAGTGGTGGAGTTGAATGGGAGGTTGTATTATTAATGGAGTTGAATGGGAAGTTGGGAAAAATGGTGGAATAATGGAGTTGAATTGGTGGTTATTGTAGAGAATGTAAATCAAAATAAATAAAAAAATAAAATAAAGTTGGCTACTTTAATTACAATAAAATAAAAGGAGAAGAGAAATGGTGGAGAATTTACAAGGGAAGACAAACAACATGTACATTTTTTTGTCTTTTTAATAAGAGATATTTACGACAGAAAAAATACAATAAAATAATATAAATAAAATACAACACAAGCATGATTTTTTTTGTATTTTTAGAAATTAAGAAAGGTAAAATAAAAAATGAACAAAGAATGAATATATACATAATATACAATGTACATCTAGGTCCCAAAACTCAACTTTTGCAAACGAGCTCCGATTTTAATGAAACCACTTCCGTTGGATAGATAATTTTCTAACTTGAACTTTAAAAGTGAGTTTGGTGAATTTGGAGTTCATACGGAGCGGGAATTTAGTTTGGAAGTTGGACTTTACGGCTTTTTCTCTTTGGGATCTAGGAGCATTTATTTGAGATAAAATTTGTTTTGTATTTTTTGTATTTTTATATACATTTTTATAAACAAGTTAGAGAAAGAATTAGGCAAAAAGGAGTTGAAATGAAATTATTAAAAATACATGAAGTTTTGGGCTATTTACATGTGAGAAACTCCTTTGATTTTTGCAGCTTTTTATTGTTAATTTATTTTGTAGAATCTAATATACAATAATTAATGTATTTTATTTACAAGAGTCATTTTGTTAATTTATGGATTTTATGAACATTTATTTGGGATTTTACTCGGGGATTTTGCTAAGATCAAGATATTGCGATGATGAATCGCGGATTCATCAGTATTCCCTATATTTTATACTAAATTGGATGGTGGAGATGCACTCCTAATTAAAATCAATGTTGAGAGAGAGAGAGTTGGCATGTAGAGAGAGAGTTATTGTCTTCTTAATGTGTAAAGGAAAAGGCTAGATATACCCTTTCTTTTATACTAAATTGGATGGTGGAGATGCACTCCTAATTAAAATCAATGGTTGAGATTTTGTGGTAAAAATTTACAATAATAATTAATTTAATATAAAAAAAGTTAAATATGTTGTAAATAATCTTAAGATATTTAGTTTCAATTAAATCAAAGTCTCCCTAATGAAATAGGACTAGAGAGCCTCCTTCCAAGTAAGGGCAATGGAGATAGCCTCCTTCCCCTTATACGTGGTGGATAACCATCTTGATTGGAGAGAGATGATCTCTCTCAAATCTTAATGTAATCTCATTACAATAAGTCTTATTTCATGTAATCTTTTATCAACTAAATATCACCAAATAATTATTGCAAAATATTTGTGACAATTACAAATAAAAACTATTGACAATTATGAATCAATTTAAACCACCCAATAAAATGTAATTATGTTTATAATTAATTTTACAATGTGAATCCAGTTCACATCAACATTTAATTCACAAATCTTACAGTTAACTCTCTCTAATATACTATAAATTATACTTGTAATATTTATGACCAAAGTGGATAGTGATATGCATATTATTCATATCCTTTCCAATTAGATCGTATTTAACTATGTTGGATGTCTATTCTCATGTGTCCAAATAAGAACCACATTCACATTATTCACATCTTTGATAATTAAATCATATTTAATTATCTTAGATAACTCTTCTCATATATCCAAATAATATGAACCATATTCATATTATTCATGATAATTAAATCATATTTAACTATCAATTTTCCTCAATGCTCAAATACTCAACAATGAAATTATCCTTGAACTCTTCCAAGAATATGCGCTTTCTCTGCAGATACTTGGAGATAAGGACATGGCGATTGTACCTTTCAAGTATAGTGACTTGGATATTGAGATCATATCTCAAATCCAGATCAATGGGACCTCTCAAAGATGTTTAATTAAATCAAAGTCGTAAATATATTTTTTTAATTGCATCTGAATCATATTCAGATCAATGTCTAACATTTGGATTTAAGATTAGATTACTTCTCTTTGAGAAGAGTCACTAAAAGCTAATCCTGTTTCATCACTCCCTTGGAATGGAAGTGTCATGGTTATACAATCATTTATGATCACATCACCATAAAGTATTCCTAATACCTGTACATCCTGCATACTGGAAGACTTAGAATAAAATAGAAGTTTTAGATCTTATTTAGATTGTCTTCTTCATGGTTTTATCATTAAGTTTCTCATTTGATCATTGTGAGTTGGAATCGATCATATACTTTCTAAAAGCATATATCATACCTAGCTATTGATCATATACTTTCCAAAAGCATATATCAATCCTACAAATTCAGTCAAGCTTCTAAAATGAGATGACTGTGCACATAATTTGATCCCAATATCCGATGAGAGAGATCATATATGTCGGTTCAGTAATGAACCTGTATGATCCCTTTGATAGATTGTATTACTCATATGCCCTTGTATGCACACCAGCTCGTCGGTATATAGACCTTGATTAGATCATCAACCTATTGGTCGACCAATTGTACATACTTAAATATATAGTAACACATCAATCTTCGATTAGAGGATGCTTGCCTATATCGTGACATTATACAACATCGGTCTTGGTTATCGTGATCTCGCTAAGTCAACTCTTTTGACCTAACTTATCTAACAACTCTGAATCTCTATTCCTATGTACAGGACACGCATCAAGAGGTCAGTTAGATATCAGCCTTTAGAGAAGATTTGCCATTTTCTTCTCAAGCTGTAGATCCTCTCTTAATAATCACTTCATGTTGCTTGATGAGTCCTCAATCTAACTCTTTAAATATCATCCAAGCACCAGCCTCTATGATTCAATATTTGAATCAACAGTTGTGTGATCATTAAGATGACCATGGTACATAACCCTAATTGTACTAAGGGACTATTATGCAAATTAGTTACTCTTTATTTCAGATCAGGAATGATTTGCAATAACATTTATTGCATACTGGTTCTCTTGGGCTCGCATGTCCAACGATCTCCCACTAGCCCCAAGATCCATTAATGGGCTAATATTTAAACCCACACTCATGGGCTAATCATAAGCTATTTAGAAAAATAGCTTGGTAAGCTGACCAGTCACTCTATTCCCAAGAGAATGCTCCAAGTCCTTGAACGATACTTGCATATCTCATAGTAACATTGCTCGCATCCAATGCGAATGTTGCATCTTATGCAACTAATACTCAATTTTGTTAACGCAATTATATTGTCTTTGACACTACAATTCAATAATCGTTATAACGAGCAAGCAATTTCTATTATCCTTATTAGATTACCCTTATTCCCAAAGATCTCTATCAACTAAGACTAAAACCCAGTCTTAAGTCTTATAAGGTATCTACAGTTAAGTCATTTTAGATCACTATCTATAAAGTCTTAAGTTCTTGAAGGTAAGACTTTGAGATAATTATCTCAAAAAATCTTTTCATCTTTGAGATAACCTTTATAAGTTCATTAAATCTGATGACCACTAGAAGCTTATTTGAGTCAACAGATGGAGTTCTCTTACACACTTTGACTTTATCAAGTAAGAAGCCCTTTGGCTATTTCATATGAATATCCTTGGTGAAGAATTCATAGAGGAATGTAATCTTGACTTCCATCTTGTAGATGTCACAATCGAGTTGTGTATCTATAGTTAGCAATATTCTGATGGGTTTAAGCATGGTCAAAGAAGAGCAAGTTTCATCGCAAGCGATGTCTTCTCTTCGTGTGTATCTTGTGGATACATATCGTGCTTTGAAGGTCTCTAGCTGCTCATCAATTTACCTCTTTCTCTTGAAGTTCCATTTACACCTAACGGGTCTTACCCTTATAGGTAGATCCTCGAGGGTCCATACACAACACTTGTGTATGAAGTCTACTTTAGACTTTATTGCTAACATCTATCTCTCCATGCCATGATCTTTAGAAGCTCCATCATATCAAGTCAGATCACTGTCAGATCTAACAAACACATGGAACTCATACCCTTTAGGTGGTTTAACCACCCTCAAAATGGTTTGAAGAGGTATGAGCGTTTCATCTTTAATTGTCCTTTTTCGGTTTCTGATTTCAGGAACCTCATTATCTTCTCAAGATTTAATGAGTTCTTTTACTTCATCTTCATCTTGATTCTCAAGAAAGTCATCCTCTAAGAATAATATCCTTAGAAATGAAATCTTTTAATAATCTCAAGGTCATAAAGTAGGTATCCAATACCATCTCTAGTGCTAGATTCCAGCTTACTTGCATTCATGACATGGTTATGGACCAATCAACCCTAAATTATCAAGTGTCCAACACTAGGCTAGATCCCAAACCATAGCTTATGTGGGGGTTTTGGTTTAGATTTGCAAGATATCTTATTAAATATAGATGTTGCGGTCTCTGCTACATATATACCTGGAAACTAAGAGGTAATTATGCTTATATTCAGCATTGATCAAATCATGTCACACATGATCCAACCGCATCTCCCTACAACTCTGTTGAGTTTAGGTGTATTAGGAGGAGTGCGATAGGAATAATATTCCTTTTTCCATAAGGTATTCCTTGAATTCATCTAATAGGTACTTACTACCTTGATTAGATCAAATTCATTTCATCTTCCATTCAAACTTTGGTTCTAAACTAAAATTATGAAATATTTGAACATTTTAAAGGTTTCTAATGTCAAGGGAAGAAATCTCATATCACAAAAAACATTAATAGATATCACATATCATTAATATTTATTATGATATAGATGATCCACATACATCCATATGTATGAGAACTTGAATACATATTCATGCTACACCATTCCCATAGAAGGATGTATCGAATATTTTGCTTTGAATCTCTATTCATAAATATGTAAGTTTTGAACCTTCAGACAATCTAAGGTTCAATCTCTTATTAGTCGATTGATCTTATCAATAGACATATGTCCAATGCTTGATGCTAGATCATTGTCAAATGATCTTTATCCTCCTTTTGATCATCTAAGGTTTAATTTTTCAGTATTTAGAAATGTTTATGAACCATTCATTAATTTTCTAATTTAGTAAAGTCCTCCAGATGCTAGATTATATATGAAATATATTCATCACAACTCTTTATGATAGGTCTATTCCAGAATACATATTTATTTCCAACATTTAGAAATAAACAATGAATGTATTCTAATATCTAGGTCATAGAGACATTCTCTAAGACTAAGGACTCTCCCATTGAAAATATGTAGTCTATCTATCCAATGGAGATTGTTGCAACAATTACATCAACATCCATCTGGATGACTATTAAATCTTAAGATCGAAATTTATACTCTTCTAAAACATATGCAACCAATTGCAAGTGTTATTAGAAGAATGCGATACAATTATTAGACTTTGATCTTATCTAATAAGAAAGTCAATTTCAATGATTATATGTAGATGTATAATCATGCCGATGCACTATCCGAGTCCTTCTCTAAAGATCCTAGATAGTCTAGATAGTCACACCATCAATACATCAGCTTGTTACAATATTGGCATTCATCCAACTCTTTGGATGTCATATATGTGGAAATTACAGAAGTACAAGCAAATCTTTGACTTTCCTTCTCACTTGGGCCAAAGCCATGCTTCCACCGTGATTCCCTAATCTATAAACAACCATTGCTTAAGACAAAGGATCTCTTAAGTTGAACTCAAAAGACTTCAATATAAGAGTATTTCAACATTTATACATGCTTTATTCAATTCATACAATATGAATATTATGAAGCTTCATGAATGACTTGAATATAAGCAGTAGAATGATGACTCTTATCATATATGCATCCATATTTACTAAGACTTTGGTTCAGGTAGGTACTCAAACATTTTAAGTACATCATCTCTTATCGAGCCACCATTCTGCACAATGCAGTGAGCCATGTCATTCATGATTGAATGCCGAGAGCACATATGTATGCCAAAACATCTTCTTAGGTTTTGTAAGGATTTTCTATAATTATGATCATCATGGACATGATACTTCCAAAGAATATTTGATGAGAGATCAAGACTATATAGACATAAAAGCCCAAGGTTATTGTTCTATTGTCTATTTAATTATCATTCCTCATTATTACAAGGAATCTTGCACATTGCAACCACATACATTATGTGTCCAACTACAAGTACAATATCTTGATCATGGATCCAATACATGATATTTCACTAGTTATTATTGAGTATAGTTTTGAGTGGCTTTAATGTAGGTTATCTGAAATAAGATAATTTGCATAAATACATATTTTGCTTTGATTACGGATTTTATATCAAAGTTGTCTTCCCTTATCAACTCTGAAAGTTCAGTCCCTTATTCACTTTCAAAGTAAGAGACATACTTACCATTATATCTCAAGCAAGATCTCTGATCTCCTTCTTACCTTTGTTACATCCCAGTAATATGAGAAACCACAACTCAAATAAAAAGAAGCGAGAACTCATTCTGTCTTGCAAGTCCAACTTGCATTTCCCAATTCGGTATTTAACACACGATCCCACCACCTCTATGGTGATGTTGGCCCGTTGTTAATTGAATCAACCATCAATTGGAATGGAACTTGCTATACGTAATCCAATATCACTACAATAACATGTGAAACCGATATTAGGGCCACTACGCATACGACCTTACTCTTTCGAGAATCAAAGAGCCCGATCCATGTGCGCTTGTATGTAGGAGTTGTCACTTTGGACATGCATCTCCAACATACAATCCATGACGATAGAGCCCTTCACCTTGACGGGAAACCATGGATGTTATTTAAATGATGCTCCATATCCCATTCAAATTTTCATTTATTATTATGAATCGTATTCACATAATCAATTCTTCTAAGGAAATTACATCCCTATTCATTATAGAATGTTTATTTTAATTAGATCTAATTTATTTAATCACATTAAATTAATTATCATTCCAAGGAATCGACCAACAAACAATTAGGGTTTACTTGAATACAGTTGTATTTTAATAATTAGAGTACAACTTAACTTACTAATATTATTCTTTCCTAAAAATGGATCCGGCCAGTACACTCGAGTTATGTTGGAAGGGAGGGAGCATTTCCTTGACATGCAAGGCACTAATTAAGAAACCAATCTAGCATACCCGGACTAGACACCTTCACCATTCTGATTGAGAACAACACAAAATAATGCCAATGTATTTGCGATTTTATAGATCAACTTTGATGTCTGGCATCTTTAAATAAATTTTAAGTACCCTAAATTTCTAGTCATATCAAGCAAATATATTCTTCGTTTTTGCATGTAAAAGTTATCCTACAACTATTGTAGGATAAACTAGAGTTTTCATGAAACGTACATTCAATGGCCATTGATGTTTAATCAATTATTTTCATAAAATACTAAGAGTCAATTTTAATCAAGTTAAATTCATATTTTCCATGATTTTCATTGAATGATAAACAAATTAAGCAAGAAGATTTGATGATCCAATCATCATCCGACCCATCACCACTAAATATGGAATATCTAGAGCAAACAGAGTTAGAATCACACGAATAAATTTTAGTGATTTTCTGGTTTGATTATATACTTAATTTGGTGTGTATTTCATGTTTCGTGATAGGAAACAATAATAAAAAATCAATTTCTTACAGATTCATGAATACATGCAAAAACAATATCGCGTAGGAACTCTTCGAATTTTAATTATGCACTTTTGGTGCCACTAATATGCTACTGGTTTTGAGACATATTTAGACATTCTAAATACATTCTAATAACAAAAAAACACACTCCCAAACAGTGCACACATAATATGTTTTTATTTTAGCGAATATCCAATTAGAAACTTGCATCTCATGCAAATCAATGAGTCCCTGCACTTCCGATATAAAAAACCTCATCCATCTAGGATTTTGGACCATATATAAGACCTTAAACAAGGCTCTTATACTACTTGTAGATTATTAAAAAGCCTTAAGCGCATCACGGAAGCGTGAAGATCGTATCATATGCGATTGGGAGCGACTAGTCGTACTAGTGGCTCGGGGCAACAAAAATTAAAAAAAATTTAAACGTTGAAACCACATGATTAGAGAACACTTCTCAAATCGTTTCATAAAGATCACAAACATGTTCAAAGAAATACCTCTTGAAGTGTGGTTACGATCGTCAATCTCTAAAGTAAGAGATTCACTATCTCAAGTCCGATCCAACGAAGGTTGCACTTGCGGGCACGTGGATGAGACGTGTGCTTCTCATAATCCAAGTTGATGACCGAACGATGAGCCTCCTGATTTTGTATCATGAAAACCAATACCTTCTTCACGAGAAAGAAGCACCGACGATGGAGGAGATCCACGAGCAATCGATCCAGCAGTACAATGACGTCGTGATGACTGCCGGCTTTTCTAGGTCAACATATGGACGACCAAATGTTGAGAGAGAGAGAGAGAGAGTTTTCTTATATTCTTAATGCGTAAAATAAAATACTAGGTATACCCTTTCTTTTATACTAAATTGGATGGTAGAGATGCCCTCCTACTTCAATTCAAAGGTTGAGATTTTGTTGTAAAATATTACAAAAACAATTAATTTAATTTATAAGAAATTAAATGTGTTGTAAATAACATTAACATATTAGTTTCAATTAAATCAAAAGTCTCCCTAATGAAACATGACTAGAGAGCCTCCTTCCATGTAAGGGGAAAGGAGATAGCGTCCTTCCCCTTATACATGGTGGATGACCACCATAATTGGAGAGAGAAGATCTCTCTCCAATCGTAATGTAATCTCATTACATTAAGTCTTATTTCAATGAGTTTTTTGTCAACAAAATATCACCAAATAGTTATTGCAATTTATTTGTGATAATTGCAAACAAAAGCCATTGATAATTATGAATCAAATTCAACCACCCAATAAAACGTAAATTACATTTACAACTAATTGTATAATGTGAATCCAGTTCACATCAACATTTAATTCGTAAATCTTATTTACAATGAACTCTCTCTAGTATATTATAAATCACATTTATAATATTTATGATTAATATAGATAGCGATATCAATATTATTCATATCATTGACAATTAAATCACATTTAATTATCTTGAATGTCCATCCTCATGTGCCCAAATAATATGAACCACATTCACATTATTCACATTGTTGATAATTAAATTATATTTAATAATCTTAGATAACTCTTCTCACATGTTCAAATAATATGAATCATATTCATAGTATTTATGATAATTAAATCACATTTAACTATCAATTTTCCTCAATGCTCAGAAACATTATCAACAATGAAATTATCCTTGAACTCTTCCAAGAATGATGCGCTTTCCACATGGATACTTGGAGATAAGGACATGCCGATTGTACCTTCCTTGTATATTGACTTAGATATTGAGATCGTATCTTAAATCTAGATCAAGGGGACCTCTCAAAGATGTTCGATTGAATCGAAGCCATAAATCTAACTTTCTCATTGCATTTTAATTGTATTCAAATCAATGTCCAACATTTGGACTCAAGATTAGATTACTTCTCTAGTGAGAGGAGTCACTAAAATCCAATCCTGTTTCATCACTCTCTCGGAATGGAAGTGTCATGGTTATACAATCGTTTACGATTACATCACCCTTGAGTATTCCTAATACCCATACATCCTGCATACTGGAAGATCTAGAATAAACTTGAAGTTTTATATATTATTTAGAAGGTCTTCTTCAGGGTTTTATCATTAAGTTTCTCATTTGATCATTGGGAGTTGGTATCGATCATATACTTTCCAAAAGCATATATCATACCCATGTATTGATCATATACTTTCCAAAAGCATATATAAAACTTACAAATTCAGTCAAGCTTCCAAAGCGAGACGACCGTGTACCAAATTTGATCCCAATATCTCATGAGTGAGCTCATGTCTTCCAGTTAAGTAATGAACCTGTGTGATCCCTTTGAGAGATCGTATTACTCATAAGCCCTTGTATGCACCAACTCACTGGTGTATAGACCTTGATTGGATCATAAACCTACCTTTCTATCAAATGTGCATACTCAAACATATAATAACACATCTATCTCTGGTCAGAGGATGCGTGCTATATCGTTTCAGTATACGACATATGTCTTGGTTATATTGATCTCATTACGTCAACTCTTTTGACCTAACTTATCTAACACCTATGAATCTCTATTTCTATGTGGAGGACCTGCATCAAGAGGTCGATTAGATATCAACCTTTAGAGAAGAATTACCATCTTATTCTCAAGCTGGAGATCCTCTCTTAATAATCACTTAACGATGCTTGATGAGTCCTCAATCTAACTCTTTAGATATCATCCTAGCACCAACCTCTATGATTCAACATTTGAATCAATAGATGTATGATCATTAAGATGACCATGGCACATAACCCTAATTATACTAAGGAACCTATTATGCAAATTACTTATTTTTTATTTAAGATTAGGGAATGATTTGCAATATCATTTATTGTATAATGGCTCGCCGAGGGCTCACATGCCCAACAATGTGGTCATTGATAGTGAATTTCTCCCATATATCCCATGAACATAATTCATGAGGTATGTGAATACTTCAGATAATTGACAGAGAAGTGCCCCCATCATGATATTCCAAAGATGATCCTAATGTAGAATTATTTTGGGGTTTTGAGCTTAGAGAATCAGAAGCTCGTAGATGTCGCTTGTGGGGGTTCACGTTTAATAAGGATGAGGACATATTGTGGCCGATCTTTGAGGGAATTGTGGAGAGCTCTACAACTCTATCTTCTTTCTGCTTATTTCAGAAGCATCATTCGCCTTCTAAATCCCACAAGACCGTCAACATGATGACATATCATGATGTGGACAGGGTGTACAATTCAAATTTGAGCATCATTGGAGACCACCTATCTGAAGTTGATATAATAGAAAAAGCGATCACAAGAACTTGATAAACTACATGTGATCGAATAGAGAACGAAGCAGCTGGACAAGTTGTATGAGATAACAAAGTACCTTAAGTTACTTGTGAGTACCATCCATGCATGCCAGAGTTCTAATGTCACATCCGAGACATCTGCAGATGAGTTTACTTCTTCCACCCATGTTCAATAGAGTTCCGGAGCACCTCCTGCCATTCATCATGTTTACTATGTGTAGACTCCAGATCAGGTTCAACATCAGACTCCAGCATACATGGTACCATACTACCAGGAGACTCCTTACTTTTTACAGCCACAGTTTCCACCTCCACCTCATATTAAGGAGGTAAATGGCATTTGGAGCAGTCTAGAGCACGACCATACCTGTCCGTCAGGGCGGTTACAGTTGGGTTCACATGCTAACCCTAGGCCAACTCACTAGTTTTAGAGAGGTAGACAGTACCAACACTAGCCTTAGACACACTTTCAGTTTCCACCTCACTTCCATAGATGGAGACACAGATTTCAACAGACGCAGCCTGCATATTCATATCAACCATATCACCAGCAGCTACGCAGTATTCACATCCTCCTCCTCCTTAGTATCAGTATTCAGCACATTATGCCTATTCTGGGTACCAGCATCAGCCTCCACACTTCTAGTCTCAACAAACACCAGTTGTTGAGCAACCAGAGGAACCCTCTCGATTACCTTGCCTAGCTGATGAAGAACTTGAGTGATACCAGCCAGAGGCTTAATGACCCGACAGCTACGTCGACTATCATACCAGCCCAGGTCGAAGTCAGTCCCAACAATATCTGCCGTAATAAGGAGCATGTATCACATCATGATCCAAAATCTCCCGAGACAAGTATGTTTTCTAATTTTTCATGTTTATCTAATGTCGTCACTCTCAAGAGCGGTAGGAGATTGTTGTAGCTAGAACTAATGGTATTGGACAATAAATCCGTTGATCAAGTGTCATCTTCACCTTCTTCATCCCGTGAGCAAAGATCAAGCATAGTAGTAGATGGAGGATCACCATCATCCAAAAAAATCCAAAAGAAAATGTAAAATCCCAAAAATACAATAGTGGGAGATGCAAAACCGAGTCAACATTGGAGGAGAACACACATGTCAGGGATTCTTCTTCTTCAGCAGACAGAGCAACCCGAGATAGTTTTTCTTTCCCTTTACTTGTTATGGATGACACTGTACAGTTTGAGTCTGGCTATCCATATGTATATGATGATTTTTATGTGAATAAAAAGGAAGCTATTTTGATTATGTTCCTTTTTCTTGATGCATTGAATAAAAGGAAAAATATTCAAAAATTACAAACAACACTACATGATCCTGGAGTGGTAGAGATACTTTAGAATATATTCCTTGAGATGACACTCCAAAAGGCCATGGAGTACATGCTTGTTGTGAAAAGAGGATTGAAAGAAGCATGTACTACAAAGCGTAAACCAAAGTAGAATAGACACAAGAGAACTTAAAACATATTTTGACCATGGCTACTGTTCATGCCATCAATAACCTCCCGCCTAAAAAGAAAGACAAGGGAGTGCCTCTTATCTGATGTCAAATATTTGATTAAGAGTTTGATCGTACTCTTCTTGATAGCAGAACCTCCATTAATCTTATGCTGACCTCGCTACTCAAAGAGTTTGGGTTTGGAACTCTTAGATCAATCAAGATGATCCTTCAGTTTGCTGATAGGCTGATAAAGAGGCTGAGGGGCATTCTAGAGGACATTATCATAACAGTGTAAGAAATGCTATTACCAGTGGACTTTATTGTCCTAGAAATGGATGATGATCTCGAAATCCACCTCTTTAAGAGTAAGGAATAGTCGTACTATAGGATGCAGATTTCAATCATGCAAAGTGACCACACCTTCGAATATGTGGACATTATTTATACTTGGTAAGTGTACAAAGGTCGAAAACAGGGAAACATGCCTCTTTAATCTATTTATCAAATTTGTTAATTAATTTGAGTGTGATTATATTCAGTTCTTTGGGTCTTCATGCAGACGCACAATAAAATGCAGATTGGATGATGCAAAAATGATACATGTATTTTTATTTTATTTTTCAAGGCAAGTATAAGATGATGCATGTTCAGAATGAATGAATGAATGCAAAGGATGGACATGCAAAAGATGAATTACAAATATGCCCTAGAAAATATGAGCACAGATTATAATTCAGATTCAGAGTCAATATTGGCATAAAAATTACACGCAAGCTTCTATTAATGGCAGGGGCATATAGAACAAGGGACACTATTTAACATTAAAAATTCATCACATTTAAATTAGTACCAATTCATAAAACTAAATATGCCATTAGATAGAGAATTAACTAAGCAATAAAATGACACTGAAATCATGCAATTTGGACTTAAGATGCTCAAGTTATGAAAGAAACAATGAAGGGCATAAATGCAATAAAAATATGAGAAATAAAAAATATACAAATAGGTCCCTGGAAGGACCTATTTGCAATATAGCAAAACCGACGGGTCCTTTTGTAATTTGTCCAAGCACCCTTGGTAATTTCCAGAAGTTACGAGGGCATCCCTGAAACATACCCAAGCGCGCATGCTTGGGGACCAAAATGCAATATCAAGGAGTCACAGGGTCTTTGATGCAAATTACCCAACCCACACGTGCTGGGCACGTGCGAGGGCTAGGTTTGGAAGGTGTAGTAGCTTCAGGCCATGTGGCTGGCTAGTGGTGCTCTGGAGTTTGGTTCGGGTCGCCCAAGTCTATAGATTCGGCGTGAGGTCAAGCGACCCACGTGACATCATCATGACCATCCGATCATGAGGATCGGACGGTAATTGTGTCTCGTGCTCCGTCGTAGGCCACCGGAGGAGGCTGCGCTCCGGCGACCTCCTGAAAGCTCCTCCGTGCTCCGAGGGGCAGCCTGATGGTCGATGAAGGTCCTTGAGGCTTTGGCATTGAAGCTCGAACGACGGAGGAGGCGCAAGGATGGATGGAAGTTGCAGGCAACGAAGCTACACTAGAGGCCAAGCTGTAGAACATGGCCCCGGCCAAACTCCGACTAATGAAGATCCTACAAGGCTAGTTGTAGCCGAAGCATTGTGTGTGTGGGTTTGTGAGGTGAGTGGAGGGTCGTGGGGCGATGGTAGAGCTCCTTCTCCGACAGAGCCGAGAAGAAGGGGGTGGGGGCGGAGGAGGTTCTGGAGAAAGGGAAAGGGTGAGCAGATATGTTGGCGTGGATGATAGATGGATGGCGGAGTTAGTCAAATGGACAGGTGATGGCGAGAGAGGTTGTGGGCGGTGGGAGAATAAGGAGAAAATCAAATAAAATAATGGTGAAGAAGATACATGATCGGAGAGGTTATCGACAACAGGGGAGGCTTGGGCTGAGGCTCGTTGGGAGCCTCCAGTCGTCGCCTAGCGTGCTCAGCCTAGGGCACGGAGCTCAGCGGGCCTAAGGCACCGCAGCACGGGGGTCGATGCTGTGGGTCGACACCTTGGAGGACCAGTCATCTTCGTCAACCAAATCCACCTCCTCTTATCATGAGGAGAGGGGAAGAGGGGATAGGCGGAGCTCCGTCAAATGGTGGACATGGGTGAATGGTGGAGAAGCGAGGGATTTTATAGGTGGCGGAGTTTGGCGGTTACGTGGTGGTGGTGGTGGTAGGGGGGGGGGTCTTTAGCGGCGATTTGATGCTGGGGGAGTAATGGAGGTGGAATGATAGGTGGTGCATGAGGATGGCGGGGGAAATGTCTTTGTGGAGGTGGCATTATGGAGTGTGGAGGTGATCGGAGGTGCAAGCTAAAAATGGAAGGGGGCGGTGGCTCGCAAGGCGTAACGCCTGGGAACAGAGGGGCGTTGAGGAGGAAGATGAGGTTCCAGCCATTGGATCTCGTGACCCAACGGCTATGATGATGGCGTGAGTGGACGCACCAGATCAGATCCTTATGATCTGATCGAGCAGTGAAGGTGGAGGCGGATATGGGCGGTCAAGATGGAATTTAGAATCTCAACCTACGGTGGGGGGGGGGTAGATGATGTGGAGCGAAGGTGGTCGTATGATAATACATGGATCAAGCTTTTGTGAGTGAGGCAGAGAAGAGCATTGGGGATCAGATCTCAGGGGAGATCTGATGGTTGGAGATGGAGCGAAGATCAACGGGTGAAATGGATGCGGGCCAGAGGGATCCAACAACCAGGAGAGGGGTCGGGTAGCGGAAGGAGGGAGCGACCGCGTGGCAGCTCTAGAGAGCGCCACATGATGGCTCCAGAAAAAGTAATAAATAGAAAAATAAAGATAAATCACAAAGAATTAGTTAGAGGTAAAATTAGGAAAAAGTCAAAAATGAAAGTTGTAGATCTTGATGAGATCTACAAGTTTCATTTTGGACAAAAAGCTAAAAGATGTCGTTTGTACAAAAGTGTATTTTTGGGGTATTTTTAAAGGGATAAAACACAACTTTTGGGTTTTGATATTTTTTTTATTTTTTCATCTCTTTTAAATGTTAGGACAGTTATCAATAATTAACCTAATTTTTAGAGGTTTTTATTAAGAAATAAAAACAAGGAAAATGAAAGTAACTAAATACAATAAATATAGTTAGAAAATAGGTTAATTATACACAGTTTCTGTAAAATATAATACAAGATAATAATAAGAAATTATTAGGGAATTTTATTGAATTATTTAAGCTAGGATATTAAGAATTGAATTTTAACATGATGAATACGAGATTCATCAATGGACACCTCAACAGCATTACTCCCTACCTCAATCATACTTGGTCGGTCGTTCCTCCAAACAACTGAATCAACAGCAGATTATGGTATTAGAGAGATAACCTTTCACTCCCACAGTGATACGATTAAGATATAGACGATCCCGGATCCTAAGCCATTAGAGCCAATGTCAGATGATAGAGAGTTAGTTACACTTGAGTCAAAGGACTGTAATTTTCTAGTGGAGATAAGAGACACCGATTTATTTCTAGATTACATTGATACCTAGGAATTCCTTTCCCAAAAGGAAGGCCTGGAAATCATATTCAACATTTGCTCAGTTGTTGATAATGATGAGTCTTTTGCTAATGAGTTTTCTGAGTTGTTTGATGATGGTCCATCCTGAGTATAGCAAAGAGAGTTTATTATAGATCTTTTTGAGACATTACATTCTAAGATGATTGTAGCCATGGTGGACATTTCACAATTGCCAGATCATTCACCTACCGCCAGTGCATTTTCTCAGGTCACCATAGAGCAGATTCAGACCCCAACTAAGCTAAAATTATTAACATCGACACTAAAGTATGCCTTCCCTACGGGTGATCCCCAAGGGTTTGTTTGGTTGCATGGTTGGGCAGAGTTGGGTACTATTCACAGGGCTGGGTGAATAGTAAATTGTGAGGAGATTGTACCCCTGTGAATAGTTCCCAACCCAACCCTGCCCAACCCTGCAACCAAACGAACCCCAAATGTTTCTGGTCATCATCAGTACATAGTTGACCAGCAACCAAAAATCTCGCTTGCTAGAGGTGAGATTCTCAAGAGAAATCGCAAGATCATAGGCTGAAGATTTCATATCTTTGTGGGATTAATCCAGCATTGTGCTCACATCATATCTACTTAGAGGATGATAATAAGCCATCCCATGAGTTTTAGCATCGTCCGAATCCTAATATCTAGGATGTTGTCATGAAAGTGTTCAAGAAGTGGTGCAAAGCTGGCTTTATTTATCCCATTTCTGATTCCAAATGGGTCAGTCGGTTGCATGTAGTCACAAAGAAATCCAAGATTACAATTGTAACAAATGATCGTAGTGAGGAGATTCCGACCCACTTCATAGTGTGTCTGTGTAGATTACCAGTATTTGAACTCAGCGACCAAGAAAGATCACTTTCCACTACCCTTAATTGACCAGATCATTGAAAGACTGACAGGAAAGGAGTTCTTTTATTTCTTGGATTGATTCATGGTATAATCAAGTAGCAATCTCTCTTGAGGATCAAAAGAAAACTACTATTACTTATCCGTTTGACACCTACACCTTTAGACGAATGCCCTTTAGATTATGTAATGCCCCCACTACATTCCAGTTATGTATGTTGGCCATTTTTGCCGACATGGTAGGTATTTTCCTTGTGGTCTTCATGAATAATTTCTCAGTCTATGGGGATAGCTTTGACTCATGTTTAGCTTATTTAGATCGAGTACTTCAATTCTGAGGTGAATTTGGTGCTCTCGTGAGAGAAGAGTCGCTTTATGGTGACTAATGGGAATGTCTTGGGCCACGTTACCTCCAAACATGGTATGGAGGTTGACCAGGCCAAAGTTGATGCGATTGCAAATCTAGAGTCGCCGACGACATTTAAGAAATTAAGGTCATTTCTGGGGCATGTGAGATTTTATAGGCAATTCATAAAGGACTTCAGCAAGATTGCTCAACCTTTAACTGAGCTTTTATGTGAGGAGACATAATTGTTCATGATAAGGTTCTTCATGCATTCTTTCAGGTGAAAGATGTGGTTACTCGAGCTCGTATCTTACAGCCACTTGATTGGTCACTTCCTTTAGAGATTATGACGGATGCGTCAAATTATGCACTTGGAGCTGTATTAGGGCAGAGCATGGATAGAGTACCATTTGTTATACATTATGATAACAATACTCCTGATGAAGCACAAAAAGAATTACGCCGTTACATAGAAGGAGATGCTAGCAGTTATGTTTTCCTTGGAGAAATTTAGTTCACACTTGCTGGGATCCAAAGTAATTATAACACATCCATCTGCACTCCATAATAGAAAAATAGTTAGGATTCAAAAAATGGACAATCTCGCGGAAGAACCCCTTCTCCCATTAGGCACTAATTTATTTTTAACATCTAATTAGATCGGGTAATGATTCAAATTAAGAACATAAGCTCGTTGCTTTTTGTTTCCCTAGAATTTGAGCCTAGTACTCTATCCATTTATTTACGAGACCAAAGAAAGTGTGAACGTGAATTAATTTCCCGAAAATCAAAGCAATATTTTTGCGCTAATTTGGTAAGAATGACCTATCTTCAAAATTCTACATTAAAAATGAATACGACATGCTCTTTTTTCCATTCATTACCGTTCAGGACTGAACCCAGATCATTCTGAAGGTAAGAAGGATGTAAAACCATGTCTACTCAGATGGATCCTTCTACTCAAGTAGTTTGATTTGGAGATTCGTGACAAAACCTAGAGTAAAGAATGTAGTGGCAGATCACCTTTCCTTGATTACAGATGCAGAGACTCTTGAAAAGTTACTACTTCCTATCACAAAGACTTTTCCAGATGAGGCGATCTTAGTTGCCTCTCTCTCATGGTATGTTGATATTGTGAACTATCTTATCTCCAAGAAAATTCCATAAGATTGGCCCAAGCTTAAGGTTGGCAAGTTCTTGTCTGAGATTCATTTTTATCAATGGGAGGATATGTACCATTTCGTGAGGGTGCAAATTATATCTGGAGGAGGTGCATTCCTCAGGAGGAATACACCAGTATCCTAGACCATTGTCATATATTAGAAGCAGGAGGACACCATTCGAGGAAGCGCACAACAGCTAAGGTTGTACAATGTGACCTGTGGTGGCCAACTCTGTTTGAGGATGCTACAACTTATGTTAAGGTTTGTACTGGTTGTTAGATAATGGGAGGAACCATCGGTTCCAAAGATATAATTCCCCTCAAGTATATCCATATTTCAGATGTTTTTGATGCTTGGGGCATTGACTTCATGGTCCCATTCCCTAACAGTTAGGGATTTGAGTACATTCTGCTTACCATGAATTATGTTAGTCGTTTGGTGGTGGCTATCTCCACTCGAGCCGTTGATAGTCGTATTGTTTGTCACTTTCTCAAGGACAATATTATCTCTCAGTTCGAGATTCCCAAGATTCTTATTTCAGATGGGGGAGACATTTTTCAACAGAGAGGTCAGAAAGCTAGTTAAGGAGTACAACATTGAGCATCATGTTGCGTCTCCTTACCACCCATAGACTACTCTCTCCTTGTTTTCTGCGTGCTCTCTCCTATCAGCTCACGAAGAAAGAGTTGATCTCCACATAGCTCGGGTACATCGCCTCTCTTAAGAAAGCCGCCTTTGCTCCACGATTCCTCACAAAGAAGTCAACAATAGAAATGAGAACAGATAAGTAATTATTTGAAAAAATAAAAACATGAACTAAGATAGCTAATATGCACAACTAGGTATGCACTATCCTATAGGTTGCTCACCATCAACGATGCCATTTGTTTAATTGATTGAACAAGGTTACCTGATGCTCGGTCTTGGAGGGTTTGTACTGTCCGAAAAGTTGGATCCGACAATCAATCAACTAAGACAACAATCAACCCACAATATATTTTGAACAATGAAAACTAGTGCGGGTGGAACTTATTATACCCTACAAAAGATGTACATAGTCAACAAATGTAGGGGTCGAACCATTGAGAGCAAACTTGAGGATATGCATAATTATTATTAATTAATAAAAATCAATCAATAATTATTTCTTATGTTTTCTCTTTTTGAGTTTTTATGGGGTTTTAATTATATTTAATTTTTATATATTTTTAATTATTATATATTATATATTTTTATATTATATTTCATTTTAGTTTTACAAAATTTTAGTTCCTTTTTGTTCTAAAGTATATGGTTTATGTATATATGATACTAATAATATTATTATATGTATTAAAATAATATATATGATATATATTTCTAAATATATATAAAGGAATAATCCTTTTATTTTTAAAGGTTTTAAATATAATATATGCATTTATAAGTAGTAATAATAATAATTAGTATAAAAGTATTATAAGAGATATATATTATATATGATTTTATAATTTTAAATATATGTAAATATAATTAAAATTTAGAAAATAAAATGTTTTTGTAGTTTTTAATATTTTTCTCTATTTTGGGTTTTTTTATATTTTTTTGCTAATGTTTATGTATTTTTAAAGCATTAAAATGCACAAAACAGTAATTATAATAAATATGCCAGGTTATTTTGGGTATTAAAAATAGATAATAAGTTCAAAATTTCCTAAAAACTATTTTAATATATAATATAAATAAAAATATGAAAGAAAAAATACTTTTTAGATTTTTAATTAATTTTTAATGTTTTTTATAATTTTTTAGTAATTACAATTTTAATGATTTCTTTTTTTTGTGATTTTTGGTCCGAAGTTAGAATATATAAATATATAATAATATATATACTATAATTCATGTAATTTTTAAAAATAGTTTTATATTTTTTTGAATTTTATACTTAAACAAGGAATAAAATGGCTTGTTTTTTATTTTTTTATAAATATGAAAAATACTTAAAATTCCTAGCAAAAATTATATGTGATAAGTCTATATAGCAAGCATATTAGGTAATTTCCTACAATTTTTAAATACAATATGCTATTTATAATATTACATATACACAAAATAAAACAAAATTGCTGAAAGGGACCCATTTGCAAATAGTTATAATATTTCATACATTTAATAACACTTAAGAACTCCAAGGGCATTCAAGCAAATTTTCCGATTAATTTCGTATTTAGAAACAACCTGGTAGGGGTATAAATGCAATAGAATAAAAAGTTAATGGCCAAAGTGCAATTTTTACAAAAATATAACATTAATTATAACAATTTTTGGACTAAATGTAGATCCTTACACCCACAAGGGTGTCTTAGTAATTTACCCACTCAAGGGCTCTAGGTTCTATCGATAGGGACTTGGGACTCCTATTCTTCATGACATGGGGCCTGAAATGTGGCTTTGATTAGACTCCAGGGGGATCCTCAATGTGTGCTACTTGCGCAAAAACATCACCAAGCTCGATGGTTAGATCCTCGACCACATATTGAAGTTGTACGCACAACGGAGATTAAGGGAGTGGCGAGCTCCGACGAGGATTAAAGATGGAGCTCTGATTCACTTAGTCCTTGCAAGATCAAGGTGGTAAAGCGGAAGGAAAGTGGAGAATGCGCCGGGGAAGGAAGATGGGGTGTTTTGACGAGTCCAGAACATGTGGTTGATGGTGATGAGGGAGATGAATCCAAAGCTCTAACTAACAAAGAATTATGAAATTAAACTAATTTAACAACTAATTGCAGAAGATAAAGCATATACTATGAAGTTGGAAGGAAATGCAATGAAAATAACCTAAAACTTTTAGCTCTACCTGACCAAAGCCAAGGAGCAGGCGGCTTTCACCGACGAAGGTCTGACGAGGATTGGATCACTTGAATCTTGACTTTATCCATGTCGACGAAGGCAAGGAATCGCTCAATGTCACCAAGCGATTCAACCTAGCTATTCCTATTAGGGATACAAAGGAGAAATGAGGATCAAAATTAAAAAGGGTGGTGATGGGGGGTTTATTTATAGGCGAAGATGGAGGTGGATTCGAGGGATGATGGCGTGAGGACGAAGGGTGGTAGGTGAAGACTACCATGGTAGCAAGATGGAGGGGAGCATGGTGCTCAACTTAGGTGAAGGGTTCGAGATGTATCATGCAGTGGTTAATCTCCAAAAAATGAAGAAAGGTGGCCGTCCATGAGTCTGACAGGTTGGGTGGCTGGTGGAAGGATAGTTGACCCGCTGGATCAACAAAGAATGACCTTTGTTGGTCCACATGGACCAACGAGAAAAAAGGGAAGGCAAAAATCGCTTATTAATTAGATATAAGATAATAAATGAAATTATTAATTTTAGATCAAAACACAAAAATGTTTATACATATGTATATTTACCTATATTTAGTGTATTTTTTTATTTTGTAATTTATATATTATTATTATGTATACATATTATATATATTTATAACAATTAATCACATATTTTCTCATTTTTATTGTAATTTTCTAGTTTTATTTATTTACTTAAAAAATAAATGTATGTTTTGTATAGATATAATTTACTTATATATTCTAATACATTATTTATTTTAATGTATTTTTAGGCCTTTATTTTATGTTTATGTTTTTATTGTATTTGAAATAATATTTACAATTATATAAAAATACAAGAAAGCTAAAAATGTAAAGAATGAATATATATTGAATATAATATACATGTATACAATAAAATAGGGACCCAAAAGCCAACTTTTGCATCTTAAATCTATTTTTAATGAAGCCACCTTCATTAAATAGATAATTAAAATTTATGAACAATAAAGGTAAGTTTAGTCAATTTTGAGTCTGTACGGAGCAGATATAGGTTTGTTAAGTTTTATTTGTGGCTTTTTTTTGTGTGTCTTAGGAGCATTGTGCATTATTTTTATATGAAATAAATTTTATATTTTTCTTTGTACTTTTATGTACAAGTTTCATGTTGAGGGTTTTATTATTTGTGGTGTAGGGCCCCAATGTATATTTACTGATGAATAAAATTAGGGTTTTTTGGTGTATTTTTTTTTACAATTACTCTCCCCTATCCCCTCCTACTTTGTTCATTGTTGACTAAGTCAATATTGCCTTGGTCTCGGGGTCTAGGGTCATTCCGTGTCTTTGACACTTCATTTCATTTTCTTTTCTTTCCTTTATTCTTTTATTTTGTAATTAAATACATACATTAATACAATATTTATCAATCAATTATCAAGTGTTATTTTGTACAAACCAATGCTATTTACATGTATTTATCTAGGGATTTAAGTCCAAAATGAAAGAATAAAGGTGATGAAATGGAGATTTATCACAAGACATGAGCTCACTCTTGAGATATTGAGATCAACCAAATTCTATTGATGGTTGTCCTGCTTTGGAAGCATGAAAGAATTTGTGGGTATGATATATGTTTTTGGAAAGCATATGATCAATTCCAACACCCAATGATCGAGTGAGAAACTTAAAGATAAAACTCTGAAGAAGACATTTCAAATAAGATCAGAACTTCTGGTTTAATCAAGGTCTTCCAGTATGCAGGAGGTATGGGGATAGGGAACACTTGAGGGTGATATGATCTTAATTTATTGTATAATAATGACACTTCCATTATGAGGGAGTGATGAAACATGTTTAGACTTTAGTGACCCCACTCAGTAGACTGGTTATCCAATTTTAGTTCAAATGTTGGACATTGATCTGAATGTGATTTGAATGCAATGAGAATATTGGATATTCCATCTAACTTGATCATACATCTTTGAGAGGTCTTACAAAATTGGATGTCAGATTAGTTCTTACTATCCAAGTCACTTTACATGGAATATATAATAGAACCGTCCTTATCTTCAAGTATCTACGGAGAAGGCACACTATTCTTGAAAGAGTTCAAGAATCGTTCCATTAGAGATAATATCTGAGCATTAGAAAATAAAGATAAATAATAATGATTAAATTGGATTTAATTATCATATATAATATGAATGTGATTCACATTATTTAGACATGCGTAGATAGAAGCCTTAGATTATTAAATTATATTTATCATAGATGAAATTAATGTGGACAATACTTTCCAAAATAATTATTTATAATGTGGATATGATCCACAATATAATCGAGAGAATCAATTGTGAATAAGATTTACAATATAAATATTAATGTAAATTGAATTCACATTGTACAACTAAATGTAAATATGTTTTATATTTAGTTTTAGATAGCTGAAAATGATTCTAAATATCAATAGTCTAATTGCAATTATCAAAAATAGTTTGGAATAATGTTGGTGCTAAATAGATTTAAAAATAAGCAACACAAATTAATTTGATGTAATATTGGATTGTACTACATAATAGGAAAGGAGATGACTCATCCTATTATAGGGTGGACGACCATGGTGGATCCCACCATGGCGGTCATCCACTCTATCAAGGGAAGGAGGCTACTCCTAATCCTATTTTATGTGTTGCTAATTGATTGCAATAGTTAGAGATTGTCTCTCAACTTGCAATAATGATGATTACATGTAATCTTGGAAATTACAATTTAATCTCAATCATTTATTCTTATTAGTAGTGCATCCTAGTCATCTAATTAATTATAAAAGAGAGGCTAGCCCTAGCTCTCTTAGTTCATGCAATTGTTGCACCAACAAATCTCTGTCTCTCTCTCTCGACACTCGTCAACCCTCTCTCCCTCACAAAACCGTGTGGTCATCCACTTAGGGTTTGTAGAGACTGCAATCATCATTACGTTGTAATTGTGTTGTTGAATTGATCTCCCATGGATCTTCATCTTCTTTGGTGCCTCATGCTCTTGAAAAAGATGTCAGATTTCAAGAGACGGAATCAGGAGATTCCTCGCTCGGATCGTCGCCTTGGATTGTAGGAAGCATGCATCTCATCCACACATCACAAGTGTTGTCACGCCAGATTGGACTTGAGATAGGAGGTTTCTTCCTTTAAAGGCTTTAAAATCACGATCACACTTCAAGAGGTAAATCTTATACTTGTGTGATCATGATGAAATGATGTGGGAATTGTTCCCATGCCTTGTGGTTTCATTGAATTTGTTTAATTTCACTATACCATCGACTAGTATGACTAGTCAGCCTAGATTGGATACGATTTGATCTCCTCGCTTCTGCAATATAAACCCGAAAATAGTGAGAAGTGAAACTTGTTATTTCATGGAGGCACATGAAATGAAACCCAACATTATACAAATTTTCAATATTCACACCTACAAGGAATTGACAAGAAAATGTTTTAGCTTATACAATACTCAAATATACATTTACCATGATAGATGAAACTAAAAAAACTAGAGCTTTTTGACTCTAAGCATTAGTGCTCCATATCTGTTCCAAGATATCATGCTGACAATTATTAAATATACATTGACCATTTTTATGAATCAAATGCATGGTACTCAAGTTATTCATCACGTCCATAACACATAATGTCATCACAACCAGGATGTGAGCAGAAGAAATTTAAGCTACTCATATTGCAATCTAAACGAGAAATTCACACGTCAACAATCTAGATGTGAGCAAAACATATCAATCAATCCTATGCTTCTAGATATGCAATTCATGAGTTAATAGAGAGATTTGTCTCAAGAGTTTAGCATCCCTCAGTAGCTCCTGGCAACTAATGCTTCAAGTTGCTCAATCGCAACCAAATGATTTGAATTATCTCTTCATGCCTCCAAAACATCCATAATAAGTATTAAAAAATGAATTATTTAAATGGATGAATGAAGATACAGAGAGAGACTTACTATTATGAACACATCTTGTGAGAGGAGCGCACTTCCCTAAAACTTCACCAAGACATTAGTCAAACATCATCTTAGTCCACCAACCAGTCCCTCATCGAAGAATGGAGTATACCTTGATCTAAATAACTATTGATACAAACAAAGGTATTTTCAACCTATTACGTATGCATTCTCTAATAGTTCCAACACCTTATCCATATAGAAAACTCCAATTGATAGCAAAATCCCAGTAGCCTCATATATATGATCAGAGCCTCTTCAAGGCAGCTAGGTCTTCATGGATTTCAAAAAGGAACACATTGAAAAAAAACCTTAGCATATTGGAGTAGATCATGATGCTCCAATCCAATAATAAACATAAATCTCATTATAATCATTTGATTTGGCGATCCCTTCACTTCCGTCAACACCATTTTAAAGAAGTAAATGCAAGAAGCAATCATAAAAGAATGAATATATAAGATTAATTCACTTAGATTCTATGCACCCATCAATGTGATGTGTGCACTTCCCTAAGTCAAGGCCAAGGACAAAGTCTAGATAGGTTCCAACTTCTGACATTTCTAATTTTTTTTCAACAGGATCAAATAGCTTAATTGTGAAAGGATAACTCCAACAATTAGGTAAGACATCAACTTATCAGATAAACAAGGATTTTTGTCCCCACTTTTTTTCTGTAAACAATCATAACTCCATTAGCCATACCAAAATTCACTATAATCTAAAGGATATTTGTTGAAATAATTTTCACAAAAGGGATACTAGAAGAACACTATTTATCGATCATCAGACTATATCTGATTGGTCATTCTTGATCGATCACCTAGTATGACAGATAAATCACAAGTCATACATGTCTCGGTGAGAGAAGGATCGTGGTGGTACACAGCTCCTTATTGCGACATAAGTTGTTGGGATTGGCTTTGACCTGAGCTGGAATGATGGTCTTGATGGTTGTTAGGTCATCGGGCATCTTATCGATCTCATCCATGCTCTTCATCAACTGTGCCAAGTAATCAAGGGTTGGGTTCACTAAAGTTGCCTATGGCTTCTCAATTACTGGTAGTCACTACGAATGGAAGTGTGGCTGAGGATGTTGCTGTTGATACCCAGAATATGATGAGTGAGAGGGATACTGATAATGAGGAGGGGGTAGTAAGCTAGTTGCAGCTTATGACGGTACTACTGATAATATGCATGATGTTGTTGTTGATGAAAACCATGTCTCCAAGTCTAAAACTATAGTGGAGACTGGAAATGAAGCTAATGATGATGTTGGATATGTCTTCCACCTTGAGGTTGGTGGAATGACCTACTAGATGATTGTAGACCCAAATGAGATTTTCCTACAGGACGGGTCTGACCATAGTCATGGCTCGACTAGATGCCATTAACCTTCTAAATGTGAGATGGAGGTGGAAATTGCTGCTATGGATAGACTGGAATGATCGCCATATGTGCAGGCTGATGTTATTGACCATGATTTAGAGCTTACACATAGTACACATGCTGAACTTCAGGGGGTGCTACTGAACTCTTCTGAACTGGTATGGAAGAAGAAAGCTCGGGTGTAGATTGTCTCAGATGTGGCACTCAAACTCTGACATGAATGGATGTTGTTGACTAATAACTCCAGATGCTTGGTAATCTCAACTTGCTTATCCAGTTGCCTGGTTCTCTTCACAATCATATTTAATTTCTCAAGCTCTTGTGACCGCTTATTAATGATATCAACTTTGAATAGGTGATTCCCGATAATGCTGAGGCTGGAATTCTCAATCATATCCGCATCAAAAGATGTTGCCATATTGATGGGATTATGGGGAAGTTGTGATTGCTTCTAAAATGCATGAGATGAAGATAATGTGGTTGGTTCTCATTCATCTCCTCGAAATTCTACTATATGACATCTTTATCATTATTGAAATGTGATCCCCCATAAGAGGCATCTACTAGCCTCTGGTTCTCAATGCTCTAACCCCCAAAGTAGTTTTGGACTATACTAGTCCTTGAGATCTCATGATAGGGTCCCTTCTCCATAAAGTCTTTGAATATTTCCTATGCAGCATGAATAAGCTCATGGGATATCTAAGGGAAGTTAGAAATTAACGACTGCTTCTGATTTAATCATCCTAGGGGATAATATTTGTTTAAGAAAGCTAATCTCAGCTCTTCTTAGGACATCACCACTCTTCCTAAATGATTGATCCAGTATAGTGCAGTATCCATCAAGATGAAGGGGAAAGTTGTCATCTTGACTACATTTATTGGGATGCTAGGGTAGTGCATAGTGTTGCATATTCGGTCAAACTGTTGGAGATGACTAGATGGTTCTTCATTTGTATTTCCCTGAAATATGTTAATAAGTGGTAATAGATGTGGCTTCAATTCGAAATGTCTGTGTACAACAGGAATCTGAATCCAATTCATCGTCTAACCAGCTCCTGGATTGTAAGAGTCCCTATGAGTCTGCTTCAGCTCAACTCTATTTTGACCATTCTCTCTCCCATTTCCAACTCCCTCTGGTTGGTCCCCCTCCTATTTTCTTATCCTCTTAGCTCCATTATCATTTGTCTCAATCCATCTTGGACATTGGCTTTACTCTGTCTTCTGTGGCTGAATGGCCTGAAGGGATGCCAACCTGCATTGTTCACCTCATTTTGATATAGCATGGGATTCTTGTTCTTAGGTGGGGCCATCCTATCCTCTTTTCTTGAATCCGTCTCTAAAAGGAACAATTGACCTCAATCAGTCTTGAGAAATGGAGGTGTATGAAATGAAAAGATAGCTACAATTCGACATCTTTGAAACAAGAGAAAAGATGATATGGGAGATCTTGAAAACAAAATCAAGAGACAAGTGGAGAAAGGCATAAAACGTGCAGAATGATCTTTATTATAGCAAACAAACACAAATCAAACCCTAGATTCACCAACTCGATATGGTGATGACCATAAAGGTTCAATTGTTTATCTTTTTGTTTTAGAATTAGGTGATAGCACAATTATTTAAGTCAGAGTTACAAGGGGTATCGTCTTACCGCTAGCATACGTCTTCACCCCCCTTAAAACAGTGGAACCATCTACCCAGGTTACCAGGTTATAGCATGCCCAAAGGGGAATACGAAGCTCGGCACTCCAAAATGACTTTCTATGATCGAAGGCAGGTGCTTACAGCTCAGCAAAGTACATAGTGATCGTACAAGAGTACTTAGGCACAAGTACAAAGATTTTCGGTTCTAATCCCTAAGGATACGTCCCCACCCCCTCAAATTTGGATGGGTACCTGTGTACAATGATGGGGTTACTTTCCCCAATACAATGATGAACCCTTACATTTATTTTTAGGGTTGAGTAAGGCTAGAAGTCTTGATTACTATGGTTATCACCTTTTTTGGATGTTTTTCAATGCAAATCACCTAACGGGTTTTCTAATTCCTTTATTAACCCTAAGTCCAATAAAACTGAGGGAGAAGTCAGAAAAGCCTATGCGCAATGAAATCAATGATGCATGCTAATTAAGAAATGTGCACCTTCCTCCAGCTCTCTACATGCATTTTGATCTGCACATGAATTGTAAACCTAATCCATGTGCAAGTGCTAACCAGAACCATTCTAACAAGAACTTCTATTAGCAGGAAGAATTGGTTTTATTTTACTAAGTCCAAATCGAATGTTTATAGGTGCATAAATACCTATTTAGGCATTTGGGTTACCTGTCTCAACCAAATTGAAACCTAAATACTATAGGCTCAAGCACACAAAACAAAGAAAAGAAAGATGAAAAACTCAAATCATAAGAATCAAAGAAAATAAAGAGAAAATAGGGAGGAAGAAAGAAAGAATGCGACGAAAACAAAAAAAAACTCGGTGAAGCCCCCAAGCACTTATTCTAGCAAAACGAGCTCCGAATAAAGAGTAGACTGGCCAAATGGATGGTCGAGATGCCCTTAAGAGGCCCTTCTATGATAAAAAAATAAAAAGGGCAAGTGCCACACTCTCTCATAAAGAAAAAATATGAAGAACTAAAACTATGATGCCTTGTATCTATGTTGCATTGCTCCTCTTAGTCGGCTCGAACCTGAACACTGACCTCTTCTCCTCGCGGGTGCATCGGCTTCCTAAGAAGTCACCATTGATCGATAGGCCCTCAAAATACAAGTAATAAAACAAGAAACAATTAGAAAAGAAAGTAAGAGAAATAAAATGAGTTAAAAGAAATAAGGCAAAAATTGATGGCAAGAATAACGAAAAACTCTAACTACCTTCGTTATGCCTCCTTGACAATGACGCCAAAGTTTTCAGGTTTTAAATTCTAATGAATAAAAGATGTATCATCATAACCCAAAAATCGTTGAAAAACAAACAATACTTATTTTTTACATGGTATAATTCCAAGGTCAAACTCAAGGAAGCAAACTTTCAACTAATGTAATTAAGAACTCTTCTTTATATTTCTATGGATTTAATAAATTTTTTTATTTTCTATTTTTCTATTTAATTTTACAAATGTTTATGTATTTTTAATTTTGAAAACACTATGTATAAGATTATACACAAATAAAACAAAAGAGCCTTTTAAAAATTTTCAAAAAAAGAAATAAGGTCAAAATGTGGAAATGATGTATTCTTAGGCTTTATGATTTTCCCCTATTTTTATTGATTTTAAAAAGATTTTAGTATATCTATGGATATTAAAAGTGAATTGAAGTTGGAAAACCAAGTTATTATTATAAATGAACACTCTTTTTGACCTTTGAAATAGTAAGCAATGAGAAGCTAATTTTGTGAAACTAATTTTGCTAGAAAGATGGCTGAAAAACCTTTAAATAAGGAGTGTTGGTATTTTGTGATTTTTCTACGATTTTATACTATTTTTTTATTTTTTTTTCAAATATGTAAATCTTTAAGGCTTTATTTTAATACTTTTATGTGATTTTGGATGTTTGAAAATATACGATAAAATAAAACATGTTTTTAGAATTTTAAAAAATCGAATTTTTATGAATTCTGAAATTTAAGAAAATCATTTTTGTTTTTTTGTTTTTTAAAAAATAGAAAATCGAAATAATTTTCCAAAACAATTTGGATTACTTATAGATCCAACTACTAGATATTTATGCTATTTTTATTTTTATTTTTATTTTTATGAACAATAATTTTTTGATGCACGAGATAAGATGCATCATACTAATTTTAATAAAATGGGGGAACAAATGCAATTATTGATAACTTAAACATGCAATTATTAACAAAAACTATAGTCCATGGCTTATTATGCAAAACAACTAAAAGCACACGTGATCAATTCATGTGAAACAATTCATGGACCTATTTGCAAATATTAAAAACTAAAAGGACACATATGTAATTATTTAAGTACACATATGCATACACGTGATCAAGGTCCAATATGCATATAATAAAACAAGTGGAGAAAAGTTGCAATTTTCACAAGTGGGCACGAACAACGTACATGAAATCTCCTGAGGCACAATGCGATTGGGATCGACTCCTCCGAATCTGACTGAACGACAGTACGGGCATGCCGTCCAGATTAGATCCGGAGTGCCTCTCCTCAGATCGAATGGCAATGAAGGCACATGGAAGAACAATGTTGAAGCATATCTCCTCTGACTTTGAATTTATCAGATCTCACTCTAATAGGTCATGATATGGGGTTTGAAGGCTATGGTGGACTTTTGTTGAGGTTTTGTGTCGATCGTCAATGCTGCTTGGAGATATAGAGTTAGAGGCTCCTAGGCATGTGCTCATGGTTTGATCGTGCTCCAGATCAACTCTAGCTCCACCTGCAAGTTATTCTTAGGCTCGAAGACACAACTCCTCGGTCGATCATTATTCAAAACATGAAAATAAAATGTAAATGGATGGATGTTGCCTCATGCTTATGAAAGATTGAGACCCATGGTTTAAGATCTGATCTGGATTAGATTTGATGTGATCAGGATGGAAATAAGGGTATGAGGAAGCGGGAAATTGTAAAGAGATGAAGTGGATCGGATTTGAGATGGTTGAATCAAGATAATGGCCTCCAATCGAGCTGATCGAAGGTATGAATTATGCTACAACTAATCCAATGTAATAAAATGACAACAATTCAAATTCTAGAAAAATGAAGATCTAAACTACTATTAGAGATTGAAATGCTATGAAAATAGGGGTCTCTCCTCAACAATCACTTGAAGGTGGTCGGAAGCTCAATCATAGCGGGTGGGGGTCGTCGGAATCTGGATTGTGCCCCTCCTCTGATTTCACGCTCCCACTCAATGGGGATTGATCTCCTATCATCATCCTATCTCTCCATGTGCTCAATATTGGGGAAATTAGGGTCGAATACAGATAAAGAGGGGCTCTAGGGACCTGGTAGTGATTTTATAGGACATGTGAAGCTTCAGGAAGGGGGTAAACTTTTGTTGGACATGCGAGCCCACGGCGAGCCATTATGCAATAAATGTTATTGCTCATATCATTCCTTGATCTGAAATGAAGAATAAATAATTTGCATAATAGGTCCCTCTGTACAATTAGGGTTATGTACCATGGCCATCTTGATGATCATATAGCTGTTGATTCATTAAATGAATCATATAGGCTGGTGTTTGGATGAATATCTAAAGAGTTAGATAGAGGACTCATCAAGCACCGCCAAATGATTATTAAGAGATGATCTCCAGCCTGAGTAGGAGATGGAAATCCTTTCTCACATAGGATGATATATGACCAACCTCTTGATGCAGGTCCTCTGTATGGGAATAGAGATTCGGAGGTGTCAAATTAGTTAGGTCAAAGGGTTGACTTAACGAGATCGAGATAACCTAAGTCCTATGTTGAATGCTGTCACAGCATAGGCACGCATCCTCTGACCAGAGACAGATGTGTTACTATATGTCTGGGTGTATACATTTGGCAGACCAATAGGTTGATGACCTAACCAAGGTCTATACACCGGCGCGCTGGTGTACATGTAAGGGCATATGAGTAATACGATCTCTCAAAGGGATCATACAGGTTCACTTATGAATCGGAAGACATGAGCTCACTCATGAGGTATTGGGACCGATCAAATTCCATGATGGTCATCGTGCTTTGGAAGCATGACAAGAATTTGAAGGTATGATATATGCTTTGGGAAAGCATATGATTGATACCGATTCCCAATGACCAAGATTAAGAAACTTTGTGATCAAACCTTGAAGAAGACAATATAAAATTGATCTACATCTTCAGGTTGATCATAGGTCTTCCAGTATGCAAGAGGTATAATATTGGGAATACCTGAGGGTGATGTGATCATAAACGATTGTATAACCATGACGCTTCCATTCCGAAGGAGTGATGAAACATGTTTGGATTTTAGTGGCTCCTCTCAGTAGAGAAGCAATCTGATCTTGGTCCAAGTGTTGGACATTGGTCTGAATGAGATTTAAATGCAATGAGAAGATTAGATTTGCGGTCTTGATTTAATCAAGCATCTATGGGAGGTCCGTGAGATCTGGATTTGAGATGAGATCTCAACGTCCAAGTCACTATACGTGGAACAATACAATCCCCTGTCCTTATCTCCAAGTATCTGCAGAGAAAGCACATTATTCTTGAAGGAGTTCAAGAATAATTCATTTGATGAATTATATATATCCAAGCAACAAGATGTTGATAATTAAATGAGATTTAAGAATAATATGAATGTGATTCATATTATGAGAATGATTATCCAAGATAATTAAATGAGATTTAATTATCAAGGATTGCAGATTATGGATAGTGCTATCCATGATATCTGTATATATATATTATAAATGTGATTTATAATATATTAGAGAGAGAGCACCTTTGTAAATAGCATTTGTTAATTATTAATATGAATTGGATTCACATTAAGCAATTAATTGAAAATGTAATTTACAATTTAGTTTGAGCTGTGAATATGATTCACATATTTTCAATGGCATGACTGAAATATTCACAAATTAATTGGGAATTAATTTAGTGGATAATTTTGCAATAAATATACACTAATTAATTGGGAATTAATTTAGTGGATAATATTGCAAATAAATAGGAGATAATAAGATAAAATAAAAATAGGATAATTAGCCACCAAATGAGGTGGCGTCACCCATGAAATAGTCATTGGTGACGCCCCATGTTTTTAGGTGGGCAATTATCCTCTTTTTGATAATTATCATATTATCTTGTGATAATTAATTTTATTGAATTAAATTATGTTGATAATGAAATATACATTTAATTTAATATAAATTAATATATTGTTATTTTTGAACAATAAAGATCATAGCCATTGATTTAATATACATATCAATCTAACCATTGATTTTGTGTATACCATGGATTGTGATCCATGGACTTCCAAACTAATATAAAAAGAGGGCAACCCTAGCCTCTTCAAGTGACATCAAGAGTACACGCCTACTCTCTCTCTCTCTCATTCTCGACTACTCTCTCTCTATCTCTCTAAGGTGGCCGTCCACCTTGTGCTTTGAGGGAACAAGCAATCGTCTCCACGCCGTTGTGCTGTCGCTTCGATTGCTCGTGGATCTCCATCGATAGATTTCATTGTACAAAATCAAGAGATTCAAGGCTTGGATCTTCATCGAGGATTGCGGGAGGAACACATTTCATTATCGCACCCGCAAGTGCCATCTTCGTAGATCGGACTTGAGTCAGGAGGATCTCTTGCTTTAGAGATCTTGTGATCGCAACCACGCTTCATGAGGTATTTCTAATACTTTGTGGTTAGTGAAACGATCCAAGAAATGTTCTTGTGATCATGTGGTTTCATCATATGATTTAAATTTTTTAAATTCCGCTGCACCTAGCGACTAGTGCGACTAGTCGCCCTGATCGTGTGAGACGCGATCATCACGCTTCCGTGATGCGCTTAAGGATTCCCCATATCCTTCAACTTTTGGGAACAATAAGTAGCTCAGATCTGGATGACAATGACTGGGTGTATATCAGGATCTAATGAGAAATGGATTAGGAGTGAAATCAAGTTGAATTGAGTAAAAAATCAGGTGAGAATAATGGGCGAAGAAGAAGATAGATATAAAATACTTATATACAAAGTATTCAAAATTTTAATAAGAGATTTTTACAAATTATAAAATTTATTATATATTTTTTTTTAAGAATAAATTAAGGATCATGAATACATTTTTGTTTTACTTTTATGAATTTATTTAATAGTACATATAAATAGTGATATCTACAATATAGTTACATTTTATCAATATACAAGATATACTTTTTTGATGCTTAATTTTATGCATATTATGTCATATTTATATTTTATTTATTTAAAATGTATTAGAATAATTACATTTTTGTTTTATTTTTACAAATATTTTTACAAGCATAAGTAGTTATGTTTATTTAAATAAGTACATTTACCTATATAATAAGTACATTTATTTATTTTTGTTGATTTTTAACTTTTACGATTTTTATTTGTATTTTTTATAAAAAAACAATATAAAATAAGAGACAAACATAAAAAATATAAATATGTATAAAATACAAAGAATAAAGTAATTAGTGGCTAATATACATTTGTACATATATTTTGATACCCCAAAAGGCAACTTTCACAACTTAAGTCCGATTCTAATGAAATCACTCTCATTTTAAAGATAATTTAATGTTCAATACAATGAAAGTGAGTTTGATTAATTTTAAAATAATATGGAGAAGATATTTAGCTTTATTTATAATTTAACGACTTTTTCAATATGTCGTACCATGTTATCTATAAAAGATTTATTTCTGCAATCATTTTTTATTATTTACTATACATTTTTATATACAAGTTTCAAGACTAAGCCAATATTATATATAGTGATCTGAGTAGTAAATAAAAATAATACAAGATATTTACAAACTGAATATGATGAATATATACATTGGTTTTCATGATTTTCTAGAATTTATATAAATTATTTCCCCCACCCCCAATACCGCCGACTGAAGAATATCTGATTTATCGTCACTATACTCAATTACCCATTGAGCGTGAACAATTCAATAGAAATCATAAATAATTCAGCTTTATTAACAATTGACCCTCTTCCTGTAAATAATCCTAACTAGTGTACAAAAATTAACCCCTTTTAATTTCTTTATTTTTCCTAATTTATTTCCTATTTAAAAAATTCCAAAAAAAGATCAAATATTTAATATCTTCTGAATTTTTGTCCAATATGAAACTTGTAGATCTCCTCGAGATCTGCAACTTTCACATTACTTTTTTCTAATTCTTCTTCCTTTTATTTCTTTTGTGTTTTCTCCTAATTTTCTTATTTCTGAATAATTTGATTGAGCCATGTGGCGCTCTCTGGAGCCGCCCCATGGTCCATTATCCTCATGCAACTCACTTCGTCTCTCCACCCTTGGATCTCCTCTCCAGATCCATCTCCACCGTCCCTTCCTGCCTTTACCACATCCATCAGATGACCCCGCATCCAATGGCTGAACACTCTCCACATTACCCTTTCATTCATAGTCATAGGATCAAACCCAGGCCTTCATCTCAACCACCCATTACCGCTGCACCCACAACCCTTGGATCGCCTTCATCTGATGCAATCTTAACACAATGCCTGCCTTAAACTCAACCGTTGGATGCCGCAACATCTAAGGACATCTGTGCCTCCACGCCACTCTTTCTTGTCCACACCGTAAGATTGAACCCATGCACCCATCATGGTCAACCCCCAGCGCCGCTCTCACCGACATTAGATTAGATCGTAAGATCTGATCTCATCCGCTCCATCGCACCCCTTTTATGAGCTATTGGATTGTAAGATCCAATGGCTCCTGCTCATCGTCTAGCTCCACTAACGCCTCTCCACATCTCTCGCCTCACCAGCAACCTCACCCCTTCCATTTATTGCATGTTCACCTCTTCACCTCTCCATGACTGAACGATGCCCCCACGTAGCCCTGCTAACCGCCATCTTCGCCCGGCCTCCACTCCCTCTCAATCCACACCCTAAGACAATTAATCAGCCATTACAAAGTCATCTTACACCACTGTAATGGTCGGAAGAACTACCTATAAATCCCCCACTCTGGACACCTATCACCTTGTCTGCCATCACATGGGCTACGACCCAGCCTCCCTCTGCCTCCCTGTGACAGATGAGGGACATATCGAGGGGCAAAGATGGTCGGAGATATCCAAGTGCAACCCATGGTTGGCTGACCATGCCATGAAAGTTCTGCCATCCTTTGAGCCCCCCTGATCCAGCCGAGCAAGTAGAGAGAAGACCCCGGGCTCCTCCAAAGCTTCACCCTGGCCAACTCATCCGCCGCTACTTCAGCTCCGATCAGGTATTCCTTCTCCCTTCTTTTCTTTGATTTTCTCTTTTTTTATGCCCCACACACATCACCCACCTTCAATTGGATCTCCTTCATGCTCCATACTCTTCAATCATCTTCGCTTACCATTCCTATCACCTTCTCCTTCCCTCATAACCCTAATCACCTCCAAGATTTCTCCTCTGCCAGAGGCAGAGGAGCACCCACTCCGGGCACCACCTTATTTGCTCAACTCGCCCGTCGTTCCACTCAGCACACTTCATCTATCCACCACCACTAACCCCTTGTAGGTACATCGTCATCGGTCGGATGCCTCGGAGGAGCTTCATTCTAGAGCTCCTCCTCTGGGCGAGGTCTCACCGTTAGCACATGCCAGCCACCGTCAGCTCTACCTATCATCACTAGTTTCTTCATGCGGAACTCGGGAAGCTCCAGCGACCTTCAGGCATCCCAGAGAAGCAAATGGCCCCTCGTCGGAGGCCCATTATCACCGCCACCTTTGCGGTGGTAGATGACGTCTAGATTGAGCAGTCACCGTTGGATGATGCCTCCTCGGTGGCCATCCAATGACCAGGAAGCGTCCACATCATCCCCGCTAAAGTAAAAAGGTTCGGTGAAGACGAGCCACCTCCAAGGCAACTCAAGCGGACACGTGGCCCGAGGCACCTACACTGACCCTTGCCTTCTCCTGAGCCTAGACCCTGTGTGGGCTGGGCATTCTGCATCTATGGCCTACATCATTTAAATAATTGCAAAAGGCCCCTCTCAAGTGCGCATGCCTCACGTGCCCACCTTGGAAATTTTACAGAGGGCCCAACCAATTTTGTTTATTCCATTCATGCCTATGAGAAGGACCTATATGCAAGTTTTGTCCATTTTATCATCATATTTTTATTATAATTATGTCTTTGCACTCTTTTATTAATAACTTGGGCATATGAACTCCAAATCCAGTTATTTCAATTTCATTGTGTTGCTAATTTTGCACTCTTCTTGATGGCATGATTATTTATCTGATTTGATGTATAACTTTATATGCTAAATTCTACATTATTACTTGTGCCATTTACCTATCACTTTAATTTCATTATTTGCCATTTGAAATATCTCCAGTCTTCAATTGATATTGAAATTGGAACTATTTTTATTGCTCAATAATCTAATTATTTTTAAAGGGATAACTGTGTGCATATTCATTCTATTTTTGCTTACATTACCATGTCATCTTGCATCAATTTCAATTGCTAGAAAACCAATAAAAATGCATATTGATCATTATCCCATGCATTGCATTCCTCTGCTTATTGTGTCACATTTACTCTATATAAAAAATAAAATAAAAAGTGCATGTTATGTGTTCATTATACATTGCATTGTGTGCATAAAAATCAATGAAAAATGTACTTTCTTTTTTATGGATCTTATTCATTATATCTTTGCCTTGCATGCTTGTCTTTACATGATTATTTTATGCATCTTTGTGTGCATTGTTTTGTATGTGCATTGGGTATACATTAAGAAGACCTAGATCAATGAATTTAATCACTCATTTTAATCATTAATATATGATTAATCGACGAGGAGGCTCATGTCCCTGGTTCGACTTTGGTATGCTTGCCAAGTAAAATTTTGTCATCACATATTCAAGCATGTGGTCGATTCTGCTTAGATCCAAAATCGCCTCATGTACTATGATAAAAATGACTTATTAAGTAGATGATTTTGCGGTTTATCATATGGCACCGTTGTTGGGACATGACTCATCCTTGTTGTATTTTTTGGATTTTTATGCATTAATTTGAGCTGATTATTTCCAAATATGTAGGTCTTCTTGTTGTGTTTTTTTGCACCATTTTTATTGATTAAATTTCTTGATATATTTTTGGCATTTTTCTTTTGTGGCAGGGCCCATGGAGATGGAGGATGCTCGATCGACATGGAGGCGTGGAGTAGAGAGCTCCTGCTGCGATGAGCCATAGAAGAAACTTAGTAGAAATTGAGGAGTTTAATTAGCAATGCATTTCATTTCATTATATATTTGTAATCATTACATTTCCAGCAGTCCTCATTCGAGGGCTCGCGTGTGTACATGAACTTGGACATTGCATGTATTGTGTGGAGCCTGTTTTACCCCAGTTCAGGTGGAGCTTCACTTGAAGGTTCGAACCTAGGGTTAGGCACGCGGATCTCCGAGCTCCCCTTTCAAATATCATGTGCTTGATTCGTAGGTTAGTATAAAAATAAATAAGGATCGAGGAGAACTCACTTCTTCTCCTTTATTCATTGAAACACACATAAACATCGATCAATTTAGCCAAAATTAACTAAATTCTTCCCACTAATAATATCATGTTTAGATACGATTTCTTCGACTTGCATGCATGTAATGTTAAAATTTCAGTACAGTCTTGCATGCTCATGGAGAATGCTAAAGGCGCTGTAAGTTTCTCTCTCAAGCATGCATCATGGATTTTGTGAACACAACAGTTTTTCTTGATCTTCCTCTTGATTTATCTCTTAGGATATTAAAGGAAATTGGGAATGGTCGTTAGATGATGAATGCTAGATGTATGCTAACAATAAATCAGTGATAACCAAACGTTTAAAATTGGGGTTGTTAATGCAAATTGGCAAAAATGAAATGGAAGAAAATGAACCTTGGGTTATGACAGAGCAATACCTACGTTGTACAAAATTTGTGATTGAATGCTGAGAGGTGGGGACATGTCCCTATAATAGTGCCCAAAACCTATCTTTAAACCATGTGTAATGGACTCGAAGTTTGGATGATCCCCAAATAAAATAGACAAGATAAATTTGGCTGAACCTTTACGGCTCTCATGCATGAAGTTGGTGAATTCATGGGTATCATTTCTTGCTTGATTGAGCCTGAATATATTTTTCACCCAACCCTCCCATAACCCTAGTTGCTCCACCCACATCTCTGCAGATTCAATCATTTTTGTAAATCCAATCCCCTTCTAACCCTAACTAATACCCTGGTTCCCCATCTTTAAATCCTCATCAAGATACCTAGGATACTCTTTAGCCGAAGTATAGGGGAATCTTGTACATTCTCTGAGTATTCACCTTGGCCCCCCTCTTCCTCATTGTTTATCTCTCTACTTAGGCTCTTCTTAGCCTAGATATACGGGGGACCCGAGCCCCTATCACCTTCTCTTCACTCATTTGACCCCTTTTTGTAATTATCTCCTTGTATTTAGGTTATTCTTAACCTAAGTATGGGGGTCCCTTGAGTCAGTTCCCTTGTGTACCTCTGTATTCTGTCATGATCTATGGCGTCATATCACTTTTGTGCTATGATGACATAGCAAAAGCTAAGTATAAGGGGGTATACCACATATACTTCATATATACTTTAGCCATAGCTCATATTTTGAAATTTTTGTAAAATTTTTGAAAAATCTTGAGGATAGGGTATATTATTTTGTGACCTGATTTTCATAAAAATGTTTGTAAAAGCTTTGAAAAATTTTCTTAATTGTGTGACACTGTTTTGAAAAATATTTCGTAATGGTTTGAAAAATGGGATTTGACTCATTTTGAAAATCACTTGAAAAATGATTTGAAAATCTATAAATTATGTGACATGGTTTGTAAATTGTTTTCAAAATTCTTTCAAAAATAAGGGATTAGATGAGACTAATAGGTTTTTTCTCTAACCTTATTCAAAAATTCCATAATAATATTAAAAAATTTAAAACTTTTCTTTAGCAACAATTCTGACTACTAATCTTAAAAAGAGTAGCTGTTCTCAATAGGGAACTCGGTCTCCCTTAGCAGAGTGGGTGGTTAAAAGACAATACGAATGGCACTATCTTGAAGTAATACGGGTAGCCATTTCACAATCTATGCTTACATCCATACTGGTTGGAAGTGGATGAAAATATTCATATGAGATTCCAATCATTATTTCTCTAAAGAAACCAAAAAGAAACAAAAAAAATTTCATAAAATTGAAAAAAAAATAATAATCACAAAAATCACTAGCTTTGGAGTTGGTGTATCCCTGACATATTCACTATCACTAAAGGTTTGAGGATTTTAGGACACTTGGTTTTTGAGGTATCGAGAGTCTGAGTTAACCAGACTTAGTCATTGGGTTTGATACTTAATAATTGGCACTTCCCTGGTCTGAATGATTTGAGCTCTATATTGCACCCTCAGTCTCTACCTTCTAAGAATATAATCAGTACATCACTTTCACAACTGCATAAATGATGAGACGAGTTGAGATATACTTGAGGGAGTGGAACTGGAGATTTGAGTCTAGACCCGATCTAATGATGCTCGAGGATGGGATAAAATCAATAAAGGTTTCAAGAAACCTGAGTGTCAGCAAACTCTAGACAGTATATGAACAAGTTCTCATGTTATCGTTCGATATTAACCTATGTGACATGGTGCGATGGAACTAAATAATTGTTGATCAATGTGCGCCAACATGGTAAAAGCAGTGGAGCTAGCCTACGAAAAGAAAATAAATATGAATGAAAAGATCTCTCAAATGCAAGTCAATCACAAAGAGCTTCAATCAAAGGCAAGCTCTCCCAACCATTTCAAAGTGTCCACTTGGACCAAAGCTACTAGGACCAAGGAGTCGGACTAGCACCCAAAAAGGGCTCTGCATCGTATAGTGATCAAGTCTGGGTGTTGTTGGTATCTTAGACTCAAAAGAGACACACCCCAGTGCACTCCCCTGAAAACAAGTGTAGATGACTCCGAGCTATCTTGACGGGCGCATTGATCAACAAACAAAAAAAATACATATGTTGAGTAATAAGGCACTCGAGAAGAACCTTTTTCCAATGTGAGGGAGAGAAGAAAATACAAAAACATATGCCCTCCATCATCAGGTCGTCCATCTACATTTTCAAGTCTGATAAGCTAATGAGAAGGTGGATTGAATGCAAGAAATAATTTATTCTCTAATGTTGAGGATTAGGTCTAGAGGAGAGTCTCTTGGACCGAGACCTTAGGTGACATCTCAACTTGACTCTTGTGATTACAGTACACTAAATGTCATATCCTTATATTATATGTACAAACAGAGAGTATGATAATTAGATAAGTTGGATTCCTTTTGATTAGAGCATGGTTAAGCCCAGAATTTTAGGATCACTCAAATCATGGATCCTTGATGAATTAAGCCTTGAAAAATTACATAAGAACTATCAGGGATTAATTCGACTCCTTCATTCTTTAGATGCTCAAGGACGAGCACAGTTCAAGTATAGGGGCTGATGAATCTCTGATTTATCATCACTATACTCCTTAATTACCCTTTGACCATGAATAATTCAATAAAAAATATCAATAATTAAGCGTTATTAACAATTGACCCTATTCCAGTAAATAACCCTAATTATTGGACATAAATTAAACCCCTTTTATTTTCTTTATTTTTCTTATTTTATTTCCTATTAAAAAACTATAAAAAATAGATTAAATATTGTAGATATTTGTTTTGATTTTAAAAAGAAATTAAAAAGATAAAAAATTGTAAAATATTAAAATGCAGTGTTTTTATTCATTTAAAATATTCTAAAAATTTTTGTATTATTTATTTAATCTCTTCTTGCTTTTTGTCTAACATGAACCTTACAACTTTCATGTTTTGACCTTTTCCTAATTCTTCTTTCATTTATTTCTTTTGTACTCATTTTCCTATTTCTGAATAATTTGATTGGGCCACATGGCACTCTCCGGAGCTGCCACGTGACTCATTTTCCTCACAACACCCACCTCTTCTCTCCACCCTCGGATCTCTTCTCCAACTCAATCTTCACTGTCCCTTCCTACCTCTACCACAACCATCAGATGACCCTGCATCCAACGGCTAAACACTTCTCACATTACCCTTTCCTTCATAACTGTAGGATCAAACCCATGCCTTCATCTCAACCATCCATTGAGAGGTCTCATTTCGTTGTAGCCTTCAAAGATCGAAGCGGTCACACAGTCAATAGAGAGAGTGACCCACGAATCCATTTACGATCCTGAGTTTCCAGACACATCACACTTCCGCTCGGGTCGAGGCTCGGGAGTAGATTCATTATATTATAGCATTTTGGAATGCCTCAAATCGTCCTTCACCACAGCATCGACGGCATCCGCACAACATAGGGATTAGCACGCTTTCGAAACAGCATGAGACCTCGATCTATTACGACCAGCACGGTTGTTCGTATTTCATTTTCTTCTTCCAAGCCGACACCCTTCTCAAAAAATCCATCCCTCTCGACACCGAGACGAAAAAAAGCAAGAGCGGGCAACTTCCTGATAGTCCGAGCCCCTCTCCCTTAGGAGCTGCGTCGAGGAGGAGAGGGCGGAGAAAACTCCGTAGTCAAGTAAGGTCGACATCACTGATGACTGTCGTCCTCCCTTTTCCATGCGACGAAATCAAAGAAAAGGATAATTATACACTTCTTCCAAGGAGTGAAGGAATTGCTCGAAGTCTTCGGAGGAAATATTCATCATCATATCGGTCCCTAGGCCCCATTGCTGGAAAGGCTCTTATGTACTTTCCCTTCCACTCGAGCCCCCGACATATATAGTGGCCTTTTCACAAGCTTTTATATACTAGTTGGAAGTCCTCAACTCGAGGAACTCGAAGTCCTTTCCCAACTATATACTAGTCGGAAGAGAACATCTTTCTATTCTGATATGGGTCTAGGATTTCCCTGACGACTCGAAAAAGGCATTTCTACGATTTGAAGAAGCTGCTTGAAAACCCTAGAAGACGACGAATCCATCTTCTGATCTACCTCTGGCGGTCATCCGGTGATCAGATAGAGACCCGAAAGCGCAAGTTCAGAACAAAGATCTCAATAAAGGGGATGGTGGGGGACCTGGCGCCCTCCTTTCCAATCCAACAAAAGACCTCATTCCATGCAGAAAGAAGGAGGGCCGCTCAGAGGGATAGTTCATCACTTCTTCCTTACCTTAGACCACCTCACGTGGTAAAGATAGGAATGGGGTCTTTGCGTACTCGAAAAAGGAGTGGAATATATAATAGGCCCCTCGAAGACTCATTTCCAGTTAAGCTTTAAATCATCCTAGCCGCTGAGCTCCTCTCTGGCTACTTCATTTATCCGTTTAGTTAAAGATTGAAAGTCTTTATCACTTAGAGTGGAAGGTGCTAATTTCTTCAAGATCTCCCTAAGTGTATTAGGGTTGATTTACGTTGCTCAGCAGGCCTAGCTTGGAGTGGGAGTGTTGTGGGGGTAAGGTCAGGAAAGTGACCTAAGAGAGGAAGCAAAACCGGCAAAGCTAATATGCGCCGGAGAAAGCGTCGAGGGGTTCGGGTAGGAGCATAGGGTCGGAGGGGGGTTTCGGGGGGGAAAGGGCAAGCTATCAGGGTGTGATAAATAAATAGGCTAGTGCGAACTTTGCTGATACGAGCTAAGTTCCGCCCCTTGTCCCCTAAGATGGGTCAGTAGTTCACCAGTTCCATCTCATGCAGGAGGCATCTGCAGCAGGCGACCATGCAAGAATGTCGCATCCCCTCAGCCTCCTGCCAAATCTATAGGCCAAGCCTTTATACTAGTTCTGACGCGACTATTTATTTATTTGACTTCCACAGACCGGATCAGAGGACAAAGCTAGCCCTCAGACCGAGATCCCGAAGGGCCCGAAAGAAGGTGGGCCGCTAAACCGGAGAAGGTGCCAGATCCGAGTGACGCGAAGTAGAGTCCCGATCAGCCTAGTGCACACGGTCGCGTGTCGCACTGTTAATGCTACCACTACCGGTATTTTCTTTCAAATATATCGCGATGGTATTATATGCCACAGGGACTAGCAGTAGGTGTCGAGGCCGGCATTAAAAAAGATAAGGAAGGCCGACGTTTTCACCTTTGAGTGTACTGTTTGTGTCCCACGCGAAGGCTAGAGGTGCAGACTTCCCCAACCTCTCAGAACCAGACTGAGTCCGCAGGACCGAGCACTCCGACCATATATATCTTCAGAAGAAAAATGCGGGTGAAGAACTGACTTGTCATATAGACCAATCCTCAATATCTCGACAAAGATTTATATAGCCATTCCGCTCGACCAGAAGCTTCCTGCTATTCCTGGGGTCTCTTCTGAAAAGTGGATTGGGAGAGAGAGACCATATTTGATAGCCCCCTACATGATTTATCAACTGCCCTTCCTTATATAGATAGAATAGAAACTTCCAATATATATCTTCAGCTTGTCTTTTTTTTCTCCAGTGGTCGTCTGTCGCTACCTGGGCGGAAGAGTGAAAGAGATGAGCCCGGGGCCGGAGTCGACTTCTTCAAGTCAGCAAAGATACCACGGCTCATACCCTTAAGCGCTCCCGTGTATGGAAGAGGTCAGTGATGCCGCTGAAAAATGGAGATGGTGGAGGTTTCGAGAGCGTGAAATCGAACATCGAACGTTCGTTCGTTCCTGCCAGCTGTCGCACCTCAGGAGAAAGCAAAGAAGCGGTCTTTTAATCAACTAAGCAAAGCTCAAAAATGCTCTTTCGTGCGTTGCGGCCTCTTGGCTTGCGGGCTAAAAACTAGTTCAATAAAAGTGAGCTCTTTTGCATCAGTCAAAGCGAGCAAGGTCGGCAACGAGAGGAGGGAGCCCGTCATGGCTGAGATATGTTGATCCCGAAGTCATCCTCAGATGCCACTCCTACCACCCTTCCCGCTCACGTCGACCTGGCATACCTAGCTCCCTTGTATAAGTTAGACCGCTCAGTCAGCTGTGGAACTCAGTTCAAAATCAACAAGAGTTCTACGAACGAAGGGAGTGTACAACTGGGGCGCTTGACCACTTTTTGGTTGGAGATACCGAATGGTCACGAAGTTCGAGACAAAGGAAGAATCAATTCTTTCTCTATGGCCTCTGCGTTTTGAGACATTATATTGGCAAAGAAGGAATCCATAAAAACTTGATAAACAGAAGAGAGAGGCCCTGATCTCATCCACAGAGAATCTTGCTTCGAGACCTAGCCCTATTACAGTAGGGAAGCGTCCGGAGATTTGAGGAATATATTGAGAAAGTCCAGAGGCTGATTGGAGATTTTGTTGACTTGTGTTCTCGACTAGCTCGTCGAGGGTATGGGTTATACCGAAGAGAAATAGAGAAAGTCCCTCCGACTCTTCTTTTTTCTTTGGGAGACTAAACAAGAGAATGAGGTGCTCCCCCACCCCTTTGTTCTTTCTGCCGGTGATAGACGCAGAGGGGAGACTTTCCGAGCGAGACCACAACGAGTCCAATGCTCACAAGAGGTGGCTGGAAAAGGTGGTGTCACCTCCTAGCAGACCCAGCACTGAGCTTCCGCTTCACCTTCTAGTTGCTTGGTGCCCTAGGCCTTTCTTTTTTTCTTCAATCGCAATTCGTGAGTCCTGCTCTTTGACTCACCTTCTGCGGTCGCAAGCTAAGAAAGTGGTTCGGTGCTTTCTAATAAATAGTTCAAAAGTGCGGATCTAGAAAGGGCTTTCTGCTTCCACTCTAGACTTAGCTTCCGACTTTCCAAGGCAAGACTCACACATGCGGGGATGAACCACGGCGAGCTAGCCCTCCCTAACCCTAGCTACTAGGATAGACTGTTTCAGTCCATTTTTCTTTATATTTTGAGCTTAATCGCCTCCTCCTCAAAAGCCTTCTCCTTGACAAGAATCGCCCAAAGGGAGATGAGATTTTTATTTTTGCTTAAAACAGAGACTGTCCTAGAACTTAACAGGCTATAGGGGCAGCTAACCCCCCTTTCCCAGGACATTCTCACCCTCCCCGGGACTCTTCATATTGCTGGTCCTTCTCCTTCTGCTGAGACGGCCCTTCGTTCACCACTTTGTTCTTTGTACTACACCACACTACACTTGGCTCTACACTAGTCGTTTGGTGCTCACTCCTTCTTCCTGCCTTTCATACAAGTCGTCGTATCGATCCTTTCTACTTCTATCAAAAATGAGGAGTTGAGGAGACAACCAAGACCTGGATCTTTCTTTTCCAGACTTCCTAAGATCCCAACTATCTATCTCTAATCTCGACAAATAGGGTGAAAAGAGGATGGAGAGGGTCATCGAGAGGCAGTGTTGACCTTCGGGTCTTTTCCGGATTTCTCTTTTCAGTGGAAGCAAGGGGTTCAGTAGTAGACAGAGGTGCATCTCTTGGACTATAGCGAAATGCGCGTGCTCGATGACGGACAATTTTACTCACTAAACTCAAAAAGAAAGAAAAGGTTGATGCATCTGCAAGGTTCAGTGAGTGGGATAGGACTGAGTTTTCTCTATCTTGCAGACTTTTATTAAATATATGTGCGAAAGCAGTGATGAATGGGGGGTTCAATATCTTTGGTTGTTCAAACTCTTGGAGCATAAGAGTCATCAGTTCACCGCAGGGCCCCGGCTTTTCCTACTAGGTTTGTGCCGTCTTTTTCGTCAGCAAGAGGGCTCCGCACCTGAGCCTTCTGGTCTGATTCTAGGCCCGGGAAGCCTCTTTCTGAGAGCCATCTTCTGGAATCTTTCGCGTGTGGCCAGGATACCCTGAAATAGAGAGATCCCTTCCCCCCGTCGAGAGTCGAGGATCTCAAGTTAATTAAAAGCCGCTTAAGCTGCTTATAAGTCTGTCACCTCAGACCGCTTCTAACCTCATCTGGAAGCCTTTCGGGCAATCGAGGAACTGATGAGCCCTCAAATCGACTTTAGAGCCACGTGAGCCGGGAAAATCCGTCATCATGGTTGTCTGTTCCCCAAGGGACCACTGACCACCGCCCAAGTGACAGAGGTAAAAGGTCTAAAGAAATAAATCACAATGTCGTTGCGACCTCAATCACTCGGGCTGAGTAAATCAAGAAAAATAATCAACCACTCAAATAAGATAAAATCAAGCAAGCACAAGAAAGAGCGGTCTAGCTATTAGGTTTAACCTGGTATAGCTCCCAGGGTCGAACACAAGGAGCACAGATTGGCCTTGCGGCCTACGATGTAGTCAAGAATCCAAAAAGAGTCTTTTTTAAGGTTTTTATTTGTTTTTATATTTTTTTTTTAGATTTTTTTAATGAGTGAGAAAATGAAAGAAATCACACAAACACTGGACTTCAACGATTTATACAACACACAAAAATGATGCAAAAAATTCCAGAAAATTGATTTTTATGTTTTAAATGTTTTTTACTGTTTTTGGTGAATTTTTGGAATTTTTTTAATGAATAAAATAATTATTAAAAATCAAACAATGCAAAGAATGTAGGGTACTGTCCAGCAAGGCTTAAGACCACAAAATAAAATAATTTTGGATCTCAAACAGCCCTGAAGGTAATTTTCCTAAAAACTATGAAGAATAAGGAAAATTTAGGCACCCTAATTATTATTTTTGGAATTTTAATTTTTTTTATTACAATTTTTATGAGTTTTTAGGGGTTTTTCAATTTTTAAGGTTTTTATGTGATGAAAAATAGCCAAAATTGGCTAGAAAATCAAGCAACAAGCAAGTAACATTACCTAATTTTTTTAGAATTTTTAAAGGTGATTTTATATTTTTTTTGGTATTTTTAAAGTCAAACAGTGGCGAAAATAGGGGTTTTTGAATTTTTAAAAATAATAAATGAAATCCAAAATGTCTCCAAAAATCATAGAAATTCCTACACCATGGCAGGAGCCATGTGTCAAAATTTCATTGGATTTGGAGGTCGTTTGATATTTTATTCAAAAATAAAGGTAGGGCACTGTGCACAGGGACCTAAGTGCAAATACCCAAAAGTTCTGGGGTCCTGGTGCAAAATACCCAAGAAGTCACGTGTCAAGCACGTGTCTGGGGCACACAGGGACCTAAATGTGATAAAAATAAGTTCCGAGGGCTTATTGGTAACAAGTACCAAAAGTCCAGGGGCTTATATGCAATTTACCCAAAAATAATTCGCACATGCGTATAATCAATGCTCACAGGGGCATATTTGCAAATAAACAAAACCTTTTATTCAATAAATAACAACCAGAACTGCAGGGCATACATCGCAAATAACCCAACAAAACACGTGCCCGAGCACGTGGGTCTCTACTGGCAGGGGTATAATTGCAATTAAAATAACGTGCGAGGTCCTTGATGCAAATAACCCAGAAAATAAACAACTAGAATTCAAAATTACAGGACTAAAAAGAAATAAAACAAACAGAGGGGGTCCTATGATATTTACCCCTTTATTAATAGCGACGGCCCAGATGATGACGCGTGGATGATCGGACGGCGGAGATCAAATGCGCCTTTAACGCTTCGGCTCTTGGGCTCGATCGACGGCGGAGGGAGGTCCACGTGGCTGATCTAACGGTGCTGGGCTCGGGTCTCTCTCCTCTGCTATCAAGGGTCCGGATGAACTCCTCAAATGAATCGACGGCTGCTGCTCCTCAACGAATGGACGGTCACGATCAGATCTGGAGCAGAGGGTGCATCGGACGGCTCTGGAAGGTCCTCGAAGAACTGATGGCCGGCGAACTTCGCCGGCCTCCTGCGTGCACTCCGGTCCTCCTCAGCTGCGCCTGAAGGTCGGAGAAGCTCCGGCGTGAAGTTGCGCAACTGCTGGTGGTGGCCAAGGACCCAACCGAGCCCTGGAGGGGCTCCGGCGAGGCCTATCGGCTCGAAGCTCCTGGCTGAAGTTGGGAAGCCTCAGACGGCCTCCTCTTGACCTGCAAAAGCGTTCAGAAGCTTCGCGGGTCGAGGGCAAAGTGCCTCGACCCAAGAAGGCGGGGTGAAGGTGGTCTGTGCGGCGTGGCGAACGAGCTCCGGCGAAGCGACGGTGCGGGAGCTCGAATCCCAGATCCTGTGCGATCTGGGTTGAGTGAAGGTGCGTAGAAGGTGCGTGAGGGTACGGCGAAGGTGAAAATCGAGTCGGATGGTCGAGATGATACGTGAGGTGGCCGGAATCGGAGATGTACGTCGGAGGGTAGATTTGGGCGTAATCGAAAATTATGCTAAATGGAAGGTCGAATCGGGTACCTGATGGCTGAAGTAGACTGGGCTGGAGATGGGCTATCCCCGGGTCGTAGCTTCGAAGGACGTCAAGGCCTGAAGCTCGGTGCTCGACGCTGGCGGCGGAGCAAAGACGGCGATGTTCGCCGGATCAGAGGAATCGCCTCCTCGCCTCACTGCAACAAAGGCTGACGCTCGCTGTCACTCAGGCGGAGCCAATGGAGGTCACGGGGAAGGAAGAGAGGGTCCAAAGATGCGGCGCGGAGGCGGCGGAGGTGATGGCTATATAGGGTGACAGGGGCGTCTAGGGTTGAGTGGGGACGGCGAAGGAAAGCTTTGATTTGATGGCGGAGGATCGGGCGAGGGAGAGGGATGTGCGGCGAAGAGTCCGGGCGCGGGGTTGAGTGGGGGACAGCCTGGATGCGCGTGCATAAATCGGAGAAGGTGACGCGGCGCGCGAGGTCCAGAATAGGAAAGGAGGCGCGGGGGAGTTGACTGGGGTCAACATTCCCCCGTGGCCCAATCAGGAGCGGCCACGTGTAGCGGATTTTTGTTTTATTTTTTTAGGGTAGAAATAGGTCGAATTAGGAAAAACTTAAAACATGAAATATTTTTCTTTTATTTTTTTCTATTTTTTGGTGATTTTTATTTAATTTTTGGAAATAAAAATAGGTTAGCTCTATATATAGGTATATGTACACTACATGAATTTTTATTTTTGATTTTTTATTTGTTATTTTTTTGTGTTTTTATGCTCATTTTGTATTTTATTTATTTACAACATGAAATATAGAATAAAAGAATATTTTTATTTTATTTTTATTACTTATATACAAGGGTGAAATAAATAAATTAATATACATGGTATAAATACAATGTATTTTTGTATTTTCAATTTTGTAATTTTTATTTGATTTTTGTTTTGTTTCTTTTTATTTATTTTATTTACAAAAGGTAATATAGAATATTTACAAAAAGCTTAGAAAATAAATGAATTTATTTACAAGGTTAAATAAATACAAGGGTGTGGTTTATACACATGGTGAAGGAGTGATATTTTTGAATTTTGATTTTTATCTTTTTATTTTGTTTTTAATAGAATATACACACAATATGTACAAGTATATTTTTGGGTGAGGAAAATATAAAGTTTTATGTATTTACAAATATATATATAAATGTGAGCCCCTATCTCTCTCTACTTGGCTTTTATGCGGTCAGGCCCATGCTGAGCCCTCCCTTGGGTTAGGTTGCTCAATATTTATTCTAAATATTTCCCTCTTTTTCTTTTTGCTCTTTATTCTTTTATTTTGTGCACAAAAACATGCTAATTATAGGTTTTTTACACAATGCATGATTTTGGTATTTATTTGTATTTACACATATCTACATGTATTTGCAAAGGTTTTTGTAGCTAAAATAGAAGAATAAAGAGTGATGAATGGGTATTCATCACCCCCCTATGCTTAACTTTGCTAGTCCCTTAGCAAACACTTATTTGAAAAAGAAGTGAAAAAGAAAGAAAAAGAAAAAGAAAAAGAGGATGTACATGGATCAAGGTTGGCTTATTAAATTTGCCTTCATTAAATTGAAATATGGAGCTCGATCAGATCTTTGGATTATTAATGTGTCGGAACCTTATTTGGACTTAAGCCTAAAACTCAACAGCCTCTAAGTTCCACCAATCTATGGGCAAGACTCCTCAATAAACCAGATCAGAACAAGTCTACATACACAAACTCTAATGACCATGAATCTTTTCCTTGCGGTGTAAGTGATATGTGGCTCCCCACCTCAGAAGTAACAAAGAAACAACCTCCCTCAACCTGGTAACTCTAATGCCTCGGTCTAGCAACTCTTTCCTCGAGAAGCGGGGTATTCCCTTCTAAGTTCAAGTGCAACCGGCTCAAGAAGAGGGGATAGAAGTATAGAGTTTTGGAAGCCTAGCCAGTGTAGCTAAGTCTCCCGCTGCAAGCTTCATGAGATCTTTACACTCCGGTGGGGTTATTAAATTTTCAATCCGACCCACCACTTTTTTGGAGTTCTTTTTGCATTTTTGCATTTTTTTTTTTTTTCAACAACTTCTGTACAACATATCTACATGGTGCAGCTTATATAAGAAATTTCCCCTTGAGCCAGTAGACTATCCCTCTTTTGAAGCTTTATTGCAACCCACAGCTTCTGTCTTTAGCTTTCAACACCACTAGACCAAGTTGAGGTGCACTTCCTTCACTATAAGAAGAAGAGAGGTTCCGCCTAGAAGTACTACCCTCATATGCTACCCCAAGCCAAAGGAAACTGCCTCCTCACCACCTCGTCCATGGAGAGCCATGTGTAAAGTGCAGGTGCAAGTTAAGCCATTGTCTCTGAGAGTCATGCGTGTGTTGTTAAGTGCTCTACTTAGGCTCATCAAGATGACATATGCTCATAGCCTAGTGGACTCAAAGAATTAAGTCCTTATGGACCTGAAAAGCTTTAACCCTAAGTCCTACAAGGTTCCTCTTGAAGTTAAGTGAATCAAGATCTTATTCAAGCTCCATTTCTCAATTTAATTCCAGGCTTAATTTACATGTCAACTCTTATCCAGGAAAAATTATATACATATATGTACACAAGATGCTATTTACAAATATTTTACAATCATGCAAAAATTTTTGAAAAATGTTTTGAAATCATGAATGAATGATGCATGAGGTGCAGGTTTTGCAAAAAGATATTTACAAACATTTACACAAGATTTTTGCAAACTTTTTGATTTTCAAAACATTTTGAAAAAAATTTTGTACTATATACATAATTTTGATACAAAAATATTTACACAAGCTTTACACAAAAGATTTTTGAAATCATTTTTACAAAAATACTTTATACACTAGCTATGTCTGTGCAAGAATAAAAGAGGTTTATGTACATTAGCCATTTTATTTATTAACACACTCACACAAAGTACGAGTTATGGCTAAAGTATATATGAAATATATACACACCCCCCCTATACTTAGCTCGAACGATGTCCTCAGAGTGATCAAGAGCGATGAAGAAGACATAACTCGTGCTTAGTAAAAGGGAAGTGAAAAGGAACGAATAAATGAATAGAATAAAAGGAACTCGGTGTTTTCCCCCTATACTTAGGATTAACTAATCCTAAGTATAGAAAGCTGTACATGAAGGGAAAGCCGAGTGAAGAATATACAGAATCTGCCCCCCCTATACTTAGGGTAAAATATCCCTAAGTATAGGCAGCAAAAACAAGAGCAGAAAGAATGAAAAGAATACTTACAGGTCCGACATCCCCCCTATACTTAGGGTAAAGTACACCCTAAGTATAGCATAATCATAAGATGAGAAATGGGATGTGGGACTAAAGAATAGAATGATATGGACAACTGGATCTATACAGGCGGAGGAACAGTGAAAATCAGGCGTGAGATGTAAAAGATGTGATTCAAAGGACCACATCTCACGCAAAATGAATAGCAGCAATAATAACGTCCCGTGGCTCATGATCTAGAAATGGTTTGAGCCGCTGGCCGTTCACTCGAAAGGTACTCTCAGAAGATAACTCAGATATATCAATGCTACCGTTATCGTGTACCTTTCTGACCAAATAGGGTCCTTTCCATTTGCTCTGTAGCTTCCCTGGAAATAATCTAAGCCTCGCATCAAACAGCCATACTTTCTGTCCAATCTCAAAATGCTTGTGGCTGATATGAGAATCATGCCACTCTTTCACTTTCTCCTTATAATGTAGGCTGTTTGAGAAAGCTGCATCTCTAAGCTCTTCCAGGGCGGCTAACTCTGCCCTCCTTTGGTCTCCTATACCATTTGGATCCATAAGAATATCTGTGACTGCCCAGAGTGACTTGTGCCTCAGCTCAACAGGTAGATGGCAGGGCTTGCCATAAACGAGGCGAAAGGGAGATGTACCCAATGGAGTCTTGAAAGACGTCCGATATGCCCACAAGACCGAGTCCAAAAGCTGTGACCAATTCTTTCGGTCAGGGCGGACGACTTTCTGCAAAATATTCTTAATCTCCCTATTCGACACTTCGGCTAGACCATTTGTCTGTGGATGATACGGTGTAGCAACACGATGGTCTATGCCGAACTCTGTAGCAAGTGCCTTCACCTGGTCGTTGATGAAATGAGATCCCCCATCAGAGATCAGAACTCGTGGAACCCCGAACCGCATAATGATGTTTTTCTTCAAAAATCTGCAAACTGTCTTCGCATCTGCGGCTCGGGCGGGGATAGCCTCAACCCAACGACTCACATAATCTACGGCTAACAGAATGTACTCAAATCCCTGACTCTTAGGGAATGGACCCATGAAATCGATGCCCCATGCGTCAAAAACCTCACAGAAGTGAATGGGCTGCATCGGCATCATATCACGCTGTCCACAAGTGCCCATCCTCTGACAGTCAGTACACCTCTTCACGAACTCATCTGAGTCCTTGAAGAGGGTAGGCCACCACAAGCCGGATTGGAGCACTTTCTGTGCCGTTCTCCTCCCAGAATGATGTCCTCCTGCCTCAAGCTTGTGGCAGTAAGTAAGGACACTATGATGCTCCTCCTGAGGAATACACCGACGCCAGATGCTATCCCCTCCTTCGTGGTAAAGGATGGGATCCTCCCAGTGGTAGTACTTTGCCTTCGCAAGGAAGGTCTCAATCTTCTGCTTGGGCCAATCTTGTGGGACTTTCCCAGCAACGAGAAAGTTCACAATATCGGCATACCACGGGAGTGAGGCGATAGCAAGGATCGCCTCATCTGGGAAGGTATCACAAATGGGATCAATCTGCTCAGAATCCTCAGGCTGCTCTAATCGGGATAAATGGTCCGCCACCACATTCTTGACTCCAGGCTTATCCTTGATCTCAATGTCGAACTCCTGGAGTAGAAGGATCCATCTAGTAAGTCTGGCTTTGGCATCCTTCTTTGACATGAGGTACCTGATGGCGGTGTGATCTGTGTACAAGGTCACTCGGGATCCAATGATATATGATCTGAATTTATCTAGGGCAAACACTACTGCTAGCATCTCCTTTTCTGTGACTGTATAATTCCGCTGGGCGGAATCCAATGTGCGGCTAGCATAGTGTATCGCAAACGGTACTCCATCCCTCCTCTGTCCTAGCACTGCTCCTACAGCAAAATCGGAGGCGTCCGTCATGATCTCGAATGGGAGAGACCAATCGGGTGGCTGAAGGACAGGAGCCTCAATTACGCACTGCTGGAGAGTCTCAAAGGACGAAAGACACTTGTCATCGACAAGGAACTCGGTGTCTTTCGTCAAGAGGTCAGTCAACGGTCGGGCAATCTTGCTAAAATCATGAATGAATCTTCTATAAAAACCAACGTGCCCCAGAAATGACCGTAACTGCTTCAGATTGGACGGCGGTGTGAGTTTCCTAATGACATCGACCTTGGCCGGATCAACCTCCATGCCTCTGTTGGAGATGATGTGGCCAAGCACCGTCCCTTGAGTCACCATGAAGTGACTCTTCTCCCAAGATAGAACTAAGCGGGTAGCAATGCATCGCTGGAGTACTCGGTCTAGGCAGTCAAGACAGGAATCGAAATCGTCGCCGTAAACCGAGAAGTCGTCCATGAAGACCTCCAAACACTCCCCTACCATGTCCGAAAAGATTGACAGCATGCATCTCTGAAAAGTCGCAGGGGCGTTACATAGCCCGAATGGCATGCGTCGAAATGCGTAAGTACCAAAGGGACAGGTAAAGGTGGTCTTCTCCTGATCCTCAGGAGCGATGGCTACCTGGTTGTAGCCCGAGTACCCATCCAGGAAGCAGTAATGGCTCTTCCCTGCCAGTCTCTCTATGATCTGATCAATAAAAGGCAGGGGGAAATGGTCCTTCTTGGTGGCCTGGTTGAGTTTCCTGTAGTCAACACAAACCCTCCAAGAGGTGGGTACTCGTGTAGCAATCTCCTCTCCCGACTCATTGATCACAGTCGTGATGCCCGTCTTCTTGGGCACCACATGCAAGGGGCTCACCCACTTGGAGTCGGAAATGGGATAAATAAAATCTGCACTCCACCATTTTGATATTTCCTTCATGACAACCTCTCTTAGGTTGGGGTTCAGTCGCCGCTGGAACTCACGCGACGGCTTCGCCCCTTCCTCGAGATAGATATGGTGGGAACACAACGAGGGACTAATCCCATGGAGATCTGCTACGCTCCATCCGATTGCCTTGCGGTTCTTTTCAAGAACCTCCATCAGACGGGATTCTTGCTCTCCAGTCAGATCTGCAGAGATGATGACTGGGTACATCTCAGACTCTCCCGCAAGGAATCTATACTTCAGCGAAGTAGGGAGCGGCTTTAGTTCTGGACAGCTGGGTGCTGGCAAATCTGGCTTCTGAAGAAGATGTGTGTATGCGGACAATTCTGCCAAATTTGCCTGGGAAAATGATAATGAACTCTCACAAACTGGATCTGGAGAAGGCGGGTCCTCTACATTGTCTCTGATCTGCTCTGCCTCTACCTCCTCCTCATCTATAGGCTCAGGTGGATCCAGATCTGGCATCTGATCATTACAATCTGCCCAATCAGACTCTGAATCCGAGGGATCTATATCAGACTCAGTGGCATCAGTACCACTGGAGAACAAGGTGGTATCAGCACCACCATAGAGCAGGGTGGCCTCAGTACCACCATCACTGGAAATCGTGTCGCGATCAAGATCCGACTCTGCTGACTCAATAGTATCCTGAACCAGGGCTGTGCTCTCCAGACTATCCTCTGCTATCATCTCTGCATCAGCCGAATCTGAATATGAGAGGATGGTCTGTGCTACAGGATCTGCCCAAACTGCCTCATCATCTGTGATCACAAAATCACAGTCCTGGTGGATGTCTGGCTCTGGGTCTGTCAGCTGCTCTGAATCTGTACTGCCATGTGAGCGGGATCTGGATCTGGCTCTGTGGTCCTTAATCGTCTCTATTTGTATACTCTCGCCCTGGACGCGAAAGTATACCTTCCCACTGTCATGGTCAGTCACCGCCTTGGCTGTGGCCAAGAATGGGCGACCGAGGATGATGGGGGAATCGGTCAACGAGTCAGGGGTCTCCATGTCCAGCACTACGAAGTCCACGGGGAATTGCAGACCCTGAATCGTGACGACAACGTCTCGCAACAACCCCTTTGGCCTCTTGACAGACCGATCAGCAAACTGAAGGTATGTCCTGCTCTGTACAAGAGTGCCCAACTCTAAGTGGTGGAGAAGGGCTGCCGGAAGAAGGTTGATAGACGATCCGCTATCTAATAGAGTGCGGTCGAACCTCTGCTCACTAATCTGACATCTGACATACGGGGCCCCTAAATCTGGCCTCTTAGTCGGCAGATGGTTCTGGATCGCGTAACACGTGGCTTTTGTTAGCACATGAATTTCTGCGGTCTTGTTCCTCTTCTTCCTCCTGATTGTGGTCCTATCTCTTAGGGATCGCTGAAGAAGAGGAATGTGCTGCAAAGCCTCATTGAGGGTCAGCTGGATGTGAAATCGGTCTATCATGCTCTGGCTGAACTCCTCCTGCTCTCTCTTTTTTGGGTCTTTTTCTTTTTTCTTCCCTTTCCCTAACTCAAGGGCTCTAGGAAAGGGGATCACAGGGTCCTTCTCAGATGAAGGACTAGGAATAGGCCTAGACGTTTCGATGACTGGATCCTCACAAACATCATTCACAACAGTGGGATCAGAGTAAACTAAACCTTTTCCTTTATTCAAATCAGAATTCTGAGATACATTCATGCGAGGAAAAACAACATTTCTCTCAGAATAGATGTTGGTGGCCTCAGTACCACCTCTAGCTGGCTCTTCATGCAGACGTCTTGCGGTCTCAGTACCGCTGGCTGGCTCGGCTCTGCTGGTGGCATCAGTACCACCTCCTCGATGTGGTGAAATGGCGGCCTCAGTACCGCCGGGTGAATCAGCATCTCGGGTGGCATCAGTACCACCGTCAGCATGATGTGCGGCTTCAGTACCGCTCTCCTCTTCCTCATCTGGCGCTCTAGATGGATTCTCATGTTGTCGCTCAGATGAGGCGCCGCCTGCTGGTCTTCTACCGCTCCTAAGTGTGACAAAATCAGCATCAAATAAATCCGACGAGATAACATCAAATGAGTCACTAGAAGTGGTAGGCTCAGTGTGAACTACCTGCTCAGATTTCCTCTTCAGATTATTCGGGTTCGGCTCGATCTGTGCAGGGATGGCGGCCTTCCCTCTCATCAGGTCCCGCATCTCCTGGCGGAACTCGTCCATCTCCCGTCTGAATGTAGCCTGCTGCTCTGTGAAGAGGCGGGCTAGATCATCCATGGCGGGGCTCTCATGGGAGCCTGACGGGTTGCCTCTCTGATAATGAGGCTGCTGGACATGGTGCTGCTGTGGCTGAGAGGGGTAAGAGGATGGATGCTGCTGCTGGTGAGCCTGCTGCTCACGTCTCCAACTCTGTCCCTGCTGCTGATAGGGACGAGATACGAATGATGATGGCTGGTGTGCTGGGTGCTGCTGGTGATCCCTCTGCTGGGCGTACTGCCCTCCCTGACCGGCTGGCTGCTGCTGGGGTTGGTTACCCCCATTCCCCCACCTGAATCCGGGATGGTCTCGTCGGATTCCAGGTTGAGGACGGTCATACCAAATTCCGTTGACATCCATCAACGGCTCTGCATCGTATGGGGCGGGTGGGAGTACATCCAGAGGCTGATCCGGCTGATATACCACCATCTGTAAGTCTGGAGATGGTGGTGCCTGGTAAGAGGGCTGCTGCTGCTGGTACGGCTCCGCCTGTACAAGGTGAACTTGTCTAGGCTGCTGCAAGGAGCTGGAGCGCTGGGACGAGCTGCGGCTGCCACCGGAATCGCCTCGCGACAGAAGACGGGGCTGAGGAGCCGTCTGTGCCTCCTGAAGACACAGGAGCTGGGTCTTCATGTCGCTCAGAGTCTGTGCCATTTCCTCCATCTGAGTTATGCCCTGGCACTGCTTCTTCTCGATTATCTCCATGCGGTCCAACTTCTCGCTGATAATCCCCATGTCCGCAGCGGCCGACTCTGCCTGTGCGGCTGCAACTGTGGACGAACTGGAAGGACCTGCATCAACCCGTGCTATCCGCTGGTACTGCACGGGTCCTGGCGGCTGCTGAGATCTCTGTGTGTACAACCGAGTCTGGGACATCACCATGTAATTCTCGGACATCTCCTCATAGATGGCCCAGACTTGGTTGTGGTCCTTGGCAAAGTAGGACCCGCCGCAAGAAGCATTCACCAGACCCTGAAGCTCTGGTGTTAGCCCACTGAAGAAGCTCTGAACTAGGTTCGGCTTCGAGATATCATGGTGTGGGCATCTATCCAGAAGCTCTCTGAACCTCTCCCATGCCTCGTGAAATTGCTCGTTAGGGAGCATGGAGAAGTTGTTGATCAGGGCCCTTGCTGCATTCGTCCGCCCGAGTGGATAGTACTTGTTCAAGTACTCGGTGCGGAGCTGATCCCAGGTGTACACAAATTTCCCTAGATGTTTCAGCCACGCGGCTGCTCTATCTGCCAGTGAAAAAGGGAAGGCCATCATTCGAATCGTATCTTGGTCCACACGACGGTCGTGGACAGTGCTGCAGATCATCAGAAACTCCTGGAGATGGAGGTGTGGTTCCTCAGTGGCGAGTCCGTGAAAATGAGGAAGCATCTGCAGGGTGTTCGGAGGGAACTTGAAATCCCCCACGATAGCAGGAATCACTACCCACTGGTGCATCAGTGTAGATCCAGGGTTGTGAAGCTCCCGCATCGGTCTTGCTGCGGCGGCGGCTGCCGCTGCTGCGGCTGCTGCTGCTGCGGCTGCTGCCTCTGCATCAGCATCAGGGATGTCCTCTGGCTCGCTCGGCTCTTCTCGCTCTCTTCGGAGTCTCTCCAACTCCCTCCTCATCTCTATCATGAAAGCCCCCTGATCGCGTAACTGGTTCTGAACTGTCTCTAACGACGCGATCAGGGTGGAGTTGATCGCCCCCTGGTCTAAGACAAAATGTTCGGGCTGGCGATCGTCTGAACTACCGGCTCCAGCCATTGGGATGTCTGCAAAATCAGAAGAGCCCAACTCAGGTTCGGTCAAATTAATTCGTCTCTCCTCGGGCTCATGTCTCTCAGGAACAGAAGAAAGGGGATCGAGGGGGAACAGGGTGGATTCGAACTCGGGCCCGGAGAGCTGGTCTCGACTCTCACGGGCCAACCTAGATGATAAAGTAGACTCGCCTGAAAGCGGTGCAGCCAGAGGCTGCCTAAGAGATCGTCTACCCATCATCTTGATCTTGGCGAGTTGGGCGGATGAGATCTGGAGAAAATATGATCGCAAGCAAACCCCCGGTTCACCAACACAACACAATGTGAAGACCGTGAAAGATCGGTCAATTTATCTTGTCAATTTTATTTGGTGAACATACAAGATATCAGAGCGATTAACGTGACCTGTTAGGATACCCGATACTCTCTCAACCGACTGTCCCGCACAGAAGAGTCGGTAATCAGCCGAGATGAGCACCGGAGGGCTTTACCTAGTGTTCGGGTCACTCTCTCGCACAATCAAACCAAACAATGAGGGGGTTGCTCTCCCCAAGACAAATTTTTCTGGTGAGTGTCTTTTAGGGTCAATAATGTTATCCAGTCCCAATTTTTTTGTTTTTCTTTTTTTAAATATTTTTCAAAATAAATACAGGCGGCCTAACGGTTTTTCCAATTCTCCTGATGATTAATAATCCAAACACAGAGGGAGAAGACGAAAAAGCCGATGCACGGAGAAATCAATGATGCATGCAGAGAAAGAAATGCGTACCTTGTCTCCAGCACTCTACATGCAAGTGATCCGCGCAGAATTTAAAGACAGAAATAAAACTACCTGAATGGTGCAGCGGGAAAAGCCGAGTCCTAGATGAGCAACTTCTATTGATCGTGAAGAACAATAGTTAGCTAATCGAATAGAGTCCGGAGTCCGATCTTGGGAGTCACTCGGTGCCCGCCACAACGGGTCCTGCCAGCGCTGTATGTGACTCCTCACGGCACGTGGTCTCAAATCCAATTTCACTAACTTTTTCAATGAATTTTATTAAGGTCCAATTACGTTCTATAGGAACAGATATTCTATTAGGTGTTGGGACTTAAAAATCTACGTCACAATCAACAGAAATTCCTAAATCTAGGGGCTCGAGGAAAACCGCGTAAACACCGGAAAAGGCAGCTAGCTATAAAAACCACGATAAAAGCCGCGAAAATCAGATGGGTCCCCCGAGCACACCGGTGCTCGGCGAAACAGACCCGCTAATGTTACAAATGTCCACAAATGTCCAGAGTCTGAGTCCTAAATTATTACAACAAGAATAATGTCCTCTCTCTCTGAAATAAAATTTTCCTCTCCTCTCTCTCTTCCCGCTCTTCTTCCCGTGCGGGTCCTCAAAAAGTGTACTTCAAGAGCTCCACGTAGTACCTCGCACAAAAAATAGAAAGAGAGAGTGTCAGAAAACAGTTATAATATAGAGAGACAAAAAATACAAGAATGAAATCTGACTACAAAGCCGTGCTCCCCGGCAACGGCGCCATTCTGACAGAGGTAAAAGGTCTAAAGAAATAAATCACAATGTCGTTGCGACCTCAATCACTCGGGCTGAGTAAATCAAGAAAAATAATCAACCACTCAAATAAGATAAAATCAAGCAAGCACAAGAAAGAGCGGTCTAGCTATTAGGTTTAACCTGGTATAGCTCCCAGGGTCGAACACAAGGAGCACAGATTGGCCTTGCGGCCTACGATGTAGTCAAGAATCCAAAAAGAGTCTTTTTTAAGGTTTTTATTTGTTTTTATATTTTTTTTTTAGATTTTTTTAATGAGTGAGAAAATGAAAGAAATCACACAAACACTGGACTTCAACGATTTATACAACACACAAAAATGATGCAAAAAATTCCAGAAAATTGATTTTTATGTTTTAAATGTTTTTTACTGTTTTTGGTGAATTTTTGGAATTTTTTTAATGAATAAAATAATTATTAAAAATCAAACAATGCAAAGAATGTAGGGTACTGTCCAGCAAGGCTTAAGACCACAAAATAAAATAATTTTGGATCTCAAACAGCCCTGAAGGTAATTTTCCTAAAAACTATGAAGAATAAGGAAAATTTAGGCACCCTAATTATTATTTTTGGAATTTTAATTTTTTTTATTACAATTTTTATGAGTTTTTAGGGGTTTTTCAATTTTTAAGGTTTTTATGTGATGAAAAATAGCCAAAATTGGCTAGAAAATCAAGCAACAAGCAAGTAACATTACCTAATTTTTTTAGAATTTTTAAAGGTGATTTTATATTTTTTTTGGTATTTTTAAAGTCAAACAGTGGCGAAAATAGGGGTTTTTGAATTTTTAAAAATAATAAATGAAATCCAAAATGTCTCCAAAAATCATAGAAATTCCTACACCATGGCAGGAGCCATGTGTCAAAATTTCATTGGATTTGGAGGTCGTTTGATATTTTATTCAAAAATAAAGGTAGGGCACTGTGCACAGGGACCTAAGTGCAAATACCCAAAAGTTCTGGGGTCCTGGTGCAAAATACCCAAGAAGTCACGTGTCAAGCACGTGTCTGGGGCACACAGGGACCTAAATGTGATAAAAATAAGTTCCGAGGGCTTATTGGTAACAAGTACCAAAAGTCCAGGGGCTTATATGCAATTTACCCAAAAATAATTCGCACATGCGTATAATCAATGCTCACAGGGGCATATTTGCAAATAAACAAAACCTTTTATTCAATAAATAACAACCAGAACTGCAGGGCATACATCGCAAATAACCCAACAAAACACGTGCCCGAGCACGTGGGTCTCTACTGGCAGGGGTATAATTGCAATTAAAATAACGTGCGAGGTCCTTGATGCAAATAACCCAGAAAATAAACAACTAGAATTCAAAATTACAGGACTAAAAAGAAATAAAACAAACAGAGGGGGTCCTATGATATTTACCCCTTTATTAATAGCGACGGCCCAGATGATGACGCGTGGATGATCGGACGGCGGAGATCAAATGCGCCTTTAACGCTTCGGCTCTTGGGCTCGATCGACGGCGGAGGGAGGTCCACGTGGCTGATCTAACGGTGCTGGGCTCGGGTCTCTCTCCTCTGCTATCAAGGGTCCGGATGAACTCCTCAAATGAATCGACGGCTGCTGCTCCTCAACGAATGGACGGTCACGATCAGATCTGGAGCAGAGGGTGCATCGGACGGCTCTGGAAGGTCCTCGAAGAACTGATGGCCGGCGAACTTCGCCGGCCTCCTGCGTGCACTCCGGTCCTCCTCAGCTGCGCCTGAAGGTCGGAGAAGCTCCGGCGTGAAGTTGCGCAACTGCTGGTGGTGGCCAAGGACCCAACCGAGCCCTGGAGGGGCTCCGGCGAGGCCTATCGGCTCGAAGCTCCTGGCTGAAGTTGGGAAGCCTCAGACGGCCTCCTCTTGACCTGCAAAAGCGTTCAGAAGCTTCGCGGGTCGAGGGCAAAGTGCCTCGACCCAAGAAGGCGGGGTGAAGGTGGTCTGTGCGGCGTGGCGAACGAGCTCCGGCGAAGCGACGGTGCGGGAGCTCGAATCCCAGATCCTGTGCGATCTGGGTTGAGTGAAGGTGCGTAGAAGGTGCGTGAGGGTACGGCGAAGGTGAAAATCGAGTCGGATGGTCGAGATGATACGTGAGGTGGCCGGAATCGGAGATGTACGTCGGAGGGTAGATTTGGGCGTAATCGAAAATTATGCTAAATGGAAGGTCGAATCGGGTACCTGATGGCTGAAGTAGACTGGGCTGGAGATGGGCTATCCCCGGGTCGTAGCTTCGAAGGACGTCAAGGCCTGAAGCTCGGTGCTCGACGCTGGCGGCGGAGCAAAGACGGCGATGTTCGCCGGATCAGAGGAATCGCCTCCTCGCCTCACTGCAACAAAGGCTGACGCTCGCTGTCACTCAGGCGGAGCCAATGGAGGTCACGGGGAAGGAAGAGAGGGTCCAAAGATGCGGCGCGGAGGCGGCGGAGGTGATGGCTATATAGGGTGACAGGGGCGTCTAGGGTTGAGTGGGGACGGCGAAGGAAAGCTTTGATTTGATGGCGGAGGATCGGGCGAGGGAGAGGGATGTGCGGCGAAGAGTCCGGGCGCGGGGGTTGAGTGGGGGACAGCCTGGATGCGCGTGCATAAATCGGAGAAGGTGACGCGGCGCGCGAGGTCCAGAATAGGAAAGGAGGCGCGGGGGAGTTGACTGGGGTCAACATTCCCCCGTGGCCCAATCAGGAGCGGCCACGTGTAGCGGATTTTTGTTTTATTTTTTTAGGGTAGAAATAGGTCGAATTAGGAAAAACTTAAAACATGAAATATTTTTCTTTTATTTTTTTCTATTTTTTGGTGATTTTTATTTAATTTTTGGAAATAAAAATAGGTTAGCTCTATATATAGGTATATGTACACTACATGAATTTTTATTTTTGATTTTTTATTTGTTATTTTTTTGTGTTTTTATGCTCATTTTGTATTTTATTTATTTACAACATGAAATATAGAATAAAAGAATATTTTTATTTTATTTTTATTACTTATATACAAGGGTGAAATAAATAAATTAATATACATGGTATAAATACAATGTATTTTTGTATTTTCAATTTTGTAATTTTTATTTGATTTTTGTTTTGTTTCTTTTTATTTATTTTATTTACAAAAGGTAATATAGAATATTTACAAAAAGCTTAGAAAATAAATGAATTTATTTACAAGGTTAAATAAATACAAGGGTGTGGTTTATACACATGGTGAAGGAGTGATATTTTTGAATTTTGATTTTTATCTTTTTATTTTGTTTTTAATAGAATATACACACAATATGTACAAGTATATTTTTGGGTGAGGAAAATATAAAGTTTTATGTATTTACAAATATATATATAAATGTGAGCCCCTATCTCTCTCTACTTGGCTTTTATGCGGTCAGGCCCATGCTGAGCCCTCCCTTGGGTTAGGTTGCTCAATATTTATTCTAAATATTTCCCTCTTTTTCTTTTTGCTCTTTATTCTTTTATTTTGTGCACAAAAACATGCTAATTATAGGTTTTTTACACAATGCATGATTTTGGTATTTATTTGTATTTACACATATCTACATGTATTTGCAAAGGTTTTTGTAGCTAAAATAGAAGAATAAAGAGTGATGAATGGGTATTCATCAACCACTCAATGCAAAATCTAGATAAGATAGTCGATTCTTCTTTTCCCATCCCATGTGCTGCGACCCGAGAAGGAAAGGGAAGGATCAGGTTAGAGCGGGATCCGTCCTCTGCCGTCGAGGGGTGAAACGGGAATGAGGTTCCTTTCTTCTATAATATCATCACCTTAACAACGACATACTTGAAAAAGCATGTCACTTTTCGTCCCGTACGTAGTTCTTCAACCGTGCGGAGGCGGATCTTTCACTTAAAATGCGAAGGTCCCACCAGCTTTTGATTATTATTTGAGGCAGCAGCTAAGATCAAAATCCATGGTTTCGTATTCACCTATCCCGGCATCCCACTTCCGTCATCGAGCCTCCGCATATATAAAAGTTGCCAAAAAGTGGCGGAATGCTCTCGAAACCAATAAAATTGAGTGAGACAGAGGAGAGTGGAATTTGGCTTTTTTTTACTATAGTAGGAAATATGTCCAGAAGGGCCCAATATCTCAATAGTTGCCATTGAGATTGCGCATAACAAAAGAATATAAATACGAACAAGAGGCTTCAAGAAAACTAGTGTTTTCAGAATTATATGAGGCTAGTAAGCAAACAAGTTAGTACAGGTCAATCACCAAGGTCGGTACATCACCGCACTTGCCATTTTTTTGGCCGCTCGAGCCCATCCTGGGGGCGGGAGTTTTCCTACTAGGTTTGTGCCATCTTGCGAAAGTCGACGAGTGGAAAAAGAAAGAGAAGAAGATTCTGCTTATGTTATGGGAGGATCGAGAGGTCGGGGAAAGGGGTTCAAGGAGAAAGATGTTTTTGTCCTACTTCATTTTCTACTCCTGTAGTATAGGTTACCGATTAGTGTGCAGCATCGGGTCCAGGAGAGTTCAAGTTCGATTATCTTCGAGGGTAGACTCAGAGCTCCCTTCTTCCTCCTCATCTTTCAAAAGGGAAAGAAAAGTCGATTTTCCAATTCCAATTCTCATACTAAATCGGCGCATTTTTTAGAATATCCTGGCTTTCGTGAGCTTAATCTGATTAACACCCTCCCTTTCTTCCCATCCATCCAACGTTATCCCATAAGTGGGAATCGACGACGCAAAGTAGCTAGTCTCAGAAGCGAAAAAGAAGCCTGAAATCATGCCCTTTCATCTTTGAAGGCCGATCTTCCGGGCTCTCAGGTGGATTCCTGATATCGCGAGAATCCTGGCCTGTCTGTCGAGTCAGATGATGTCTCTCAGTCAGTCGCGTCTCTGCCCGTTGGATGAGGATGACTTTACTCTCTTCTTGACTTTCGCGTGGGCAGGTGTGTGAGATCGTGGCTATGGCGGTATAAGCTTTATGGTAGGACTATCTTCGGGGGCCCTGAAGTGGTAGAACCTTGCTTAACACATATCGATTTCTTGATTTTATCTTTAAGAGGCTGAGGGAGACGCGATGGCTGAGGGAGACCTCGTAGCCGTGGTAGCTGCTCATTCCTTTTTTTGCGCCGTGATGTTTTCGAGATTCTCAATCCTTCCAGTCTAACCCTACCACCTTCCCGATTCGACGAAAGAGCTTGACAAACGGCTATGCCCTTCTTCACTCACGCAAGATTGCTGGATCGGAGCGATATAATAAATAGTTGCCCTTACTTCTACTCGAGTTTCCGGGGATAGTAGTGAGCTCTCGATCTCATTTTGCAATCTCTCTCTCTGGTCCTCACTGCTAGTGGGAATGGGGGGTAATCAGTGAGATCAAGAAAGACTTCTCTGAGACATCTGATTTTAGTCAAACCTTTTCTCTTCCTGGATATAGACCAGAACGAGAAAGGCACGAACGCGAAGATAGCCTTGGTAACTAGGACAGAGAAAGACACTAGGTATGTGTTCCGGTGAGGAACCACTTTCTTCGCTTTTTTCGCGATTAATTAATGAAGGGAAGATCACTATCGGATCAGGGCCAGTCAGGCCAGGCGGATGATCCATATCTTTTTGATCCCCTTCCTCGACCTGAATCGCGATAGCTCGGATTCTGCAGATAAGTCGTCTTTTCAGCAGCTGGTTGACCTATTCGGGAATCTCCGGATCTGGCGAGTTGAGTTAAGCTGTATAAGAGTTGGCTGGTCAAGGGGGATTTAGCATGCACCACAACCCTTTCGAATATCTTATTCTCGTCGAGTGAAAAGCACTTCGCTTGTGACTAATTTTCTCTCTCTCTCTCTCTACTTTATTAAATATCAATATGAAATATAAAGAAAAAGGATCTCACTTTCCCGAGGATGAATTTCGACTCCAGTCGGTGGGGTGGACTGGCCCCTCAGGAGACTTCCCCCAGGACCTTCTGAGGCCTACTTTCAGCATATATCAGAATCTGAGTCTGGTGAGGGAAAAGAGGAGGGTGAGTTTTTACCTGCGGCTATGTCCGTACAAGCAGAACCAGCAGCCCCCCGCCCCCCACCCTCTAAGCCATTCCTAGGCAATAACAAAATGTCTACTAGACCCTCGCTGTGGATCCTCTGCCTAACTCGCTCGCGTAGTCAACTCCGCTAGATCAAGGGCTTCCCTCGTTCGAGCCTGGCTCTTGCTGAGTCCGGGTTCATCCGTCACCCTGGAATTGCAGCTATCGACTATCTGGGTTCTTTGTCTGAATGCAGCTTCGGGCTTACCTTACTGGTCTTATCAGCGGAAAATGAGATCACAGAGCGGGTCTCCGAGTTTCACAACTTTTGGCCACCAGGAAGAGACAGCGGCTGACGCTCCCCCCACTCACTGAGGATTATTAGCTAGTAGAGCTGAAGAATTGAGTGAAAAGCTTTTCCACTCCGTGCGAGATCTAGTACGTCAGGAGTAGTGAACTCGTATACCTTCTACGTACCCGGTCGAATACTTGATGAAATGGTTGGAGTATCTGAAATCGTAGCTAGTGGTTCTTCTACTACGCTTCCTCCCTCCACTCTTTGTTAGAGAGGGGTCTACTTTATTGACCAAAGTACAAGGTTAGCCTCGGGTTTGCAGCAAGGTGTAGCACACACTACAATAATATCCCGCAACATCCTCCCACGCGGGGGTCCGACTTGCTCTTTCTCTTTTCAGTCTACTTCGCTATGTCTCGATCCGGTTGTTCAAGGATATTTATCAGTATTTGCAGAGAGAGTGGGATCAACTGGTCTGGTAAGGATAGGGCATCTTCCCTGGGAGGAGAATGTGATCTCTGACCGCGTGTCTGTTGAAGTCAGTCCCTACGTCTAATCACCGAGCGGAGCTTGGACCGGCTTAGCTAATGGTAACTTCTATTTATTTTGGAATTTGATGCTCCTTTCTCGTTACCGCACAATCAAGCTAACTGCCCACTAGTCCGCAGAGATATGTGAGTTGACAGTTCGACAGGCTAAGAGTGACGTACGGCAGTAGCTCGACCCTCGTCTAGGTCACTAGTCTACTGACTCTCCTAAACTGGCCCCAGATTACATTAGTCTAGTTTTGATTGGGTTATAGATATTCATCCCCCGGTAGTCGAGTATCGGGGAAACCCACCCCAACTCTATCTTCCTTATCAGTGCCGAAAGTGGAACGGTGTCCAGTAGACTCCCTGTTCCGCTCATCCCCTGCCCCCTAGGTGAACCTCTCATTCCTTATACAGTAAGCACGAAGTCCAAGGGAGGGCTCCTCTTTCCGTGCGTCTGTAAATCCACAGCTGACTGAGCGTGACGGAGGTAGGCATTCCGGGCAAGAGACGGAAGCAGGGGAAGCAAGCGGCTAGGTCTCGGGTTGGCTTTGGACCTAGAAGACCTGTCTCCCCGACTAATTTCCTTTGCTTTCGTCACACCGCCATCAATAGCGCCTGCCACGAGGTAGTCAGGTGGTTACGGGGTGCAGGTTAGTATATGAGATCAAATGTAGGTATGTCCCGCTCCATCTAAACCTCCTATCCTAGTCATCCATGACACTGCACCTCCACTGCTCTTGGGCTTAGAGAGGTAAATCAATATCAAACCTTCTCAGGGTGGTAACTCATCTCACGGGAGGACTGATGATAGAGAGTCCGCGAACCCTGCTTACCAAGAGAGGTGAAGCGAGTGAGTCTGCCAACAATCTCGACGAAGGTGGGCCACTGCGGATTCTAGTCAGTTAGCCCTCGACTCCTTAGGTGGTGTTAATAGTTTGGGGGTTTTTCCTAGGTTCAAGAGTCAGGAGTTTTCTTTTGCCACGGGATAAATAGAGGAAGCGCTCTCAGTCCCCAGGATCTATAGGTGGCCCGTAGACAGAGGTGGCAGTTTCCCAGGTTTGAACTCTGAATATGGTCACCATTTTCTTCTCTTTTTTTCTTTCTTTATCTAAGTCAGGAGCCTACTTTCATGAAGAGTACGGTCGGCGACTCACAGCCTGACTACCCTACAAACGAAATCAGAAGAAAGCCGAAAGTGGTCCTCAGTTGAGGCTGGGATCAATCCGACGTTACTGACCTATACCGAGCAAGGGTCGAGCTTAAGCTGATTCCATCCCTTACCCTTTGCCCCTTCCCACCCCCCGCCACACGAATGACCCTTGCTTGTCAGATCAGAGCTAGTAGGACCTACTTTCCTTACTGCTTTGCACGCCCGCAATCAAATCGAGATCACGCGAAAGGTAGTAGTAGGATAAGCAGGTAAATAGCCGTATTCCAGAGTGCTTTTAGACATAGCTTGATTCATTTGGGATTCCCATGAGCTAAACTAAAGGGGGTGGAATTCAACCACTCCTCCGAAAGACCAAGAATAGTGAGACGTCTTAGGGCCTTTCGAGAAGAAATTGACGTAGAAAGAGGAAATCGGCACTGAAACTGGAGTTGCTGCGATTGCTCTTGTCGATTGACTTGACTGAGCGGGGCCGGAATCAAATGCGTGTATTCAGTTTCAACGATCGGACCATTCTCCCGTTCTCTTTTAAGCGCCATCTTAAACGCTATTCGACAATCTGCCCCTGCAAGTTTGTGATGCTATTACGCGTCAACTCTCTACTGAGAGAATCGCGTAGGCTGACTATCTTTTTTTGAGTTGATTCCACGAAACCAGCCCCCATCCATTCCCCCAATTTGATATATATTTGGGGTTCACTGACTCATCAAGCTGCAATGCATATTTGAAAGTCAAAGATCGACAAAAGCGATGTATCCCGTGCTCCTTATTTAGCCAGCACTCCAACCCTCAAAGACTGCCTCCAAAAGAAGAGATCAAAGTGATTTTTCTCTTTTTTCCCAATAAGTCGACGGCCTTACACCATTGGGATACTTCGAAGAAAGTTGAGGACATATAGGAGACACCGGTGCTAAAACCTTTGATCGATACCTCTTCCAATTTCTCTTTTTGGGTCCCTCTCGGGCAAGTCTGCTGGGATCTCCCACTGAGCAAAACCACCCAACACTTCCCTCTTTAGTTGGACTCCGATCGTCGAAGAAGGGGGGAGATGCCAGCTGAGAAGAGGTCAGATGTGAATCAAAGGTAGTTCCCCAGTGGAGGCGAAGGAGAAACGACTCTAAATTGCGCTACATGAAAGAGGTTTCCAGACGTCCACAGAAAGATTATTGCGGAAGCAAAAATGTTCTGATAAAGACCTTCCTCAGTAATAGACTCTCGATGATTTGAAGAAGCTGCTTGAAAACCCTAGAAGACGACGAATCCATCTTCTGATCTCCCTCTGGCGGTCATTCGGTAATCAGATAGAGACTCGAAAGCGCAAGTTCAGAACAAAGATCTCAATAGAGGGGATGAGTCAGTGCCAAGCACGAAGCCAAAGGACGGCCCTCACCCCTCGTCGCCTCTGTACCCGAAACTGATGCACTTCAGATCCCATATGCTTAGCGCAGTCTGATGCTCAGTTTGCCTGCTCCGTGCCATCCCCGTATTTTGCCACATACGTGGGTTCGGTCCTCCAAGGCCTTTCCGAGCTCTCTTCAACCTGCTCATGGCTAGATCGATCGGTTTCGGGTCAAATAGAAAGAACCCAAAGATGAAACCTCTGGAAAGCGCCTACACCTACTTCCAGCTACTACACTCGCACGGGTTTTGGTGACTTATTGATGATTTGTCTACATATTACCTTCTGCACTGGGTGGCATCGCAACACTCTCATCTCAGACAGGACTGCCTATCGTGACGGTTTGGATGGACTTCGCCGTTCTTTCCCAAGGAATGCAATAGGATGGATGGTAGAGGGTTGCCTGCGCCTAAAAACTGGGTTGACTCTCAAAGTTCTTGCCCAAGATGAGAAGCAGAAGAGTAGAAGCTGCTCCGCGGGTTAAGAGAAAGCTTTTCCACTGTGATGAGGCGAGCGCGGAAATCCACCAATCCTATCCCTCATTCTATTCTCTTGGGTCAAGTCAAGCTGACAGGCTGTGATCTTCCCATTCCCCCCCCCCAAGGCTGGGGAAGTCCTGGATTCTCTATTCTATTATCTGATTATCAGCGAGTACCCCAAGAATCTAATATATATTAGTCGGCAGCACCCTCAGCGAACCTAGACTCTGTCGTCTGTGAAAAAAGAGTGAAGTGCCTGGACTGTCAGCTCAGAGTGCATCTATCAATTCTAGTCTTCGGTTCAACTGCCCGCAGGACGATCCCATCCTCTGGAATTGCTTATCTTTGATCATCGAGTTGGCGGTATATGTGGCATCGATTGTACAAGTTCGTGAAGAGGGCTGGACGAGTAGAATGAGGGAGAGCGGCTGCATTTTCCAATGCCGACGGCAGCACCTGCTAAAGCAATGGTAGCACACCAGCTACGTGCGTTGCATGATTCCACTGTCTTTTTAGCACGTCGGCTGGGTGGACAGTTGACCGGAAGAGGAATTCGATTCGTCGGAGCCTACCCTCCAACCGGGTTGTGCAAAAATGGACTCTTTCTTTCCTCTTACACACTTCACAGGCTTCGCTTCGGAGTCCGACCTTAGACGAAGTAGCAGAGTCTCAAGCTAGCGGGAAGGTGGGGCATCAGAAATTATATATATCGATTTTGCTTATATATGAAGATCGGTGATTCTCTATATATAGTTGAGTCAAGCGTATCCCAACTTTCTCAGGGCTAGAAGGTGTACGCGCGACCCCTCAGCCTCTGATGTCTTAGGCATAGAGATTCACAGAGATAGATCGCCTTCTATAAATATTATATAGTTTCTTAGAGGTATTAGAGAGCATTTTTTTGCACTCTCTTGCTTTCATTTCGGGATTCTTCTATCAACTGAAAGCTTGTAGGTAGGCATTAGTTCGCTTTCTAGGAGTTTCTATATATAAGTACTTTAACAGGCTATTCGCGATATTATTCAAACGTCGGATATAGTTAGAAAGGCCCGAGCTCAGGAGTCCTCAACTCCGGTCCTCAAGCTTCTGGACTATAAACCATACACCAGGATTTCCTTCTGCTTAACCAGACCGGGATTTTCTAGTGAGTTAAGCAGATGCCTATACTAAGGAAATATATAATTAGGGGAATTCGAGACCCCTAGGAGGACGTCACCATGCTTATAATCTCACATCATCCTAGCTTCAGGTGAAGTGTTTGGATTTTGCGAGCTGTTCCAACCACTGCTGGATGTGATTCCAAGAGCCGAACGATCAGGAGCAGCTAAGAGCCTCACTCAATAGATTCTTCCAAAAGGTCTAAGAGCGGGCCTAGAGGATGAAGAGGCCTGGGGCTCTTCGTGGAAGGCTCGGCCGACAAGGGAGGACCTTCCTCAGGTGGACCCTCGTCTTATCCTACTCCCTCAGGCTCGACAGGAATTCTTTATCTAGGCTTTCTAATCGCGATAGTTTGAGGATATATAAATGTCTCTAAATTCTATCAAAGTTTTCATAACCTTCAACTTCGTATACTGCTGCTTCCCAGGTCCCTAGGCTTGCTTTGCGCTCGCCCTGGAAAGAAGAAAGAGCGTCGACAAGCCTCCTCTCCGCTTCTAACCTCATCTGGAAGCCAGGGCAGCGAGAAGCCCAGACGTGAAGAGAAGACAGGATAGCAGCTGCTCCTGTTGTCACATAGCTACCCGAGTAGAAGAGCCGCACTCTCCCCTGTAGCCAGAGACGGAGGTCCGAACCCCAACTTCACAGTGCTTTCATAGTCCCCCTGGGGACTGAGGCCCACGGTCCTTCTTCCTTCGCTCTCCCTGCTTTTCTCCGACAGGCTCTCAATCCATGGTCCCTCTCTCTATCCATCGAACCAGAGATCAGGGAGGGTGAGCTAAAAGCGGAAATAATCAAGTTTCCAGTCAACTGGTGGAATACGTTGCATCAACCTGAATCCGGCTGGCTGAAAGATGACCTCCCCTTGGTCTCTTGACTTTCCGGGCTACTGGAGTCCTAGATAATACCCAGCAACATTGAAGAAAGGAGGATGATATTCAGGAGCCCCGACGGACCTTTCCGAGGTCTAGACTAGGAGAGCTTTCTCAGGCAATCTTTCCCGGAATTAGTGGTTCTAGGTCTGAGATGCGTCACTATAGGAGGCGATCTTCGTATTTCTTTATCGCGAAGATCGACAGGATCAAGAATTCTTGCGCACCGCAGCCTCGAATGGTTACGCTATGCTCTTACTGAAACCTCCCTGGTTGTTACTGAACTCAGCCAGGTAGTCACGGACCTCCCCCAGGTAGTTACGGAATTCTCTCTGGTTGTTACGGAAGTGAGCAGGTGTCTTTGCCCTATAACCTGGTTTTCAGCAGATATAGAGGATCCTGCCCCTCTTTCAATAAACTTGCTTGCCGCGTCTATCCTGAGTTTTTGTGTCATTATACACCTAGGCTTTTATATATAGGCTCCATTGTTGAGGGGCTCCACCTTAAAAGGCCTAATCGTTTGAATCCTTGTTGCGAAGTCTATAAATTAGACGTCCTCTGGTTGAATCATAATGACTTACTTCTATTTTGACTCTGCTACCTTCTGCGAAATCTTCTAGACTACCTTCTCAGGTCTTCGCCCCTTCGCTGCATCTGTCGTGGGCTAGTGCAGGTGAGTGAACCTCTTCCTATCTATCGTGCGTGATGGGACACGTGGATTCTTTGAGCCCTCTGCATGACTTTTTAGTCAATCTCAAAAAAGTTGTGAGCGAAAAGTATGAGTATTGAACCAGGCTTGGAGCTCAAGCATAGAGGTTGCCTCATTCCCCCTCACTCGACACTCATCAGCCAACTTTCTTTCTCTTTGGTTATGCTCTGCCCCCCTCCCTTTTTGATTATGGTTCGATGCATCGGCTCTCGCTTAACTGACCTCGGAACGGGGTAGTTGCTGACCGGAGCAGTGGGAAGAGCCGCTTCTTTCTTGCGGGGGCTTCCCAGTGCATCCCCCATACAAGTGCTCTCCGAACCGTGCTTGATAGTCACCCATCACACGGCTCTCAAACCCAACCCGTGGTGCGGGGGACCTCCATCCTGCTTTGCTTATTGAATCCACTCCGCCTTTCCAGATGCTGCGAGAGAGTTCGCGAGGCTATTATATCGTCTTTGATGAGACAAAGATTTTCACTGCCTCATAGCTGAAACATGCTTTGTACTCAACCCGATGATCCACGAACTGAGCTGGCCTAAAAAGCGCTTGGGCCTAGCTCAATTATATACGTCATTTTCTGACGTGATTTTGAGTGTTCTTCTCCTGCACTCTGCTTACGCTTCGACCTTCCGGCCGCCCAGCTGTGGAAGGTGGTGGATGGGCGGTCAAGTGATAGAAGCAGGAGACCCGGAATGAAGTAATGAATAGGCAAATTTAACTCCATCTAGTAGTACTCGAGGGAAGAAGAGCAGGATTTCAGAAAAGGGCTTCAACTTCCTAGCCTGGCCGTAGCTAGAGGGGCGATCGGCCCAGCAGAGTGCTTTCGCTTCTTTTCGATCTCTAACCCTCGTCGAAGGTCAAATACGCACTCACTATCCTTGGATCTCACTCAAGCAGGAATTTCAAATGGGCAAGGAAGGGGGGCAGGGGGTGATGACCCCCAGATATATAGTGGCTATTTCAGAGAAAGGACTCCAACCCTCGGTCGTCGTCACCTCATCTCAGTAGTCCGCAAATCCTCGCTATTTTTTGGTTGACCTCGCAATCAAAACAAAGCCAGCGCACTACTACTTGACTTATTAGCCGTCACTCACTGATTGACAAAGACCGGTAGACACAGAGGTTGATTTTCTTTCTTTCTTTCGTGAGTCCTGCTCTTTTACTCGCCCTCTCGGAAGGCAGCAGAGAGGATGCTGGAGCGTCATATAAATATTGTGGGTCCAAGCTGGTCTTCTTTTCGCATCGCATCCCCTTGTATTAGTGGATGGGCAACCTCATCCGTGTCCTCGATAGGTGTCTTTGTTCATCTCCCCCGGGCAAGGACAGGATAGCTTAGCTGCTTCGAACCTTCGAGAATTTCCGATCTTTAGCTAGATAACCTGTGGACCGCAAAGCCCATAAGTGGCCTTTCATTGGTAGATTTACCCGGCCGACGGTTGTTCCCTCCACTCTCGACTTGGATTATATATCCAAAAGGGTAAGTAGAGGATTTGATAACCGACTCCACTTTCCTTCCATGCGACGATCCCGCCAAAAGCCCCCTCATACCAGAATTTACGCTCTTTGCCTATGAATCATCCTTCACTCTTGAACAGGAGCAAGCCTCAAGCCTCCCTAAACCCACCCCAGAAATGGGATTTATTACGGGACAGAAAATGCGGAAAGACTGCCCTAACCTCTTCAGGGTCCTCACCAGCCTCTTGTATAATTAGGAAGATGATTATCGAATCAAGTAGACATTCATTTCAAATAGTGAAAAAGAAAACAAAAATTGTCTTTTTCCTCTTTTTTATCTCTATGTGTATAGTAGTATCTGCTTGCTAGAGGCTGATCGCGATATGCGATTTCCACTCACTCTGATTTCCATGGTACTAGCCCAATGTTCGACCTCTCTCTATCAATCAATGCCTTTGCCTTGGTTCTTTTTTCATAGCTCTTTTCTCTACGGCTCCGCCCCAGCTAGACAAAAGCCATTCAATTCCTGCTGGATGCACGCCAATGGGTCCCGGGCCTCATATTTCTTTGAAGTCCGAACCTTCGGCTCGAAGATCAAAGCTGGTAAGGTGAGGCCAAGCTGCGGAAGACCATCCAAAGAGTATAGATATTGTAGAGAGTCAGCAGGCAGTCAGGTCTTTCATCGAAAGGCGATGCAGGATCGCAACTCTCTTCCAATCGAATTCGAGAGAATGTTAGACACACAAGCAAGGGAAAGTCTCTACAAGATTCCAGCGCGTAGGGGGCTTCTCCTTCATCTTAGCTTTTCTGTAGAAGCAATAGAAAGGAAGCCGTTGAATCTCCTCACCACTCCTGTCCTGGGTTTCGAGTAGCAATTAGATGGTGAGGATGCTTATGGACTACGGGAAAGGGTCCTGACTGACCTAGCATGACTACCTAGCTAAGAATCTCTTTCTAGTTATTTATCCTCGTCCATCTATATTAATAGGCCCAGTCAAAGAAAGGACCTAGATGCCCATCCCGCCGCCAGGGGGAACAGTCCGAGCTTGATTCCGGGATGCCGGGATAAAGGCATCCACAACTAGACTTTCAAATAGAATACCTTCGCCTTCGGCTTCTGGCTTTCTTCCCTTCTATCTATAAGTAAGTGAGGTTGAGGGGCTAAGGTTTCAGTTCTCTCTCCTTTCCCTTAACCAATGGGAGAATGAAGAGGGGAAATGCCGACCCTCACTCAGTTTTCTTGTATCTTCAATCAGTGAGGAGTTGAAGCAGTTCATTCTTCACTTTCTTTTATAAAAAAAAAAGAGCAAAAGGACTGAATTCAAGCTCAGCTTGTTTATGATCAAGCACTCAAACGACCCGGGGTTCATCTCCTTCAGCTAGCGATCGATGAGTCAGATTGATGAGCTGAGGCTGATGATCGGGATGAGGTAGAAGCCTCCCTGCCGGGGTGCGGATCGAATCGGAGTTTCCTTAGGTAGCCACCGACCGAACCATCGTCGAATTGGTTAAGGACTAATCGAGAGCTAATGAGATCATCTTCCGAATGTGCTAACTATGTGCCAAAAACGTAGGCTGGATTCACCCCGTTGAGTTCCCTACGTATTATATATGATTGTAGTAGTAGAGAAGTGTACGCAAACCACCAGATCTTCAACAAGGTGGAAATTCTCGTATTCTGCAACCGTTGTACTTGCCGCAAGGCCCCCTCCTCGTCGAGTGCACAACCGTAGGAGCACCCCAGCCTTCTTGCTTTCTTGCCTCGCTGACAAGGTTTTTGGTGACAAGACCTGGAGATATCAAAAGTGAGAATGCTGACATGAGTAACGAGAAATCCTGTGGAAAACACTTCACCTTCTAGTTGCTTGGTGCCCTAGGCCTTTCTTTTTTTCTTCAATCGCAAATGGTAGAGAAGGGTGTCCTCATCCTATTTGAGAAGAAGACTGACTACCATCTCTCTTTCTAGGCGGAAGATCCGCAACCGAAGATGGTGAGGGTGCAAATACATTCCGTGCTTTTCACCCAAGAGACTGAAGCTACGAACCCGAGGAAAGTCTGCACAGCTGTAGTAGGGGCGTGAAGACCGGAGCTTTTTGTAGTGCTAGTAGGAATGCAAGTGAACGATAGTTTAGAAGGAAGAGTGCAAAAAGGGTCAAAAAGTCAGGCAAAAGCAAGGTGCGTCATTAGAGGGGCCCGAACGAGCCCATTTACCTACTCCTTATTTAGTAGTTCCTTTTCATCCGACTGCGAGAACTCAGAGGCGGACCACTCCACTTGCTTTTTGGACTACTTTCTCGATCGAGCATGACCTTCCCACTATATATCTGGGGAAAACCTGCTTCCTCTTCTACTCTTTGCATGCTCCGGATACTCTGAATAATGTGAATGGCTTCGAGGAGTCTATAAGCAATTTTGAAAGGAGTTTTATCGTCTCTATCTTCCATAACGATAGAGACTCCCTAATAATCTTCTCGGAAAATCGTATAAACTATGAAAAAGAAAGATGTGACCTCAGAGAATGAGGGAAAGAAAGAGGACTCAGAAGGTCAATCCGACGTCCACTCGGGCTCGTGGTTTTCACACTCGCTCACCGGAAAGCCAGACAGATGGTGGGAGCACACTCTTTAGCCCTCCCGGATGACTGACCGGAACAGCAGCTCCTAGCCCCCTAACGATCCTTCCCGCTTCGCTACTACAAATCCATCAAATCTTCCTCGGAAATCTGTCGAAATACACTGATTCTTTCTTTTCTTTCTTGGGAGAACCCAAGTACTCTCCATAAAACTTTGACGCTCACCTTCGCTGCTGATAAGAACTCATGCCGGCTTTTTTTTCCAGCATGTGCTTCCTCCTCTTTCCATTATGTTCTCACCCTCTGCTCTTCTCACATCATCTGTACAATCTCAAAAAAGCTGTGAGCGAAAAGTATGAGTATTGAACCAGGCTTTACTCCTATACATATGACCCGCTATCAGGAAAAGTGAGATCCTCAGTAGTTGTGACCTTTTGACTCTTCCACGGGCTTATACATGTACCGAATGCTCATACGGGAAAGTGAACTCCAGGGGCGCAGAGGAATCCTTTCTTTCTCGTCTACTGACGGGGGTGCGAACACACCTGCGCGGATTACAGGTGACGGTTACAAGAATAGCGGGGAAGTTAACAGTACCCGATGACATTCAGGGATGAAGCAAAGGTTTTTTTTCGCCCCCCGCTTACCGGCCTAAGAAGGCTCTTTTGGGCGACAGCGTAGGCAAGTCAGATCGGATGTCTGCAAACAGCCTAGCATTCTCCTGATTGCTCTTCTCCATGTTCTTTTTGAGGTCTTGCATCATTTTCATTAGAGCACCGATATCATTAGAGAGTGGTTGGGTGCTCCTACGGTTGTGCACTCGACGACAGCACCCAGGCAGGAGACAGGCAGTCCTTAGATCATCCGGTTGTACTCTTCCGGAATTTCTAGCTTGCTTATTCATATATGGATGGCCGGATACCTACTCCCTCCCTCAAGAGGAGGCGAGTAGACAACCCTCAGGATCAAAAGTGTTGACTTCGCCTAGTAGCTCGACGCCCGAGGATGAGCCCTGTGCATTGGACCGATGGATAAGGAACTGACAGTACTGGAGTGAATGAACATCCCTCCAGTACTGTCAAGCCCTAAGCCCCCCACCCACAGGGAGGGGAAAGATGTCGAGTTCAGGCATTTGTGTTTTTCTTTAGAAAAAGATCCGTGACTACTTGACTGAGTTCAGTAACAACCTCCGAAGCGCGTAGCTTGCTTCTTCTTTTCTATCTCTGCCCCGCTTTCTGTTCCGTAGCAGGTTTTTTCGGACGTTTTCTAGGATCTGAAGGAACCGCCCTCATAACCACTACGTGCGTTTCATTTTCTTCCCTAGCCTTGCGAGCCGAAAGGGCTTTTGAGTATGCCCTCTCTGTTTCGAGAAGCAAAGCGCCCGAGCGGGACATGTGGCTACGCATTCCTATAGTTTTGTCGTCTCCTGTCTAAGTGTCTGGGGCTAATATATATAATGTTGTCCACTTGGGGAAGAAGTAGAAAGAGCAGGTGGAAGTTTGGGGGCCTTTTCTTTCTCTTCGACACACGGGCCCGATAGGAGGACAAAGAACCCCGTCTTAGTTCGGAGTTGGAATGTCCCTACGTCATTATAGGCTTCCACAAGTTCGAAACACTGCCCCCGATCCCGACATCAAGGTGCCAAACCCCCCCATGTTCACTCTTGGTTGGGGAAGATCAGTCAGTTACACGTCAGCATACAGAACGAAGTAAGTCAAGAGACAGTGTATAACGTCACATGGGCACACACACCGTCGAGGTCACCCGACTCGGGCACTCAAAGACATCTCTCGTAGACCTGTATGCCTAAAGACTAGTCCTGCCCGAACAAACACACTACTTCTACCGGCAGGAAAGGGACCTCGTCTGACTCTGCTGACAAAGATGCCTCCTGCTCTGCATGCTCTATGGTCCGCCTCCTGCTCATAAGGCTGAACTTTCTTTCCCGACCTCGAGATTTTCTAACTTCTCAGAATCAGACGTTCCGCGGTAAGCAGCGGCCAGCTTGGACCTACTTTCCTGTCCTCGATCGTTGCCTATTCCGGAACCTCAGGGAACATCATAGAAATTGGTGGTCGACCAGTCTTTGGATCGCCTTCATCTGATGTGATCTCAGCCGCCCATGCCTGCCTTAACCTCTATCGTTGGATGGTACAACATCCAACGACATATGTGCCTCCACATCACTCTTTCTCGTCCCTACTGTAAGATTGAACCCCTGCACCCATCATGGCCGTCCCCCAGCACCGCTCTCACCGCTATTAGATCAGATTGTAATATCCGATCTTACCCATTCCATTGCACCCCTCTTCTGAGTCGTTGGATTGTAAGATCCAATGGCTCCTGCTCATCGTCTAGCTCCACTAACACCTCTCAACATCTCTCGCCTTGCCATCAACCTCACCCCTTCCATTTGTAGCATCTTCGCCTCGTCGCCTGTCCATGACCGAAGGTGCCCCCATGTAGCCCTACCAACAACCATCTTCGCCTGACCATCACTCCCTTTCAATCCACGCCTTAAGACCATTAATCGGTTGTTACAAAGTCACCTTCCACCATTCTAATAGCTAGAAGCACCACCTATAAATCCCCTGCTCCGACCACCTATCACCTTGTCCACCATCACATGGGCCCCATCCCAGCCTCCCTCTACCTCCATGTGACAGACGAAGGATACATTGAGGGGCAAAAATGGTCGAAGATACCTATGTGTGACCCATGACGACTGACCATGTCACGATGGTTCTATCACCGTTTGAGCCCCCATGCTCCAGCCGAGCAGGTAGAGTGAAGACCCCACACTCCTCCGGAGCTCCGCCCAGGACACCTCATCCACCGCTACTTCAGCTCTGATCATGTACTCCTTCTCCCATGTTTTTCTCTGATCTTTTTTTCCATCACGCACACATCTCTCCACCTTCAATTGGATCTCCTCCGACCTTTGCCACTCTTCAATCACCTTTGTTGACCATTCCTATCACCTTCTCCTTTTGTCATAATCCACATCACCTCCAAGATTTCTCCTCTATCGGAGGTAGAGGACCTGCTCCAGGTGCCACCTTCTTTGTTCCACTCGCCAGTCGTTCCACTCAGTACGCTTCGGCTATCCACCACCACTAACCCCCTGTAGGTACATTGTCATTGGTCAGATGCCTCGGAGGAGCTCCGTTCTAGAGCTCCTCCTCCGATGAGGTCTCACTGCAAGCACATTCCAACCACCGCCAGCTCTACCTATCACCATTGGCTTCTTCACTCAGAGCCAAGGAAGCTCTGACAACCTTCAGGTGTCGTGGAGAAGCATGGAGCAATAGATGGCCCCTCATTGGAGGCCCATTATCTCTACCGCCTTCGTAGCGATGGAGGACGCCCATATTGAGCAATCATCATTAGATGGCGCCTCCTTGGCGGCCATCCAATGACCAGGAAGCATCCATGTCATACCCACCAAAGCAACAAGGCTCGATGGAGATGAGGCACCTCTGAGTGACCTCGGGTCGACATGTGGCCCGAGGAACCTGCACCGACCCCCGCCCGCTCTCGAGCCTAGCATGTGCGTTCGGGATGGGCATTTGCATCTATGCCCTGCATCATTTAAATAATTACAAAAGGCCCCTCCCAAGTATGCGAACCTCACGTACGTACCTGGGAAATTTACAGAGGAGCCCGATCAGTTTTTATTCATTGCATTTATGCCCCTACGAAAGACCTATATGCAAGTTTTGTCCATTTTATCGTCATATTTTATTACAACTATGCCCTTGCACTCCTTTATTCATAACAACGAACTCCAAATATAGTGATTTCAATTTCATTGTGTTGCTAATTGTGCTCCTTCTAGATGGTATGATTATTTCTTTGATTTGGTGCATAGATTTATATGCTAAATTCTACATGATTAATTGTGTCATTTACACCTCATTTTATTACCATTATTAGCCATTTGAAATATCTTAATGCTTTAATTGATATTGAAATTGAAACTATTTTTATTGCTTAATAATCTAATTAGTTTTAAAGGGATAATTGTTTGCATATTCATTTTTTTCTTGCATCATCATATCATCTTGCATCATTTTTAATGGCTAAAAAACCAAATAAAATTGAATATTAATCATTACTCCATGCATTACATTCCTCTATTTATTGTGTCGCATTTACTTTGCATAAAAAATTAAAAATCGCATGTTATGTGTTCATTATACATTGCATTGTGTGCATAAAAATAAAAAAATGTACTTTCTTTTTTTATGTATCTTATTCATTACACTTTGTCTTGCATGCATGTCTTTGCATGATTATTTTGTGCATCTTTGTTTGCATTGCTTTTTAATGTGCACTGGGTTTGTAATAAGAAGGTCGAGATCATTAAATTTAATCACTCATTTTAGTCATTTATCTTCGATTAATCAATGAGGAGGTTCATGTCCCTATATTCGATCTTGGTATGCTTGCCAAGTAAAACTTCATCGCCACAAATTCAACCACGTGGTTGATTCTGCTTAGATCCAAAATTGCTTCATGTGCTACAATAAAAATGACTTATTAAGTAGGTGGGGTTGCGGTTTATCACCCCCACATTATTACTTCTTGACTAAGTCAAGACTTGACCTAGTCTCGAGGTCCATAGTCAGTTTGTATCTATTGTAATATCCACATCCTCCTCCATTTCTTTTTCTTTTCTTCTTTATTTTTTATTTTAGATAAGATAACTATTAATTCTACAATATTAACATATGATGTTGGTTTTTAAGAGATGTAAATTAGGGATATTTACATGTGTTCTACCAAGGACTTTAAGCCAAAATGAAAAAATAAATATGATGAATTGTGGATACATCACATAGGTGACCTGCCATTGGTGACCTGTCGTAGATGATCTGTCATGGTTGATTTGCTAAGGAGTGACCTACCATTGGTGACCTGTCGTAGATGATCTATCATGGTTGATTTGCTAAGGAGTGACATGCCATTGGTGACCTGTTATAAGGTGACCTGCTATGGGCGACCTTTCATGGAGACCTGTTATGAGGTGACTCTGTAGCATACAAGCACCTCCAAATGTTGTTGGCCCTTGTACTGGATGGGTTGACGACTCCCCGTCAGATGTAAGATGCTTTCCCTTCATGGTTGTGAATGGTTGCAGTATTCTACCACTTCTGAGAGTAACAAAGTTAGATATAAACAAATCATTTCTACCTGAATTGGGCATATCACTGCATACTATTCGGATTCGCCTCGACCTGGGCTGGTATGACTATCTTTACAGCCATCGGGTCATCAATCTTCTGGGTCATCTCAGCTATGTTCTTCACTGATTGTTCCAATCAAGCAAGATCTAGGTTCACCAGTGCGACCTCAGAAGAGTCGCCTTGTTGGGGCCTTTGACTCTGATGGTACAGGGGAGGCTGCTGTTGGTAACCCTGAGAGAAATGGAGAGGGGGAGGTCGAGAAGAGTACTGTGAATACTGCTGAGAGGGATAAAAATTCTGATATTGTGTAGCCGGTTGCTGCTGATGGAAGCCCTGATGATGGTAACCGAACTGCTGCTATTGTTGATATCCTTGCCTCTAAGTGTTCCCATACTGGGGAGGTTGCTGGTTCTGAGATTGATAGGGTTGGAAATTCCTCCCTTCCTACTGTTGGTGGTGGTACGACCGTTTGGTCGAGCTCTGACCCTGAGAACTGATGACAGGTTAGTTGTTGTTCATGGTCCCACACACCATTTATCTCTTGAATCTGTAGTGGGGGTGGAGAGAATTGCTCGAAATAAGCTGGCTGTGACTCTGGTTGATAAACAACCATCTGTGTCTGAGACTGTGGGGGTTGCTCCGGCACCTGCACGTAGTATATGTGCTGGACAGGTTGGGTTTGCAAGAGACTCGGCTGAGGAGGTTGTATCAATGCTGGCTCTTTTGACTCAGCGGATGTCTCGACGGTGGTAGATACAGAGTTGTATACATTAGCATTTAATGCTCGAATGAGTTGCTCCAGCTGTTGAGAAATCAAATTGAGCTTTTCCAAACCCTAGGTCCTCTTCTCAATGACTGAAAGTTTTCAAGGTCATGCGACCTCTTCTCAATAATGTCCACCTTAGACAAGTGGCTCCCAATGATGCTAAGGTTGGAACTCTCATCCTTGTCTTTAGCATGAGTAGCCATGCTAATAGGCTTGTGGCTGGTGGTTGGCATCTTCATATATGCATGTACGAAGATTGAGTGGCCTATCCTTTGGCCATCTCCTCAAAAATGTACCAGACAACATCCTCGTCCTTGTTAAAATGCGAGCCACCACAAACATCATCGATTAGATTCTGGCATTCAGATGTCAACCACCAAAGAAATGTTGCACGAGACTGATCTTTGGGATGTCATGGTGGGGACAATTCTCCTATTGATCCTTAAATGTCTCCCACACCTCATGAATTGTCTCATGGGATTGCTGATTGAAATTGGAGATGTGAGCGTGCATCTGGTTCAAGCGATCGAGGGGATAAAACTTGTGGAGAAATGCAGACTTCAACTCCTCCCATGTCGTTACTACCTTTCCGAAATGATCGACCCAATACAAGGCCTTGTCTTGGAGGCTGAAAGGAAAGGCAACCATCTTGATCACCTAGAGGGATATTGGGGTAGTGTGTTGTGGCACAGATGCAACCGAATTTTTTTGGTGGATGTATGGTTCCTCCATAGTATTCCCATGGAAAGTAAGGTGCATGGATAGAAAATGCGACTTTAGCTCAAAGTGTCCATGAATTTGTGGAATTTGGATCCACTCAGTGATACGGCCCATCCCAAGGCTGTAAGTTTATTTCAGCGCATGCTTCGACTGTGGTAGCCTCACCTCCCTTCTTTCATCACGAGGTCCACCTACTGACATATCATCTTCTGCATCTCCCCTATGAAACTCATCATCTCTGTTCGGATCATCTTCTCTTTTAGCATCTCTCTCATCATATCTTCTCCTCAAATCATTCAACCTTTCTTAAAAGGAGACCTAGGCCAATCCCTGATTCATCAAATACTGCTGAATGGCTTGGATAGATGCGAGTAGCTGGATGTTGACATCATTCTGCATGGTATGCTACTCGTCCCCCTGATATGGTTGCTCGGCCGGTTGGGTCTACGGTCCCTTTCCTCTTTTTGTAGGAACCATATCTGAATCTACCTAAAGTTCTGGCTCTTGATTGGGTTGATGATCTGCATGATGGGATAAACCCTGATCAGTCTTTGTCTGAGAACCAATTGTTGATATGAATCTGGGATTAAGGTCAATCCTAGACAGTTGTGAATGGAACATAGGATATTGACTAAAATCGATCTCCATCCACAGGGGGTTGGTTCGGGGATAAGAGTAGTCCCGATTTATTTAGGGAGGAAGAGATGGATTGGGCCGTGAGTTCATCTCGAACAACGGATTTATTGGATAAAGGAAAGTATTGAAAGAAGAGAGGATTGATGAGTCCAAGGAGAAGTTCGCAAGGTCCTAACCAACTTCATGGAGATCACCCCACATTGGAGATGTCGGCGACACGGAATCGATGTGGGCGTTGGAGGAGTCCCGACTAAACCATCAGTGTGATGAAATCTTGAGAGGGTCAAAGGAGATAGATGATGTATGAAGAGTATGGAGATGAACAAGAAATAAAAGGAGTGTAAATTAGTAGAAGGCTCAGAATGAGCAAGGGTTAAAGGGAGGGAGAAAAATGGCACGGGTGCACGATGCTTTTGATCTTGACCTTAATAGAAGTAATCAATCAAACACAAAGCAATGGATTCATCAACTCAACCTATGAATCCGTAAGAGTTTATCTATGTTTATCTTGTCAGTTTTAGGGTTATTGATTCAGGAAAAAATGTTGTCACGAGTCCTTAAGCAGCTAGCCCTAGAGGAGAGTGTGTACTGTCGGGATGAGTCTCCTCGTACTTCTTCCACCTTCTTTGTATCATGTGATCTGTGCTCTTTAAGGTCCTCAACCTCACGCCTGGGTGGCTACTCAGCCAAAGAAATAGAGACATGAAGCTGATAATGGCAAACCCAAATACTTCAGACCAAGCTCACAATGGAATCACCCGTGAGCGTTCTAGGCCCTACTCGGATGCGAACCGATGAGAGAGACACCCCCATGAAGGCATGGCCTATGATCAGTACTTCAGATCATGTCAGATGCTCCACATAAGGTGGAAACACCGTGCTCGACAAGGTCCTACTCGATCGCGTACGATAGGAGCATCGGTACTTCGTCGGTCCTAGGTGACAGTTAAGACAACCACAGATCGAGTTTTTAGCTCTACTCCTTAAGGGTCGTGCCTCGCTCTGTCTGGAAGGTATCTGAATACAATGTGGGCTTTTCTCACCCAATTCAATGTGTCCAATTAGTTAATTTTATTTAGGTCAAGTATTTTTAGAAGTCCCTTTTTAATTTTTTTGTGTTATCACTTTCTTTGAGTAGATTCAATACAAGCGCCTAATGATTTTTGTATTTTCTTAAATTTCTATGTAATCTAAAAAAGAGGGAGAAGGCGATAAAGTAATGCAAGGCGACACTAAGATGGAAATCTTACCTTAGTGCTTAAATGATGAATGCCTAGTTAGAAGACTTACAGTGCTTCCCAGTGCTCTCGATGCGGGACACAAAACAAGAATTTGTAAACCTATGCTATATGCCGATATGCACGTTGAAATCATCCTAAGTAGGCAATTGATACATGTGAAGAATCAAATGTTACATACTCAGAATGAAACCTTAGTCCGGTCTTCGATACCACTCAGTGCCTGCCACAACGGGCCCTGCAAGCGATGTATGTGACCTCTCTCGACACGCAATTTCAAGACTATGTATTCAACAATTAATTTAAACTAAGTCCAACCGCAAAGACTATAGGTGCATGCAAAATAGCTAGGTGTTTGGCATTAAAATACACAATCAAGCAACCCTAAAAACTAAGGGCTCATTCCACAAAACAAATAGAAAAAAGGCAGAAAGCTTAAAACTTCGGGAAATAATGCAAATAGAGCAATGAAATCCCGTCAAAATCCGGTGAGCCCCCAAGTGAACTAATACTTGGAAATTGGGCCCACATGTCCAAAGTCTAATATACATGTATTATTACAAATTAATAGTTTAAATGAATGAGACTCTCTCACACACAAAAATCCTATGCTAATTGTCCTCTATATCTTTAAAGTATCATGCTCTCTCCTGCCGGCTAGGTCAGAATAGCCGGCTCCTCGGTCCGCAATCCCTTGCAAAAAGACAAAAAGAAGATGTGACATACATTTCAAAATGAATAATCAAGTAAAAGGAAATAAATGAATAAATGGCTAAGTAATGTGAAAGACAAAATCTACTCTACGAGCCGATGCTCCTCGACAAGGGCACCATTTGATGATACGGATTTTGCAAGGGTCTAAAATGATATCCTAACAGAAGCGAAGATGTGTAGTCGCTGAGGCGACCTCTCACAAAACCCGCGGTCAATCAACAATCAACCCACACAATAAATGAATCAAGCAAGGCAAGCTAGTGTGAATCAAAATTTATTATATCATACTACAGACGTATAGTGATAAGCAAGTAGGAATCGAACATAGGAAACAAGGGTGTAGAGCATGAGATGAAAATCCAAGCATAATATGTCTCTCAAACACTTAGCCAAATTAGGGTTTTGTGGGTTTTTAATTATGTATTTTTTAAAAAAAATTGTTTTTTGTATTTTAAAATTTGTTTTAAAATCTATATCTATTTTCTTTTTATATTTTTCTACTTTTTAATTTCTTTTTCTTTTTAAAATTTATAAAATAGAACATATGTAAGAATATATAAACAAGATGGACTTATGTAGATATAAATACAACTATACATAAATAAAAATTGCAAAATTAAATATTTTTATGTTTATTTTTTTTACTATTTTTGTATTTTTTAAGTATTTTTGCTAATTTTATGGCTTTTTAAAGTAAAAAATATTCTAAATCAGGGATTAATTAAAAAGGCTGTATTGAAATGGAAATTAAAAATAACAATTAATGTCTAAAATTTTCCAAATCAATTTAGATAAATAATAATAATATATAGAAAATTTAAAAAATGATATTTCTGGAATTTTTGAGAATTTTTTAGATTTTTATGAATGATTTTGAGGCTTTTTTTATTTTTAAGGTTATTCTTTTTCTATTTTTAATAAATTTTGGTCTGAAGGCTTAAAATACTTAAATAAGTAGAATACTTTTTTGGGAATTTTTCAAAACAGTTTTATTTTTTTTTGGTATTTTGAAGCTAAATTAGGAATATTTATGCTCTTCTTGATTTTTAATAAATATTAAAAAGTCTTAAATTGCAAATATAGAAATATGGCATGAAAATATATTGCAAAATGAGCTTAACCCTATTTTTGGTAATTTTTGGAGCACGTATGGTATATTTAATAAATGGAATAAACATACAAAAATCAATGAACTAGTAGGGGCATCAATGTAATTAAAATAAAGCTTAAGTGCATTTCTGCAAAATATCCAAAACTATATAACTTGAGTTCAAATTTTCAGGGCTGAACTCAAATACATAAACTTGACAGGGCCTTGCCGCAAAATAGCCAGCCCCACATGCACACGCACGTGAGCCTCGCTAGCACGAGTCAAATAGCAAATATTAACAAGTATCAGGATTACAATGCAAAATTTACAAAAATAATTACATGGCAGATGAAAGTTTATATATGAAATATTAAAATACAAAAATAAGAGGGTGGAAGTTGCAAAATACCCTCTCTTGTGTGCGATCGGACGGTGGCGATGATGCCACTAATCCATGTGTCATTCCATGGTGGCACGATTCTGTTTCAAGGGTCGACGGTTGAGATTAGACCTCCGTCAGCAATCCAATGGCTGAGGCTCCCTCGATCTGATGGTGGCTGCTGTATCTGGGAAGTGATCAAAATCCAACGGCTAGGAGGTCCTCACAAAGAACAGATGAAGAACAGCGTTGACCTAGACTTCAATCTAATCCTCCGAACAACTTTGACGTTCCCCTCCTCTTCTGTTGTGATCTTCACGTTCCTGGAGACGATCCTGGTCCAAAGGGCTCCATGAAATGGCAAAAGACCCGTTGCAAGAAGTTCAGTGAGATGGAGTTCCTCGAGCTGCGGTTCTTGGTTCAAAAACATCTGGGGAGATACTCCTTCTCTTCGTTATCTGCAGGAAGAGGTAAAGGTCAAAAATGCAAAGCCACTAGTGGCTTCAATGGGTAGTATGGGCGCGAGGTGCGGCAGAATGGCGGTCTCCGACGAAGGGAGAAGGATAGAGACCATATCTCCGGATCTGCGCAAGATTCGGGTGGATGTTGGTGCCTGGGGCGATCAACGGGTGAAGGGGGAGATTGTGGAGGCATTAGGCGAGGCGGAGGAGGAAGAGAGTAGTCGGAGATGGGCAGCGGAGCTGGAGCTCCGTCATCCCAAGATTTTGATTTTACGGGATAATAAACGAAATGAAACAAAATAAAAGGCGGATCTATTTTACTGCTAAGCTAAGGAATTGAAAGAACAAAAAATGAAGAAGCCCACCTGAACTGGACAGCTTGAAGCCAAGTTCCATTTGGGGGCGACGACGATGCTTCGGATCGGCCTCAATTCAACGCCAATCAATGCGGGAAGGGCACCCGGATGTCCTTGTTGTCACCAGGAAAAAGGATCGACCCTTAGAACTAGGCTTTCATGGCAGAAGAGGGATTGAAGAGGAGAGGTATGGCGGAAGCGATATTTTATAGGGCGAAGACTTTGATCGAAGATGTTAGGAAGCACAAGGGTTCCTTGATCGAGGAATAATTCCCATGTGCATCTCCACGGATCGAGGCACATATGCGAGAAGATTTTTATCCATATTCACGTAAGATATGGTGGGGGAAAACGATGAAACGAGGTCAAATATAGGTGCGTCAGAGCTACAGGACGGGGGTCAAGTAGTTGACCAAAGTCAATTGGAGACTCCACCTTGCTCTGAAATTATTTACAAATATATAATAAATAATAGCTGATTTTATTAAATTAAAGTTATAAAATAAAAATTGTTTATTATTTATGGTATTTTAATATGATTTTTATTTATTTTTTTGAGTTATTAATTACAAATTAATTTTTAAGGTTATTTTATAGGTATATTTACCTATATTTTAGGCATCTTATTTTATTTTGTATTTTTGATTTTATTATTTTATTCTCTTATTTAATAAAATATAACTTATTTTTTATATACATAAATACATTTTTATTGTATTTTATGATATAATATTTACACTTAATTAAATATAGGTGTATATTATATATGTATATGTATTGTATATTCATCTATGTATTATTTTATTTTTATATCTTCTTTGTGGTTTTATTGCATTATAAATATGTACATATATTATAAATAATAATTTAAAAAATATAAAAAAAATATAAAATTATAGAAAAAATAAATATTAAATAAAATGAATATTTTAATAGGTAAACCATACAATAGGGGCACAAAACCTAAGTCTTGCATACTAACTTCAAATTAAATGAAACCACCTTCATTAAATATCTTATTAAAAGTTATATACAATTATAGTGATTTTGATAGTGAAGTTGGGATTTTGATTTTTTATTTAGCATATAAAATGTACATTGTATATTATTTTTTATGAAATCAATTTTATTTTTTTCTATATATTATTATCTACAACTTTCTGTACAAAGTTTATTGATTTGATGTATAAAAAATGGAAAATATAAAATATTGATGAATTAATAAATGGAATTTAATGGCTTTATCGGCCCTTATCTCCCCCTACTTTGCTCCTTGTCGACCCAGTCATCAAGATGCCTAGATCTCGGGGTTTAGGGTCATAAATTACCTTTGACATTTTTTCCTTTTCTTTTCTTTATTCTATAATTTTGGCATTAAAAATTATATTTTATATACAATAAATAGAACAAATAATGAATGTTATTTTGTACAAAATAATGTTATATACATGCATTAGCTAGGGTTTTAAGGCCAAAATGATATAATAAAGGTGATGAAATGGAGATTCATCAACTGGCTGTAGATGAAAGCTTGTCATTGCTCTTTTTCTCTCTTCGATCAGCCTCGGGTGCTAAAGTTGGGTGAAAAAGGATCCGATGAAAATTTGGGTATGGAGGATTATATAGGCAGTGAAGTGCGATGAAACTAAAATGCACGAAGCACACAAACCGAGGCATGGATCTTGAAATTCTTATTCGAGCGGTGATCTTGATTATTCAGGTGACAAATTTCGTATAGAAAGCAGGAGCTATTGATTGGTGGATCACGCAAGAAAAAGCCAAGAAGAAAGTCCAACGAGAGGTTTTATTCAGGTTGAGTTGGGCAAGGGAAGGCTGACTGAGTCAACGGACCCGGGTGGACCAATGGGATGATTCCAATCCGCTAGAGGACATGGGGAAAAGAAAAAATATCATAAAAAGTTAAATAAATTAAAAAATATAAAATTAATTTAAATAAAATAATTATGTAAATAACAAATGTTCATAAATAATTAAACTTATTTACTATTATTTTTAATAATTTAAATAAGTTAAATAATTAAGAGAAAATAAATATTACCCTTTATTCATAGGTATATATAACTATATATACAACATTTAGATTTTTAATAAACTATTTTTACAAATAAATATATAATTTAATAATTTATTAATTTAAAGCATTTTTATAGGATTTTAAAGATATTTTTTAATTTTTAAATAAATAGATATATTTACAATATAGATAGGTGGTACATATATAATATATATGATTTAATTTTTATTTCTTTTTTATTTTATTAATTTTATTTGAATTTTATATTAATCAAATACAATGCATACAAATATTTTAAAATACAATATGTGCAAGAAAATAGATATATAATAAAATCACATAAAGTATAATACATGCATAATATAATACACTCCAAAAAGTCACTTTTCACACCTTAACTCTGATTTTAATGAACCCACTTTTATTTTAAAATATTATTTAATTTAGAATACAATAAAAGTGAGTTTGATTTATTTTGAGCTTTTCTAGAGAAGATATTGATCTGATAAGTTGGGATCTACAGCATTTTCAAAGTATTATTCTTTTGACTATGTACAAGGATTCTTCTTGCAATTATTTTTAAGATTTGCAATTTATTTTTATGTAGAAGTTCCAAGAAGAAAATATTTTTATTCAAAGTGAATTTGGCTATAAATAAAATAGAGTAAGAAAAATATACATATATAAAGCCCCTTTGAGATATTATCTTATAGGGTAATATAAGATATACATATATAAAATAGAGTAAGAAAATATTTTTATTCAAAGTGAATTTATTTTTATGTAGAAGTTCCAAGAAGAAAATATTTTTATTCACCAAATTCCAACAGTTGATAGCAAGAGCACGAGGTTGTTATTATCTTATAGGGTTTTTATCAGTTGTGCCCCTTTGAGATATTGCAATATCAGTTATGCCCCTCTCTTTTTTTGGAATATCAGTTGTGCCCCTACCTTCTTGCGAATTTCACAGTTCTGTCCTTTTATAATATCAGTTATGCCCCTACTTTACCTTAACAGAAGGGTAGAATTGTGAATATTAAAAGAAGATAGGGACACAACTGATATTCCAAAAAAAAGGAGGGACATAACTGATATTGCATTATCTCAGAGGGGTCCTATTTTATTGGGAAAAACAAATTCAAAAATAGGCTACTTTTTTTTAATGACAATCTAATTCTACAAAAGACAACATCCGTTTCCGTCGGGGTAATGATTTAAATCATATGAGGTATCTGAAGATTTATTTGGATGTTGCAACACGATATTCATGAGACTGTTGTCTCTTGAGGATAATAATTCGGTGGTGCTCTTAGTTTTGATCTTGATTATAAGATATTCTGGGTCAATTAAAAGGAATTTAACTCTGTAGTGACAATTAGGAAAACTTGAGTAAATGCGCCTTTCTTTCTGTTAATATTTCAATATTTACTTCGCTGCCTATTTTGCCTGAGACCAATTATAGTCTCTTTTTTATAAATATAAATTATGCATCGTCGTCTCGGGAAGAAAAAGGTCTAGAAGAAAAACAACTGTAAAGAGCTGTCCATGCACTCCAATTCTCCACAAAAGAAATTTACATGTGTGTTTCTTAAAACACACCACAAGAAGGAACGTTCGGCGAAACCAAAATCCTGGTGGCACATTTTGTGCAAAAAAAATAAATATTATTTATTCAATATTGGCGTTCCTTTTCACTCATCCACCCATTGCTCGTACCCACAAAAAGCTTCCCCATTTCCTCCCCCTCTCCCCCTTTCCTTGCCCACCTTTATCTCTCTCCCCCCTCTGAGATCGCATGATCGACCGATCCATCTCTCCTCGTCTCATGCGATCTCCCACACCCCATCGTCCCGCAAATCCTTCGGATCTCCCACTTCTTTGTTGATTTTCTCTCTTTCTCTCGAGATCTCTCAGCTCTCCAGAATGGATCTGCAGATTAGACTTCCCCTCGATCTTCATATGAAGTTTTTCTGAGTTGGGTTCTGTCTGTTTTTCCTCGATCTGCTTTCCTTTGGCGTAGAAATCCCATATTGGTCCCAAGATCTGCATCGCTCCTCGTTTGCGTTTATTTACCGCACGGGTCGGTTTTCAAACGATTCTTTCTCGCTTTCTCGAATTTTAGTCTTCAAGATCGGATTTTGAATTAAAAAAATGGCACGAGAAGGCTGCAATCTTGACAAGGATGAAGCCGAGATCCTGAAGCCCTCGGCTTCCTCCCCCTCGTCGTCAACTCCTCCGCCGCCCCCTCAATCCTCTCAGCCGTCCTTGTTCATGAAGCCCCCTTCGCAAGATCTACCGATCCAGAGGGCTGACATCCAGATCGGCACCAGAAAGCCGGAGGCAGACCCTCGTGTGGAAGTCAGAATCCCCGCGGCGAGCCCTCTTGGCTCCGCCGGCTGCAAGAGGAAAAAGGAAGGTGAGGAGTGCCCGCCACCTGTTCGACCAAGCAACAGGTGCACCACCTGCCAGAAGAAAGTTGGTCTGATCGGATTCCGGTGCAGGTGCGGGGACCTGTTCTGCCCACAGCACCGGTATTCGGATGCGCACGGTTGTTCTTACGATTACAAGGCTGCTGGGAGGGAGGAGATCTCAAAGAACAACCCTGTGGTGAGAGCTGCCAAGATCATGAAAATATGAGGTCTTTGGAACCTGATTCCCACTTGGTATTGTTGTTGCCTCTTTAGATCCTTTGATGTGTTGTATTGGGTGTAGTTGGTTTTTTCTCCTTTCCTATTTTCTTTTTCTAATATATTTTCTCATCTTGATATATACGTATGTGATGTCTTGACGATATTTGGCTATTCCAGAAAATCTGGTCATTTGGGTGTTAGTTGAATGAATCATTTGGTTGTTTCATCCGGTGCTATTCGCCTCCCTGCTTTCTCGGTTGCGTATTTGTAGATAATTTATCTTTGTATCTCCTTTTATGCTAATTTTCACGAGGTTTTGGAAGATTAAGTTGGGAATTTGCCTATAGTGATTATCCGTTGTTTCGACAGAGAACGATCCCTGCCTTGCCTTGTGGTGGAGGGCCTTTTGCTTGTGATAATTTTGCTACTTCTCCTTATGTTTGAATTCTCTGACTTGCTCGTAGTGGTCGTGTTCGACTTCGCCTCTCACCACAGCACCATTAGGCGGGTGAGTTGTTCCTGTTGCTGGCACTCATTGATGAGTGGTTGTGGACAGCTTATCAAGAAGAAATCCATTCATTGCTGTTGGAATCATATATTTTTCTAATATTTTCTCTTATCAATAATTGAGATGCTTTGGGATGTCATCTTGGTCAAGTTTAGATCCGCACATTCAAGACTAACACATGGTGTGATTGCTCACAAGGTTGCCTCTGCTTTGATCCTTTAACTCTCTCTCTCTCTCCGGAACTTAGATGATATGATATGATGCACAAAATCAAGAATATATGAGTAAAAAAATGGGTTGCTTTTCATCTGATTAGCTGGCAAGGGAGTGCAGCTCTTCTTATTGAGCTCATTTTACTTGGGCTAATAATCAACCCAAACTCGTTTGGAAATGGTAAATATGTCCGCAAATTGTTCAAATGAAGTCAGATTTTAGCTTGTCAGGTTCTTTTGCTTTGCTTTTATTTGATTGTGGAACCGATACTCTCCATGGTGACAGAAAAGGAAAGAAAAGATTATTTTGGTTGGTTGTGTTAATTATTTGCATTACACGGTCATTTTCCATGATGCCAAATTTCAGGTCCCTCTGCAAGTGCCCCAAGCAAATCAGCTTCTCTTACCGTCGAGTGATTGGGTTTAGGTGGCCATTTCTTGCCTTTGGATGCCCTCCGTCCATCTCAAGTGGGAAGGAGTGACTCAGATGTATTTATTTTATATATATAATAAATTATCTGCACACAGTTGCTGTTCATGATCTCGTCCTCTCCTTTTTATCGGAAAGGAGAGATTATTAGTTGGAGAATCCCACTGCGATCTTGCCGTTGGTGGCGACTTGTGGCTGGAGAGGAGGTGAAGGGAGAGGTGGACACAACACAAACCCCATGTGGGACTGATGCTCTTCCATACCCGTATTAAACAAATCCATTCTTATGATAGATGCCATGCGCCTATTCCTGTGGTGGGTATGCAGGGGTTGGTGCCACGGAGGCGTTGCAAGAATTCCGTGGTCTAAATTGGTGGCTGCTTCATGGGTTCTACGCCCATGTTTTGAATGCATCGATGTGATAATTCTGTTTCTCTTGCGAGGTCATCCTAGAATGAGAAAATGAGCTGGATACCCATGACGTAGTTGCATGCGTCATGCTCCAAGAATTTTTTTGGCAGACCACTCCATGTGAACAATCAGAATTTTTGGTTCACTTGGTATTAAACTAATATTTTAGGATTTTTATTCATGCTCAAAGGAAACTTGGATAAGAGAATATATGGTTAGGATCGCTCAGAGGAGGAGGAGGAATAGAATGGATGAAAAATAAAAAAAAGATTTTAAAGGAAAAAAGAGTACCTTAAGCTTAATGATGGATAAAATACATCCCCAAACAAGAAACCTCTTGGTTGAGATGAACTTCGAATGGGGAAATTGACGACAGATAGTAAGAAAAGAGAGAAGAAAGAGTTGTTTCTTGGACATGTGAGAGAGAAGAAAGAGTTGTTTCTTGGACATGTGAGCTCATGACAAGTCATTATGTAATGCATGTTTTTGCAAAGCACATCATTATATGAAATATAATTAAGTTTGCATTTCTAGACCCCTTTGTACAATCAGTGTTATGTACCATGACCATCTTCATATAATACAACTATTTATCTAAAAATTAGATCCTTGATATCGATGCAAGGTTATAGATTTAAAGAGTTCAACCGAGGACACAACCAACATCTCTAAGTGATTATAGATAAATGATCTCCAGTCTGAGAAAGAGATGACAATCTTTCTCTAAAGACTGATCTATAAAATTCCTATTGATGTCGAACCTTTATATAAGAATAGAAATTCGTAGTTCTCGGAGTAGCCAAGTCAAAATGTTTAGCAAAAGTCAACATATTGACCCAAAAAGTCAAAATGTTGACCTTTGGATCAAAGTGTTGACTTAACGAGATCGAGATAATACATGTGCACGAAACATGCACACATTCTCTGACTGAAGATAGATACGTAAATATGCCTGAATATATACATTCGATAGACTAATATGTTGATGATCAAGCTAAGGTCCATATAGCAATGAGTTGGTGTGCATATGACGACAATGTGATATGATATCTCAAAGGAATCATATAAGTTCTCTAAATGAGAAAACATGAGCTCACTCATGATATATTGAGAATAAATCAAACTACATTGACCGTCGTCTTGTAAGATAAGAATTTGAAAGCATGAAATATGCTTTTAGAAAGCATATGATCGATATTGTTTCTTAATGATCGATTGAGATAATTATTGATAAACCTCGAAGAAGACATCAAAAAAAGGATTTGGAATTCGAGTTTAATCATGATCTTCTATTATATAGGTTGTGCGAATATTGAGAATACTCGAAGGTGATATAATCTTAAAAGGTTGCATATCATGACGCTTCTATTCCGAGAGACTGATGAAACATAAATGGATTTTACAGACCCCACTTGGAGAACAAATGAATGAGAATGGGTCTCAATTCATAGAACTCTGTAACATGGTCTGATAGAGTTCAGAGCCAATAAAAGGATCAAGTTCATTATCTGATTAAGTCAGGTAACTAAACGTGGTTTGCATCATAATATGATACATTAAGATATTATATATCTAATATAGATATTATATATCATTTGATATCAATTCACTATACCTGGTTAATACAATCTCTATGTCCTTATCTTCAAGTATTCACAGATAATGCACATTGTTCGTAAATAAGTTTAAGCAATGTTTATTGAGATCCATATCTAAGTTTGAGGGAACGGTCAAGATTGAATAACCACGTCCTATCTCTTCGGAGAGAGAAAGTAAGATGTAAATATGATTTATAATTCTAAGATAAGATTATAGTGGATAGTGATCCACAATAATTTGGATATGATTCTCGATATATTTTGAGACTTGATTGTGAATATGATTCACGTGATTAATTGATGTTAATGTGAATTTGATTCACATTTTAACATTGTTAAATGTAAATTATTATTACAATTAATATTGGGCCAATTAATATAATTCATAAGTATGGAGGTTCTTTGGTAATTGCAACCAATAACTATGAATTATTTGCTGATAATTAGCATATAATCAAATTCAACAAATAAAGAATAAAGTTGTACAAGATTACAACTTTTAATATTTATTTAAGAAAGATAATAATATATGGGATAACAGGGGACATCCATTGTGGCGTGATCCAGCATGGACATCCCCATTTTCTATGTATTTTTTTCTCTTTTTAAATCATGATTTAATCCTTTGATTGGTTGGTGGTTATGATGATTATTAATATTAATCAATTTACATCCTAATCCTATAATTGGTTATGAGTAGATTGAGTCCTAGACATCCAATCATGATGATTGCAATTAGGGGTGCACGTGGATCGGATTGGATCGGATTTTAGCTTAATCCATGCCCAATCAAATCTTAACGGATTTTAACTTTTTTCAATCCAATCCAATCCATCAAATATCTAAATCCAAACCAATCCAATCCATCGGATTACGGATTGGATCAGATTGGTTCGGATTTTTTATAAGTTTGTATTCCATCTCTATTGTTTGTCCTCTCGTGTTTGTGTTTTATCGCACATTAGCCCTCAACATCTAAATTATGGCTCAAAAATTGGTAATATAGATCGGATGTAAAGAAAAGGATATTTGAAGATCACCCAATCAAATTAAAGTTGAATAACTTCATTGATCTGTAATGAAAAAGTTGAAGACCATATACTCATCGTAAAGGATTATATTGGATTTAGAATTTGAGATTCCTTCTATAAATGTTGCATTAGTTTTTTTTGCAAATGATTTCCATCTAATGATTCAAGTAAGAATAATACAAGTTACCAAATAATGATCCAAAGATAAAAAGATAAGTTACACAAACAAAAAAATGTGATCTTTACAGTCACATATTGATGAAATCCAAGGGAGATGAAACTAGGAGTAAAATATTGAGGTCAAGAGTGAATGAAAGAGGATGAAACTAAGAGGGGAATAGTCAATTGGGATTATAACTTTACAAGCTATAATTATATTTTATTATTTAGGAGTTTAAGGGTGATAACAAGAGGACTTGTATCCACTGTAGATATGAAAAAAAGAGAAGAATCACATTGGTTATGGTCTTATTGGAATGGGTGCACACGCACGCATGCGTGTATATGCATGTAGGTATATGTATGTATGTATGTATATGTTAACGGATTAACGGATTGGATCAGATTGGATTTTCATGATAATCCGATCCAATCCATACGTTAACGGATTTGAAAATTTTCAATCCAATCCGATCCATTAAAATGATAAAACCAATCCAATCTAATCCAATAACATCGGATTGGATCGGATTACGGATTGGATCGGATTACGGATTTTATCCGATCCGTGTGCACCCCTAATTGCAATGCAGGTCATCTTTTGTCTTACAAAAGGAAGGCTAATCACATGCATTCTTTAATTAGATTCAACTATTGTAGGAGTAATTTGAAAAATTGCAAAGAAGAGAAAATAAGTCCTACACCTCTCTCCATGTCCCCCCTCGGCCCCGCTTGACGGTCGTCCCCAACCATGGTTGTCTCCTTTTTATCTTCTTCGATATCAGGTTGCCCAATCTCATGTAGAGGACCATCATCTTAAGTACTTCAGACTCATGAAGAAGAAGACATATTTCGTAAGAAGAAATCAAGTACAAGTCAACTCAGTGGATAAGATCAATTGTCGGGATTCATCATCATCATGCCTGTAAGTGTGTCTCTCAGATCAAATTTCAGATAACATGTTTCTAACTTTAGAAACTCGATATCAAGAGCACGCTTCATATGTATGTTCCTAATCTCATGTGATCAAGATGAAATGGATCGAAAAAAGATTACATTACCATGTGGTTGCAACTATAATAATTTTTTTTTTGAGTTTTATCACTTGTGACCTCTTAACTTCTATAATTTCAATTATGCATGTCCTTTTTGAAATATTAATTATGCCCCAACCTTCTTGCAATTTTATCACTTGTGTCTTTGGGGTTAGTTAATTTCCATCCATGTCCCAAATGTAAGTTAACTTTTGGACATAAGAGTAAAAATTATGTAAGGGTAATATTATCCCACACATCCTCCACCACATACCTCCACAAAATCATGTATATACACATATCCATGATAATAATGATTATTATCATATTATTGATATTTTAAGTACGAGTCCTAATCAAATTAGGACTCGTGAGCAGAAATCTTGGATACTTGTAGATAATATCAGGAAGATCATACTATCCAGATATAGTGACTTTAAATTTGGATAACTATCCAATTTCAGGGTTTATGCCATTTCTAGCAATATACATCACTTATGAATGTTGAGCTCGAGATGAAATAAATCACGCTCTAAGTGAGCTCGATGAAACGCATCACACTCTCCATGACTGGAGAAAGTATTAGCGAGTTGAATCTAACCTCCTTGATCATTTCTAATCAAAGTCTAAACCACTTGGAGTTTAGAAATGAGCTCAAGGAGTGTGTGTATTTCCATTTCCATCACCATTTTATTTTCCAATTTTGACATTGAAATTAGAATTGGAATTGGACATTGGATTCAAATGAGATGAAACTTAAACCAATTAACTCTCAAATCATCAAGCTAAGAAATGAAGTCGCTAAAATCCATCACGTTTCATCATTCCCTCGGAATGAGAGTGTCATGGTAGATGATCTATTATGATAGATTTAATCATAAGTATTCCCAATACTTATTCATCCTTCATACTAGAAGACTTTGATATATCCAAAGTTCAAATCCTAGTTTGATTGTCTTCTTCGGAATAAACCAACATATTTCTCATTTGATAATTGGACGGTAATATTAATCATTTACTTTTTAAAAGCATATGCTAATATCTTGAATTCGTATCTTATTTCATAAATAAAGTAGCCATGCATGGAATTCATTATGATCCCAAACCATCTCATGAGTGAGACCTATCTCATGGTTCACCAACTACGAACGTGTATGATTGCTTTGAGAGATCGTACTTATCTTATGTCTTCATATGCACACCAACTCGTTGGTATATGGACCTTGGTTAGGACACCCATCTACTGGTTTGTCAAATGTGCACACTCACACAAATGAATGCATATCTGTCTCCGGTCAAAGGATGTTTCCTGATCATGATATTTACGATTTATGTCTTAGTTTATCTTGACCTCAATTAGTCAACTCTTTGACTTGATTATTCCAACACTTCTGAATCTATATTACTATGAAGAAAACTTGCATCAAGAAGTCGGTTGGAAATCAGTCTTTAGAGAAAGATTGTCATCTCTTTCTCAGACTAGAGATCTTTATTGAATATCACATGTTAATGTCAGTTGTGTCCTCCTAACTGCATGGTATTCAATATGATAATGGTACATAACCCTAACTGTGTAAAAAGACCTTAATATTAAGTGCATTCAAAATCATTTAATTCAGATGGAAAGGATAAAATATAACTTTTATTGCATTAATGGGTTTCCAAGTCCAAGAGTCTCCCACTAGCCCTTAGAGCCATTCATGTGCAACTCTCACCCCCATATTTATTGTGTTAATCATTTATTATTTTGTCAAATATTCTGGTAAGCTGATTAGCCACTTTGTCACTAACAATGATGCCAAGTTCTGTTACAAATTTACACACCCCAAGTGAACATTAATTACATCCAATGTAGTTGTCACATCTTATGAAGCCAATGCTTTACTTTGTCGAAACAACGACAGTGTCTTGCTTCTTGCTACACTTAGCTCACAGAGCACTACCGTACAATAAAATTAGTAACCTAGAAGTTGACTTCCTATCATCCACATCAGATGGAAAGTCTAAATCTGTTTACCCTAAGACTTGGATATCATTATCTCAATAATCTAAGACATAGTCTTGAGTTTTTCTTAGATACTTGAAGATGCTTTTCACTGTAGTACAATGTTTCTCTCCATAGCAGGATTGGTAACGGCTTACCACTCCCAATGCATGGCAGATGTCTGGTCTTGTACACATCATAGTATACATCAAGCTTCGTATAGTCGACGCATAAGGGCATCTGTCCATGGCTTTCTTTTCCTCAAATGTTTGTGGAGATATCCCTTTAGATAGGTGGATGCCCTATCTTCAGGAAAGGAAGCCTTTCTTCAATTATCCATACTGAATCTTTCCAAGATCTTCTTGATATATCCTTGTTTTGGTAGTCCCAATATCTTCTTTTCTATATTTCTGAACAGCTTCAGACTCAGGTATAAAAGGCTTCTCCGAGATATTTCATCTCAAAGGTATGGGACTACAATATAACGCTAATCATCATCCCCATATCATTCCCAATGATAATAATGTCATCTACATAAAGACAATGAACACAATAGAACTCCCATTAAGATTTGTGTACACACTCGGTTCATCCGGATTCTGCACGAAATCATAACTTTTTATGGTTTCATCAAATTAGATGTTCCAACCACGATAAGCTTGTTTAAGCTCATAGATGGATTTCTCCAGTTTGCATACTTTACTTTCCTCAGCTATGAAGCACTGGGACTGGTCCACATAGAGATCCTTTTCAAGGTATCCATTGAGGAATGCTATCTTGACATCCATCTGCTAGATGTCATAGTCAAGGTGTGTAGTAAGTACAAGCAAGCAATGCCCTAATGGATTTAAGAATGGCCACAAGAGAGAATGCTTATCGTAATCGATGCCTTCTCTCTATGTGTATCTCTTAGCTACGAGTTGTGCTTTGAAGGTCTCTCCCTTCCCACGAGTCCCCTCTTTCTCTTGAAAATCCATTTGCACCCAACGGAGTTGACCTCTTTAGGTATCTTCAAGGGTCCATACACCATTCATGTGCACAAAGTCTATTTCAGACTTCATTGCTAGAATCCAACTATCCATGTTATGATCATCCAAAGCTTCATCAAATGAAGTTGGATCGTTACCAGACTCTTCTGATACATGGAATATGTACCTTTCAGGTTGTCTTAAAACCCTAGAACTATTTCTAAGAGGTATAGGGTCATTTTTAATTATCTATTCAATATTTGGTGTAGGTACTTCATCGGTCTCACTAGACTCGATTTGTTCCTTACCTGCATTATTTTCTTGACTCCTAAGGAATTCATCTTCCAGAAATTTGATGTCTCTAGAAACAAATACCTTTTGAGTCTCAAGATCATAAAGTTGGTATCTGATACCATTCTTTACGTATCCAATAAAGTAGTACTTTCTAGTGTGAGATTTCAGTTTTCTTACATCCATATTTTATAGTGAATCAAACAACCCCAAATCCTCAAGCGTCATACACTTGCTTAGTACCATACCAAAGTGCATGAGGTGTTTTAGATACAGATTTAGATGGAATCTTGATTAGGACATAAGCTATAGTCTCTACTGCATGTCTTCATAAACTAAGAGGTAAGTTCGCCTTACTCATCATTGATCTAACCATGTCCCACATGATTATATTGCGTCTTTCTACAACTTCGTTGAGTTGATGAGTACCTAAAGGAGTGAGAATGGAAATAATTCCTCTCCCTTTAAGGTATTCTTTGAATTCATCTGAGAGGTATTCTCCACCTTAGTCAGATCAAATTTATCTGATCTTCTTATTGATATGGTTCTCAGTCAAAGCCATGAAATCTTTTAACTCTTCAAAGGTTTTGTATTTGTGATGTAATTAGAAGATAAAACCATACCGCAAATGATCATCAATAAAGGTGATGTAATATTGATGTCCATTTTGAGTCGTAGTATAAAAGGGATCGCATACATCATTATGTATTAGGTCCAGTATACCTTCGCATCGTTCACCTTTCTTAAAGAGTGGTGCCCTGAATATTTTTTCACAAATACAATGTTCACAAGTTGGCAAATCACGAACTTCTAGGAAACTCATAGGTCCATCCTTTACTAGTCTATTGATCCTGTCAAGAGGCACATGTCCAAGTCTTTGATGTTAAATCATAGGCTAATGGTATCCCTCATCTATTAATAATTTAGGGGTTTTATCCTTAATAGTTATATTAACATTCATGACACATTCATGCATATATTCAATTCGTAGAGTCCACTTACTGTTAGAGAACCATTTGCTATAAAATTACCACAATAATTTATAATAAGTTTATTACAGAAAAGGAAATTATATCAATGTATAACCATGTTAGATATGGATAGTAAGCTCCTTCTAACATCCGGTACATAGAGACATTCCATTATATCTAGAACTGTCTCACTAGATAATGATAGTCTATAGGTTTCAATGGTGATCGTTGCAATAGTTGCATCAGATCCCATGTGGAGGAATATCTACCCATCACCAAGAATTTTGGTTTCTTGAAACATATGCAATAAATTTCATACATGAACAAATGCGCATGTACATTCTTGTCCTGCGAGTAAATCAATTTCAATGATGACCGTAGATTTCTTATTTTCCAAAGTTATATCTTTATCCTTCTCCAAGGATTTTTAGGTATTCTGAGTTATTATTCTTCCAGAATCCTGGCTTATAGTAGTGATGGTAGACATCCATCTTCATGGATGTTAGATGTGTCGAAGCATTAGAATATTGCTTAACAGTTTGACCTTTCTTCTCTTGGATCAAGACCTTCCAAGAGCGATGTTTCCTTTCACGCTTGCCTTCAACATGTGCAACCATTGCACTGCAAGAGCAATATTCTTTCTTCATAATATCCTTAGTAGATCTTAATGTAGAAAGAGTGTAGTTCACAATCTATATACATCACTTTTAGATTCAGGAGGACGTCATGAGCGGATTCGGTGTCTATAAGTTGTTTCTGAAGCACATCAGATAATGATCCAAGAATGTAGCAATGAGCAACCGAATGATCCTCGTCCCACTTGTTGAACTCACATGCATCCTCTATCTAAGGGTTCTCATACTTCGCATATGAGAGAACATACGCTATACACTATCTCAAGTACAGTTGGGTGATTATTCAGAGGAACCTAACGTCCGGTCTTGGAGGAGCCTACAGTGTCCGACAAGTCAGATCCGACAATCGTTGCATCATCCCTCTCTCAGCACTCAGCTCGTGAACAATCAAATCAAGCAAACAATCAACCCACAATAAAAATAAAACAATAAAGGAATGTGGGATGAAATTTATTATACCCTTGATGAATATGTAATTCATCACTCTAAAAGTTGAAAATAGAGCTTCGTTTTAGAGTAATTAGCTGCATTTCATCATCTATTATGCATTATTATCATTCGTGCACTTAGAAATAATATTGGCAATTTAGCATGCATATTTGCATTAAGTGAGGAGCCCAAGTTCCCTTGTAAATATCACATGTATAATACCATATTTTCTCTTACTTTTATTTAATTTTCACTAACTCGGATATGAATAAAATCAACTTTCTAGTGTATATATTACTAACACTAATAAAGGAAAAATATCAAAAAATACTAACTAGTAAACCTGCCCAATAAAACCCAAACCCTATGTGACGTCCCACCCCTCCGGCTACCGAAACCGACAAAGCGAGAGTGTCGGACCTACGACCCAAATATGCCCCTGATCTATGATACTCAACAAACCATCTTATGCATATTAGATCAACATTTGAAATATAAATAACAACAAGAAAATAATATAAAATGGAAAGAAATGCATCCATTCTCATCGATAACAATCATCAAGTCTATGTCCATAGAATGAGATACATCATATAATTATAAATTTTATAAAAGAAACTCTCCAAATATCTCACTACAATGTCTCTCAAATATAACATAAAATATTGCGGTAAAAATAAGTTACTCTAAGTAGAACATACCCTGTTTGGTGCAAGTATGATGTAGAAAGTCCAATCTCCTCGAACGCCGCTACTGTTGTGGTTGCTGCTCAGCTACACCTGTTAGGTTCACACGAGGGTAACGTTATGAGCAATTGCCCAGTAACGAGACAAACACTATAACAACTAATGTAGGGGTACGCAACGAATGTACACTCAACTCTATCAACTGGCATATGCAGATATTATAGAAACTGAGAAAAACGACCAAGTCATTCTGATTCACATTGATCACATAATAATTGATTTTATTTATTTACATAATAATTATTTAAGTACTACCACAATGATATTGATATTTCTACAAGTTGGTTAGAGTCCACAAAGGTATACAATTTCCAGCATCAGATTATTAATCATTTCTCGTATTATTTTAGCACATGCAAGTATACGACTCGCAGGCCTCTGCTACACGGGAACTTGATATTCATCTTGAGTAACTCTCAAGGACCTCTTTTTTCGGACAGGAAAAGATCACACCCCCAAATCTCCAACTTTAAACCACATCTCTGAACACCTTTCAACTATCATATTTGCACGGTACATGGTCGTTCATCAAAATCGTGGGGACGAGTTTCTTAGATAATCTTGTAATTCAACACATATCCATTTACATGACTATAACAGTAGAAATGAGTGAGATTTTGTTTATCGTGCTTGTCAACCCCTTGACTGAGAATCATAATATGATATAACCCCGCTTAATTACTCATTCTCAGTATTCAGATCAGTAACTTCTAAAATTTTGAGAGGTGAAATCTACTGTTAGCAAACAACTAGGATCACGAATCCCCCCTCCCCCAGATTCATACTATCATACTAAACATCATCGCTTGCCACACATCACGGATTAGACACATTTCTTATTAAGATATCAACAAATATATTTACAGATGAAATCAGAGTACAAAGATGTCTAAAGCTCTAAGGCATTTCACTGGACATGCCTAATAAAAAATATCACGTGAATCCAACAACAAGGGGGGAACATCGTACTAGTATATGCATCACAAAAAAAGAATAACCAAGGCTCTAAGTATGTTCAAGAATATAGGAAAGATATGTAGAACCCAATAACAAGAGGAAGGTATTTATCGTTACCTCTGAGGATGTTCCCTCGTGATCTCCTCTCACATGGAAATGATATTTTCGTCGCTCGATCGTAGCGCGAATGCGCGTACGAAGGTGATCTCGAGCTTTCCTACGTGATGGTGGTCATAGATCTTCGATCGGAGCTTCTTCTTCGGCGTCAATGACAACCCTTCGGTGGTTAATCCGGTCAAGGTGGTGGTGCTCCAAAGAGGGAGAAGGATTGTGGTGGTTAGGGTTTTGAGAGAGTAGCCTACCATCTCTTATTTATAGGAGTGGTGAATTTGGATCCAAATTCGGATCCGGTTCGGATCCGTATATGGATCTTGATCATCTAATTTAAAACATCGATATCTTGAGCTAGGAATGTCGGAATTGGATATTCTTGGGCTCGTTATAAAGATCTCGACAAGATCTACGAAATGACATGATTATTTGAATTTTTCGGATGTAAAAAATACTCCAGATTTTTGGATAAAATTTATGGGATTTCACATCATAAAAATCTTAAAGGAAGTCTCGTCCTTGAGATGTAGGATTTAACGTATATGTTTTGAATGCGACATAGATTCATGCATAAAAATAGTAAAGAGTACAAAACCCATAAAAATCTTAAAGAGAATTGAAATAGGGTTTTGTGATCATAACTTCAAAAAGATAAGGGTATTTCTGTCGCATATCTGCCTCAGGCTCCCATGTGGCCTCCTCAACATTCCGACTTTACCACAATACCTTGATCAAAGGGATGTCTTTCCATCGTAACTTCTTGACTGCTCCGTCTAACATATGTACGGGTGCCTTCGTGAGGTCCTCATAGCTAAGGGTTTCGAATATTCTTCTAGAGGTTTGATACATGGAATACATCATGCATGCTTGTCAAGTGAGGATGAAGTGCTACTCGGTATGCTACCTTCCCAATACGAACCAAAATCTTGAAAGGGCCAACGAATCGTGGTGCCTGCTTGCCCTTGACACCAAATCTTTGAATACCTCTCATTGGATATACTTTCAAGAATACAAAGTCTCCGGCCTCAAATTCAAGATCGCGACGTCTCTGATCAACGTAGCTCTTCTACCGACTCTATGCAGTTAATAATTTCTCTCTAGCCATTTCTACCGCTCTTGTTGTATCCTCGATTATCTGAGTGGAATAAATGTCTTTATCACCCACTTCTTGCCAACACAAGGGAGTGGTACATCTTCTCCCATACAATGCCTCGAAAGGTGCCATGCTAATACTAGCATGATAGCTGTTATTATAAGTGAACTCCATCAAGGGAAGATGATCCTTCCAAGAACCTTGCCACTCAATGGCACATGTTCGGAGTAGGTCCTCAAGAGTCTGAATTGCCCTCTCTGATTGTCCATATGTCTGTGGATGATATGTTGAACTAAGACACAGTTCAGTTTTTAGGACCTTCATGAATTCCCCCCAATAATGTGACATGAAACGGGAGTCTCTGTCCGATACGACCTCCTTGAGAATCCCATGCAAGCGAATAACATGCTGACTAAATAATTTGGCCAGATCTACCGGAGGGCAAGTCATGTTCACTAGAATGAAATGTGCGGACTTGGTCATCCGAACTAAAATAACCCAAATAACATCATATCCACCTACTGTACGAGGTAAGGATGTCATGAAATCCATAGAGATACTCTCTCATTTCCTCAACAGGATAGGAAGTGATTGTAACAAGCCAGGGGGACGCTTGTGCTCTGCCTTCACTAATTGACAAGTAAGGCAATGACAAACATATTCTGCAACATCTCTCTTCATCCCCTCCCACCAGAAGTGTTGACGGAGGTCTCTATACATTTTGGTGTCGCCTGGGTGAATAGATTATATAGAACAGTGAGCCTCATCTAGGATGTCTCTCCTCAACTCATCATAATCAGGGACATAGACACGGTCTCCCTTCCATAAGATTGACTCACAAACTCTGAGTCTATCAAACTCCTACTTCAGACATCGATGGAACAAGTCGTGTAATTTCTGATATGTCTGCTGACCATGCATAATCCTGTCCCATAATCCATTGTACTTGGCAGGTACAGTTATGACATCTGTTGTACCATTAAATGGATGCCACTCACTGAGTGCTGTGAGCATATCCCAAGTATGTAGCCATGCTGCAGTGCCCTTGGTATGTACTCTCCTACTCAAAGCATCTGCTACTACATTCCCCTTACCCTGATGATAAAAGATCGTGTAGTCATAATCTTTCAATAGTTCTATCCATCATCTTTGCCTCATATTCAACTCCCGATGGTCAAAGATATATTTGAAAATCTCGTGATCTGTAAAAATTTCAAACGTGACCCCATATAAATAGTGACACCATATATTCAACGCGAAGGCTATACCTTCCAACTCCAAGTCATGAGTAGGGTAGTTTCATTCATGGTTCTTTACTTGTCATGATTCATATATGCCCATGTTGCATCATCACTGCTCCTAAACTCCTTCGATGCATCAGTATACACCGTAAAATCTAAGGTGCCTGAAGGAAGGGTGAGAATAGGAGCGCTGGTCAGTCTCTCCTTCAACGTGCAAAAGCTCAACTCGTACTTGTTGCTCCAAACGAAGGGGACATCTTTCTGTGTTAGACGAGTAAGTGGTAGGGCTATTTCGAGAAGCCCCTGATAAAACGTTTGTAGTAGCCGGTGAGGACTAAGAAACTACGTATCTCAGTAACTGTCTTGGGCTGCTCCCAGGACATTACTGTATCTATATTGGCTGGATCAAGTGCCACACCTACTACCGAAATTACATGATCGAGGAAATCTACCTCGGCAAGCCAAAACTTACACTTATTGTATTTTGCATACAACTTGTGTTCTCTGAGTGTCTCAAAAATAGCTTGAAGATGTTGCTCATGCTCATGCTCATCACGCTAGTAGATCAAGATATCATCAATGAACACCACCACAAAACGATCCAAGTATGGATGGAAAATTCTTTTCATCATATCCATGAACGCGGCAGGTGCGTTCGTGAGTTCAAAAGCAAGACCACAAACTCATAGTGACAGTATCTATTGCGAAAAGCAGATTTAAGCACATCAGTGTCCTTAATTCTCAATTAATGATAACCCGATTGTAGGTCAATCTTTGAGAATACCGCTGCACCCTGCAACTAGTCGAAAAGATCATCTATTCGTGGAACTGGATAACGGTTCTTTACCGTCCTTTTATTCAATTGCCTATAATCGATGCAAAATCGCATAGACCCATCCTTCTTCTTTACGAAGAGGACCAGTGCTCCTCAAGGTGATGTATTGGGATGGACAAATTCCTTTTCTAACAACTCCTGCAGTTGTACTTTGAGCTCCCTGAGTTCAGCTAGTGATTCGATATACAGGGATGGAGATGGGTTATGTATCGGGTATCAAGGTGATCTCGAACTCGATCTCCCTCCCTGGTGGTATTCTAGGTAACTCCTCTGAAAATACATTAGGAAAATCATGCACAACTCTGACATCTTCAATCATGTGATCCAGGGCAGGTAACTCCACTATATAGGCGAGAAAACCTATGCAACCCCGATTGAGAAAATGTTGGGCCTTCAATGCCGATACATATAAGACCTCACTATCTGGGGTACGTCCGTAGGTATGCCTTGGAGACGGAACACTACCGTCTTTTCAAAGCAATCAAGGTACGTGTGATGCTTCTCAAGCCAATCCATACCTAAGATGACATCAAAATCTTCTAACTGAATGAGTAAAAGATATGCGGCCATCAGGTGCCCACCAATCTGCACTGCTACATTCTCCACTGCTTGTCACACTATGAATAATTGCCCCCTAGGCCCTTGATGTTGTAAGGGGATGAAACACAGACCGACTCTTTATCTAACTTGGATACTATTCGATGTTCTAGAAAAGAGTGTGTAGCTCCCAAATAAAATAAGGCATGTAAGGATATACCATACACTGAAATCATACCTCGTACTACAGCTCCTGAGGCGTGTCCTGCTCCCGTGTGATTGCATTAAATTGTTATTGAGGTTGTGGTAGGGCACTAGAACCTACATCACTGAAGGTTAGTCATGGCGGAGTATGTTGAAAGCCTCGACCTCCACGATGGGAAGCTGATCCATGTGATTGTGCAAATGAGAAAGTTGGTCGTACACTTGGTTGATGGTCACCTAAGTTGCGGGCAAGTAAGGGACACTTGGCCTTGAAATGGCCTGGCTGTTGGCTGATGAATCTCGGATTCATCACTCTAAGTCTCATTTATTAAGCTCAATTCCCTCAAAATCATCAGCATTTTTGCATTTATTCTGCATAATTAGCATTCATGCATGTTTTCATAAGAGTTGCATTTTATCCATTATGTTTGCACAAAATAAGAAGCCAAAAATCCAAGCAAAAAATGACCTGTAAATAGCCTGATTTCCTGGATTTTTAACTCCTTCATGCTAACTCCGAATGATGCAAGACTACTCCATTGTGTACATATCACTAACAAGAATAAATAAAAAATACAAAAAAATCACTAACCCTCTTCAATGGACCAAAAACCCAAACCCTAGTTTCAGGATTTTCGGACTAAAAGCCTCATATCTTCCCCATCCAATATCCGATTTGATCCTACTCACTTTTGAACTAATGTACATTCAATTACCTTCAAAACAAGACTAAGTTCAAGTGAATCCGAGCTCGTATGTGAAAGTTGGATTTTGGGCCTCTTTTGTACATTGTGCTAAATGCATTTGATCGATTTTGGTTTTGATGTCTTCATGAAAGTTGTAGATCTCATCGAGACGAGCATTTTTTGTGAAGGAACTTTTTGAATCCGAGGTCGTTTACTATTTCTTTTTGATTTTACAAAATCTTTATCTTCGATTTTTCTAGTGATGACACGTGGCAGTCCTTGGGGCCGCCACGTGTCGGCGTTTTTGGGCCTCTTTTTATTCATTTTTATAGAATATATATATATATACTCGCACGTGCGAGGCTCATGCCCCCAGGCACGCGCCAAGCACGTGCGCACCCCCCTCTCACTTCTGTCGCCACGTGGCGCCTCAGCAGCCGTTCAATCATGGCCGATCGAACGGTCGCTGTACATCGTCGTCCTCCCGCGCTCCTTCCCCGAAATCTCTACCGGACGCTCCTCAAACCCCGCAACCGCCTCCACCACAATTCTCGCCAGCCGCCAACCGCTCCGCTCAACCTCCTCCTTGATCTCCGCCTCCGCTCAACTCCCTTCCCTCACCGGCCACTCACCCCTTCTCCTACTTAAGAAGAACCCTCCCCGACCTCCACGCTCATCTGCCGTCTGCACAACTCATGGAGGAGGTCGGTGGTGACAGCCCGACCCCCTTCCCATTCTTCTCCGGCGAGATCCGAGAACCCACAGGTCCTCGTTGCAGCCGTGGCACTCCGTCGCGCCTCTGATCCTGCTCCGCCATCAGCGTCGAACCAAACGTCAACGTCAACACCGCCATCGACCGATATCGACCAGCTCCGCCTCCTGCGTCAAGCCTTCAACGTCGCCTCCGCCTCGATGTCATCTTCCCCGACTCTGCCCCGACGTCCACTGGCCGTGTGTCGGCCACCGACGACTACGTTCAACGCCCTGCATCGCCAGCCATCGAAGCCACCGCCGCAAGCTTCACCTCCCTCCGATGGGGTCTCCTGCCCCTCCACCTCTCTCTCAAACCACACGCAGTCGGGCGCTTGTCCCGAGGCCTCCCGCGCACGTGCGAGGCACGTGCGTTCCGGGGGGAACGTCACCACCAACATCACCAGGGGTCACGTGCAGAGCACGTGACCCGCTAGGTTATTTGCACGCACGCCCCCGGATTCCTTCATATTTACGCGCAAGCCCCCACCAACCAGGTCACGTGCTTGTCATGTGACCTGGCGGCAGTTTTGCAGACGAGCCCCCTAGACTCCTGGTAATTGCACTTAGGCCCCCCACTGCAATTTTTTTATTTATTCTATTTATGTTTATTGCATAAACACCCATGTAGTTCCCCCACAGTTTTGGACCTTTTTATTGCATTATTTATTTATCCAAAAATAGTATTTTGCAAATAATTCTCTACTGTTTGACATATTGTGGACATTTCTATGATTGACAGTTAATTGATAATTAATGATTTTGTGGAAAATTTCTTATTTTGCCCAGTTTGCGCTCTTAAATTTATACTTGATTAACTATTGCTCTAAAAATTCCTGAAAAATCACATATTGTAGAGTTAATTGTGCTTGACATTGTGCCCAAAAAGATTTGCATTTGCATGCATAAATTGCTCTGTAAAAATCATTTTGCATAATTCAGTATTTGATTTTTAATAGATATTAAATCTCACATTTTCGAAGTTTAGGATTTTTCTGAGATCCATTACTTAGTGATAGATCTTAGATTATTTTATCCCCTGAAAATAAATAGTTTTATTATTTATTATAATTAAATATTGAAAATTATTTTGTTTGCATTTAAAAATTCATAAAAAAATTCATATTACATCCATAAATCCCAAAAAAAATTATAGTGCATTCATTTCATCATATTTTGCATCTCGACCAAGTTTCATATATTTCGGACATCGTTTGATCGAATTTTACATTTTAGTCCCTAAAATAGGCCGAAATTGCATCTTGCATCCCTTATTTGCATTACAAATTCCAAAAAAAGACCGCTTCGAAAACCATGCACGAATCTTGATAGACATAATTCTAGGTTGTTCCTTTGCCTCTTGTGATCGACCTTGGGACTTACCCAAGTAAAATAAACATAAAATCACTTGATTGAAATTGAATAAGTTTTTGTGGTTATTTCTTGACCGATTTTGATCGCCGCCTACAACGAACGACAAACCATATTTTTGGCACGAACAATTAAAACTTCTCTTTTAACAAGCGAATAATCGGAACCGTCAGATGGCACCGTTGCCGGGGAGGCAAACGTCTTAGTTTTTTGTCTTGAAAATTTTTGTTCGGTTTTCCGCATTCAAGTAGTCTGACCCCCAAATTTTTCATTATAAATTCCACTTTATTTTCTGCATTTATTTTTTAGCATTTATTTTTCTTATTTTATTTTTGATTTTTTCTTGAGTCACTCTCTTACACAAATCTCTCTTATTTTTCTTACGAGGTACCCGGCGTACGTGGAGCGGTTTTTCAAGAAACCGACGCATCTTCACTGACTTCCGAAAAAGCCGCAATTAATTTAAGATCGAGTCGAGTCATGAGAGAGCGTAGAATCTAGGTTTTTAGTTTATGCAATTTTAGTTCTGTAAATAATTTCTCATTTACAGCGGTGTCTGTTTGGACTCTTGCGTGTATAAAAAGACTCTGAACTTTTTTGTGGTGTGTCATGGCCTGTTTCACTCTCCGGTGAGGGTGGGGCCCGACTTGAGTGGCGATTAGGATAGACCTGCACATACGGCTCTTAGAACATTTATATTTTTTGATTGTGCTCGTAGGATCTTAAGTCACACTGCACATTAATTGAGACGCACATAGATCATTCAATTTAGCCAAAATTTAACTCAATTCTTTCCCGCTAATAGAACTTTCTGCTTAGGTGTGGTTTTTCATCAACTTGCATTCATTTTAATTTCTCAATTCTATCTAGCATCCCACATGGAGATTGCGAGGATTCACTGTATGTCTTCTAACTGAGCATTCATCATAATTTTCCGCGTGCATCGGCTTTTCCCGAATTTCTTCCTCTTGTTTTATCACATAATTCTAAAGGAAATTGGGACTGGATGGTAGACGTGTATTTGTGCTCATTTAAATTCTTCAAGTGATCACCTAATTAAAAGTGGGACTGCTAAATATAGCCGATCTTAAGAACCCATAAAATCAAGAATTCTTGCGGGAGAGCAACCCCGACATTGTTTGATTTTATCTTGCAGTGAGGAGCGACCTGCACACTAGGATAGAGCCATGCCCTAACTCTTTTCAGACTACTATCTTGGGTTAGTCGTTCTCTAGTGAGGATCTCTCCGGTAGCCGGTAAAGAGGCCCGTGACATCCTTAACACATTGAATTGATCGGGTAGCCGGTAAACGGTCCGCAATTCATACTGGCTAGGAAAGATCTAATTTGGGATAGGCCAGTCTCCTGAGAGCATTGGGTTCCTAACAGCTCGCTTTAACCGCTCTGATATATTGTATTATCACCAAACTCTAAAATTAAAAAGATAATAGCCAAACTCTTACGACTTCATTGTGTGAGTTGGTGAACCCGGGGTTTGATTTGTGTTTGCATTGGTGTACGTGAACCGAGTTCGAAGATCAATAGCCGCACATTTGATAAAATTTCTTTTGACTATCCCGTGTAAATCATCTCTCTCCTTCTTGATTTAAACATGGAACTCTTGTCCAATAACTCTTGCAAGCCCAAACCATCATTTCTTTCAGCTCTTTCAAAAATGACCGAACATGTATATGAAAATCCATCAGAGCTGTACTATGAAAATGAATTTGTCTCGGTTAGGCCCAAATCAACTAAATCCTCTTCTTTCAATAATCCTCCAATATTTGCGGGAGACTTTCACCCACGGATGAATTCAACCTCCTCATTGAATTTCTATTCGAATCATCCAACCACACATAAACATCTACCATCTTGGAATGAACTGTCTTATTATCGGATTCTCGCTGATGAGCCATTTCAAGATCAATATACCTTTGAGTCTCATGACTGGCCGAGAAACCAAACCCAGATGGAAAGACCCGCACTTAATGATCATCGACATTGGACTGACCATGGCAAACCCCTCTTCAGACATGATACTCATACAGAGAACTGGACTGACCATATAGAAACACATAAACCATGTATGATGACTCCACAATATCAAGGTCTGACCAATCATAGGATTGAACTCTACTCAGACCAACTACACATACCTGAACCATATGAGCATCCTCCTTCCATAATTTTTTAGGAGAAATTTTCATAAAATAATGATCATATGTCGGATATTCCAAGAAACTCTCCTTTCAGCACAAACGGGAAAATAGAAGATGAAATTATCGAACATACACCGACTGCTTCCATGATTGATCATGAACAGAATTTTGAGGATAATATTTCGAGGATAAATAAGAAATTTGAATTAAAGGAGGAAAAATTCAGAAATTTTACTGACTAGCTCAGTTTATTTTATGGGAGCTCGTATATAAAAATGAATGAGGAAATGATTGGATATCATGCCGAAAATTTTGAGGATATTCAGAAACCTAGGGACGATTCTGACATCGAAACCTCTGCATACTACTTTCCTAGGAATGACTATGCCTCTGACTCCTATTTCAAACATCACAGCCCCTGTTCATCTGAAGTACACACCACATCACCACGTCACATAGAAAATACCAAAAAATGAGAATATTCGAAAATCACAAAAAATCGAAAATCTCGAAAAATACATAAAAATTGAAACTAAAGAAGATCTGAAGAATTTGGATCCTGTTGTACGGGAAGCACTAGGAAAGAAATTGATTTTTGAACTTCCCTTTCTACAGGCCATTGAACACTTCCCCGATCTTAAAAGATTTGTAATGGACAAATTAACTATGAAAAAGTCGGGCAGGATTAGAACAAAGACCGAGAGACATATCTTGTCAATGGCCTCCTCCTTGGTGTTAAGGAGAAAAACCAAGAGCCGCATAGTGAAGCGGTTGCCCAGATTTGACTGCATAATCAAAGACACAATTTTCACCCATGCTCGGATTGATGACGATTCACCGATCAATATCCTCCCGACCTCTGTATTTCACGAACTCAAACTCGGATCGATCAGGAAAATATGAGAGATTGTTCAATTGGCAGACCGATCGATAAAGAGGCCGAGATGAATCATTTCTGTCATGATGAAATTCCAAGGTACTCCGCTTAAAGTAGAATTCACGATAATTGATATTGAGCATCAAGGCGAATTCACCCAGTCTCAAATCATTCTCGGAAAGCCGTTCTTAGCATTGGCTAAGGCAATTATTGATTGTGAGACTCGGGAAATCAATTTCAGAGCATTGGAAGCACTTAGATCTGACCATATCTTTGAGGAACCACGATCTTATGAGGAAACCCACAAAGTCCCCAACAACTGTAACCATGAAACGGTAGAAGAGCCCTACCCCACAGCCACACCTGAGATAGCAGTTGTTGATGAGACTTTTGGTTTAGAGAATCTCCCCCTGCTCCATTCCCAGCCGCTCTTACCATGGACAATCAAGTACATGAATCATATGATCCGGAGACCTATGCATGGTCGCACCCTGGGTCGACCTATTCTGACTACCTTGATCACATGAACTCGACACAGGATTGCTCCAACATCGAATCAATTAAGAATGAACATGCAGAGACTCTCCCCAGTATTTCAATTCCCACGGATCTTAAAATAGACAAATCCTTTTACTACGATCTTGAGACATATGCATGGTCGCACCCTAGAGCCACATTCTCTGAATACTTGGACCAAATCATCCCAAATCTAGAGTGCACCAACATTCAGAAGACCAAGAACAAACACGCAGGATAAAAACCGACCAAGGAGAAGAACTCTAATGGTTATTCATCTGGATACTCAAGTGAACCGACACCTTCACGAAGAAATAAAAAGAGAGTCACCTTTGACCTTTCGGAAGAGGAATCAGCTGATGATCTCTCATCAGGTCCGGAAAAGGTAATATACATGAGTGAAGTTTGTTCGACAGCTCTAAAGCCATATCTTCGCAAGGATCCAAAATTCAATTCTCATTGGACAACTCACGTTCCGAACTACTACTCATCCAAAGCTGATGCTCCTGCCCTCTTCAAGTACACTGGAATTATTTCATATGAGCTGACTGAGACCGGTGCTTCTGAGTATTCATCTAAGGACAAACGTTTGACCCCAAGAAGGAATGAATTCTGAGAAAACAACTGAAGAAACAAAAAGACATGAATACTTGGAGTATGTCCACTTTCAAATACTATTCCTCTGAGGATAACTCTGATGATGGATATCTTTCATCTGACTCAAACACTTCATCTATTATCCATCATGATTTTTCTGAGGATGAGACTGATCATAGTTGGGAATCATATGCGTCATCTCCATCTCGTCATTACGATCTCCCACCGCAGGCTCGCAAAAAGATCAGCCGAAAACCGCCTTAATCATCGGCTACCCACCCTCCCTCTTGACCACATCGGTCTCCTTGTACAGCTTCTTCCTCTACTTAGGCCAAGGCCTAAGTATAGGGGGGACCGATGCCATCTGTACATACCATTCTTCTCCTATCTCTCGATCGCTCCAATTCCACCCTTCTTCCATACTTAGGCTGACCAGAGCCTAAGTATAGGGCGAACCGAATACCACATGTATATACTCTCCTCATTCACATATCCCGACCGCTTCATTTTTCTTTTCATTTTTTTAACTCCCTTACGCTTAGCCCGAGCTATGTCTTCTTTCCGCTTCTTGTGCTCTGAGGACACAGCACTCGCTAAGTATAGGGGGGTCTGTGTATATACTTTGTATATATTTTACCCATATCTCGTACTTTCGCGTAAGTCTATATGTATTTACGGGTTGGGTAATCTTTAAAACAACAAAAAGAAAAAGGAAAAAGGATTTTTGCTACTAACACTAATTTTGCCGAAAATTTTTGAAAAAAAAATGGCTTCTTATTTTATTTTTGCATCAAAAAAAAAAGAAAAAAAAAATTGTGTCAGCATTTCACACACCTGCACTTCATCCAACATCACATGCATTTGCATCTTTGAAAAGTCATTGGGTTCTGAACCGAGTTGTGAGTAGAAACCGAGAGTGGTCTGGACTTGATTTTAATCCACCTAATTTTCAGAGGAACTTCACTGAGAAATAGGATTTTAAGAGCTTCAGGTCTTTGACTTAATTCTTTAAGTTCCACATGACAATGTGCAGCATTTGACTCTTAGTGTCGGACATGGTCTCTTCATTCTGGGTACAACTCTTGAATAGGGAATTAATTTGTACTCTCGCACTATGCACTTAGCTCAACTGATACGGGATATTGGAAGACTGTGTGAGTCTCTTTTCTGGTAGCGTGGAAATCTAAAGACCGGAGTACGGTTTGAAATAAAGCTTTGGAAAAGGGATGGACAGCAGGGCACAATTTTTCTAAGACCTCAAAAAATGTACGGAACAAAAAGACTCTATATTCGTAGGGGAACAACAAGATCCAAGCAGAACCACCAAAAATTCCAAGTACAAAGAAGCATTCTACCAAATAAAATCTGACCAAAAAGGTCCAAGCTTCAAGAAACCTGCAGATCTTGGTGGAGACTCGACTACACTGGCCATCTTCACAAGAGAGGTGACTACACTGGATACCCTCCAGTTCATTTCCCCTTCTTCTATCTTTCTTCCCCAATTTGATTGTGAACATAGCGCGACAGACCTTAGAAGGAAATACCTGACTTCCTGAGGACGAGTTACTGGAGAGGAGAGGAGCATGGTAGTCCGGCATTCTGGATGGGAAGAGCTAAAACCCTTCACACACATGAGTCGGTTATTCAATGTTCATAAGGTATACTTTGGGAAGAGGATTGATCTAAGATGACTTCTGAGCCAAAACTATGACAATGATGTGTAGAACTTGAGGGCTGTTGATTTTAAAATTCTAAGTCTCACAGAAGTTCCGCCACACTATTAATCCAAAGGTCGAGTCCATTTCAGTTTCACCTTCAGCTCATGGTCTTGGTATGGAACCCAATCTCATTTCACTTCATAGCATTTCTTTTTTATGCTCAGGGACGAGCATGGTTTAAGTATAGGGGGATGATGAATCTCGGATTCATCACTCTAAGTCTCATTTATTAAGCTCAATTCCCTTAAAATCATCAGCATTTCTGAATTTATTCTGCATAATTAGCATTCATGCATGTTTTCATAAGAGTTGCATTTTATCCATTATGTTTGCACAAAATAAGAAGCAAAAAATGCAAGCAAAAAATGACTTGTAAATAGCCTAATTTCCCGTATTTTTAACTCCTTCATGCTAACTCTGAATGATGCAAGACCACCTCCACTGTGTACATATCACTAACAAGAATAAACGAAAAATACAAAAAAATCACTAACCCTCTTAAGTGGGCCAAAAACCCAAACCCTAGTTTCAGGATTTTTGGACTAAAAGCCTCATATCTTCCCCCATCCAGTACCCGATTTGATCCTACTCACTTTTGAACTAATGTACATTCAACTACCTTCAAAACAAGACCAAGTTCAAGTGAATCCGAGCTTGTATGTGAAAGTTGGGTTTTGGGCCTCTTTTGTACATTGTGCATTTTAGCGATTTTTGACCCGTTATTTTTGTATATATCTTCTCATTATTAAAAATACAAAAAAATAGATTTAGATGTCTTTTATCTTTTATTTTTTTCATATTTTTTTGGATTTTTATCTGGTTTAAAAATGATAAAAAATACAAAACCCAAAAAATATAGGTATTCTATGTATATGGGATACCCCAAAAATTCACTTTGTGCATTTAATCGATTTTGGTTTTGATGTCTTCATAAAAGTTGTAGATCTCATCGAGATGAGTATTTTTCGTGAAGAAACTTTTTTGATCCGAGGTCGTTTACTATTTCGTTTTAATTTTACAAAATCTTTATCTTCGATTTTTCTGGTGATGACATGTCGCAGCCCCTGGGGCCGCCACGTGTCAGCGTTTTTTGGGCCTCTTTTTATTCATTTTCATGGAAAAAATAAATTTATATATATAAATACCCGCACGTGCGAGGCACGTTCCCCCAGGCACGCGCAAGCACGTGCGCTCCCCCCTCTCACTTCTGCCGCCACGTGGCGCCTCAGCAGCCATTCAATCATGGCCGATCGAACGGCCGCTGTACATTGTCGTCCTCCCGCGCCCCTTCCCCGAAATCTCCGCCGACCGCTCCTCAAACCCCGCAACCGCCTCCGCCGCAATTCTCTCCAGCCGCCAACCGCTCCGCTCAACCTCCTCCGTGATCTCCGCCTCCGCTAAACTCGCTTCCCTCACCGGCCACTCGCCCCTTCTCCTATTTAAGAAGAACCCTCCCTGACCTCCACGCTCATCCGTCGTATGCAAAACTCAAGGAGGTGGTCGGTGGTGACAGCCCGACCCCCTTCCAGTTCTTCTCCGGCGAGATCCGATAACCCACAGGTCCTCGTTGCAGCCGCGGCACTCCGTTGCGCCTCTGCTCCTGCTCCGCCGTCAACGTCAACACCGCCATCGACCAATATCGACCAGCTCCGCCTCCTGCGTCAAGCCTTCAACGTTGCCTCCGCCTCGACGTCATCTTCCCCAACTCTGCCCTGAGGTCCCCTGGTCGTGTGTCGTCCACCGACGACTGCGTTCAATGCCCCACGTCGCCAGCCATCAAAGCCACCGCCGCAAGCTTTGCCTCCCTCCGTCGGGGTCTCCCGCCCCTCTGCCTCTCTCTCAAACCACGCGCGGCCGGGCACTTGTCCCGAGGCCCCCCGCATACGTGCGAGGCACGTGCGTTCCGGGGGGAACGTCACCACCAACATCACCAGGGGTCACGTGCAGAGTACATGACCCGCTGGGTTATTTGCACGTACGCCCCCGGATTCCTTCATATTTACGCACAAGACCCCACCAACCAGGTCACGTGCTTGTCACGTGACCTGGCGGCAGTTTTATAAACGAGCCCTCCAGACTCCTGGTAATTGCACTTAGGCCCCCCACTGCAATTGTTTTATTTATTCTATTTATGTTTATTGCATAAACACCCCTGTAGTTCCCCCATAGCTTTGGACCTTTTTATTGCATTATTTATTTATCCAAAAATAGCATTTTTTTATCAATTAATTCTCTACTGTTTGACATATTGTGGACATTTTTGTGATTGATGGTTAATTAATAATTAATGGTTTTGTGGAAATTTTCTTATTTTGCCCAGTTTGTGCTCTTAAATTTATATTTGATTAACCATTGCTCTAAAAATTCCCGACAAAATCACATATTGTAGAGTTAATTGTGCTTGACATTGTGCCCAAAAAGATTTGCATTTACATGCATAATTTGCTCTGTAAAAATAATTTTACATAATTCAGTATTTCTTTTTTAGTAGATACTAAATCTCACATTTTCGAGGTTTGGGATTTTCCTGAAATCCACCACCTAATGATAGATCTTAGATAATTTTATCCCCTGAAAATAAATAGATTTAATATTTATTATAATTAAATATTGAAAATCATTCTATTTGCATTTAAAAATTCATAAAAAATTCATATTGCATCCAAAAATTCCAAAAAACTTACAATGCATTCATTTCATCATATTTTGCATCTCGTCCAAGTTTCAAATTTTTCGGACATTGTTTGATCGAATTTTACATTTTAGTCCCTAAAATAGGCCAAAATTGCATCTTGCATCTCTTATTTGCATTAAAAATTCCAAAAAAAGTCTGCCTCGAAAACCGTGCACGAATCTTGATAGACATAATTCTAGGTTGTTCCTTTGCCTCCTTGTGATCAACCTTGGGACTTGCCCAAGTAAAATAAACATAAAACCACTTGATTGAAATTGAATAAATATTTGTGGTTATTTCTTGACCGATTCCGATCGCCACCTACAACGAACGACAAACCATATTTTCGGCACGAACAATATAAAAACATCTTTTTAAAGCCGTGGTTTTCGGATTCATCACTGGTAGTGGAAACACCTACGATCTCCTGGCTAAGAAAAGGAGCCTCCTGAGACCAGGCTAGCACCTCCTATCTTGCGACTCTGGGAGTGTGTAGAAGAGCGGTAGGAAGTAGTACCGTGACTTGCCAAGCCCTGCCCCAAAGTAGGTGTAGGGGCAAACCTGCTAATAGTAGGAGTGGTTGCTATTGAGTGGAAACGATGCTCTCTACAAGCTCTGTAGAAATCTCGACGAGTAGATCTCCCTGACTGATGTGGCTGGAAATGTGATGGACCCCTCTGAATCTGACTCTGAGTTGCCTCCATCTTAGTAGCCTTAGTAGCTACCTCCTTGATGGAAGTGAAATCCAATGTAGACAGCTGGTGTTGCACATCTTCGCGCAATCCCCGGATAAACTTCTGTAAATTCTCCTTAAGGAAAGCAGTGGTCGATGGTGAGTGGCGGGAGAGTTCGGTATAGCGAATGAGGTATTCTTGAGTCGTCATTGATCCCTGCTTCAGCTCAGCAAACAACCTCCTCCGATCCTCAACCCCGTGATCAGGATAGAATTAGCTACGGAACTCGTCAGGAAATATTTCCCATGTTATTGGATCCTCCAGATGTTCCTTAGTGGCATACCACCAACGTTCAGCATAGCCTGCAAGTAAAAATTCTACAAATGTAATCCAAAACTCTTCAGGAGAATGGATCATCTGAAAAACCTTGGATAAGTAATTCATTCATAGTTCATCCTCATCTGGAGTGTCGGTACCAAAGAATTATGGCACCTTAGACCTCTGATATGATGTGTTTGTCGTCTGATGTTTTTGCAACGCCTCTAGGTCATCTGATCCTTCTAGGTCCATAGACACCGAAGGATGAACATTGTCCTCCTCCTCAAGAGAAGGCTGATACGAGGAGTCATCTTTCTGAAGGAGCTTTTGCTCCAATACCTCCCGACGTTGCGGTATACCCTGCACATCCTGAACTAGTAAGGCCAGCTGTTGTGCAACATCAAGGACAACACGAGACGGCATGATTCCCTACGAGAATCATTATATTAGATATTATTTCCATAATTAGAGAGACAATGGACACATTAAACATGACTTGAATTATTTTCCTTAAACTAATGCCAAAGTCAGAAGACTTCGTCGCTATATTTATATTTAAAATCTTGTTGGAATTCTAACATGCAAAAGAGAGAATGGAGTACCGGGCTCAGATACCATCTACGATGCCCCGCCCCTCTGGCTACCAAAACCAACAGAATGAGAGTTTCGGACCTACGACCCGAATAAGCCAGTGATCTATGATACTTAACAAACCATCTTATGCACATTAGATCAACATTTGAAATATAAATAACAACAGGAAAAATAATATAAAATGGAAAGAAATGCAACATCCATTCTCATCAATAACAATCACCAAGTCCATGTCCATAGAATGAGATACATCTTATAATTATAAATTTTGTAGAAGAAACTCTTCAAATATCTCACTATAATGTCTCTCAAATAAGATATAAGATATTGCGGAAATAAATAAGTTACTCTAAGTAGAACATGCCCTGCTTAGTGCAAGTACGACGTAGAAAGTCCAATCTCCTCTAAAGCTACTACTGTTGTGGCTGTTGCTCAGCTACACCTATTAGATTCGCACGAGGGTAATGTTATGAGCAATTGACCAGTAACGGAACTAATACTATAACAACTAATGTTGGGGTAGGCAAAGAATGTACACTCAACTCTATCAACTGACATATGCAGATATTGTAGAAACTGAGAAAAACAACCAAGTCATTCTGATTCACATTGGATCACATAATAGTTGATTTTACTTGTTTATATAATAATTATTTAAGTACTACCACAATGATCTTGATATTTCTACAAGTTGGTTAGAATCCACAATGATATACAATTCCCGGCATCAGATTATTAATCATTTCTCGTATTATTTTAGCACATGCAAGTATATGACTCGCATGCCTCCGCTACACGGGAATTTGATATTCATCTTGAGTAAATCTCAAGGACCTCTTTTTTTTCGAACATGAAAAGATCAAAACCCCAAATCTCCAACTTTAAACCACATCCCGAAACATCTTTCAAATATCATATTTGCATGGTACATGGTTGTTCATCAATCGTGGATACGAGTTTCTTAGATGACCGTGAAGGATATTGAGAATCCTAAAGCGCATCATGGAAGCGTGACGATCGCATCTTATGCGATCGGGGCCGCACTAGTCGCAAGATGCAGCGGAATTTAAAATTTTAAATCATATGATGAAACCACATGATCACAAGAACGTTTCTTGGATCGTTTCATCAAACCACAAAGTATTAGAAATACCTCTCGAAGCGTGGTTGCGATCACGAGATCTCTAAAGCAAGAGATCCTCCTGTCTCAAGTCCGATCCACGAAGACAACACTTGCGGGCGTGATGATGAGACGCATGACTCCCGCAATACTCGACGAAGATCCAAGCTTCGAATCCCCTGATTTCGTCCAATGATATCCGTCATCTTCCTCTAGGGCAAGCAGCCCCAAAGAAGATGGAGATCCTCAAGTAGTCATAGGCGAAGGCGAGAAGGTCTCTCTCAACGCATAAGATGGACGGTCACCTTAGATAGAGAGACGACGAGAATGAGAGAGAGAGAGAGAGTAGGTGTGTACTCTTGATGTACCTTGAAGGGTCTAGGGTTTCCCTCCTTATATATTAGTTTGGGATCCAATGGATCTCAATCTATGGCATACATAGATCCGACGGCTAGATTGACCTATGTATCAATCAACGGTCATGATTGTTGTTGGTTAAAAAAACAACATTAATTCATATCAAATCAAATATATATTGCATTATCATCAACATAATTTAATTTAATATAAATCAATAATTCAGAGATAACAAGATAACAAAAAGGGAGATAACAAATCACCCCCTAAAATTGGGGGGGCGTCACCTATAACTAGGTCATTGGTGACGCCTCCTCATTTGGTGGTGATTATCTTCTTTTTATTTTTATCCTATTATTTCTTAATAAATTGCAATAACTTTTATTGCAATAATATCCACCAAATTAATTTGTGAATATTTCAATCATGCCATTGAAAACTATGTGAATCATATTCACAACCCAAACTAATTTTGTAAATTACATTTCCAATCAATTACTTAATGCGAATCCAATTCACATTAATAATTAACAAATATTATTTACAAAGCTTCTCTCTCTCTAATATATTATAAATCATATTTATAATATACTCACATATATTATGGATAGCACTATCCACGATCTGCATTTCCTTGATAATTAAATCTCATTTAATTATCTTGGATGATCATTCTCACAATATGAATCTTATTCATATTATACTTGATAATTAAATCTCATTTAATCATCAACACCTTGTTGCTTGGATACTAAATTCATCATAGGAATTATTCTTGAACTCCTTCAAGAATAATGTGCTTTCTCTACGGATACTTGGAGATAAGGACATGGTGATTGTATTGTTCCACGTATAGTGACTTGGATGTTGAGATCTCATCTCAAATCCAGATCTCACAGACCTCCCATAGATGCTTGATTAAATCAAAGTCCGTATACTTAATCTTCTCATTGCATCTGAATCTCATTCAGATCAATGTCCAACCTTTGGACCAAGATCAAGTTACTTCTCTACTGAGAGGAGTCACTAAAATCCAGACCTGTTTCATCACTCCATCGGACTGGAAATGTCATGGTTATACAATCGTTTATGATCACATCACCCTTAGGTATTCCCAACCTGCACATCCTGCACACTGGAAGACCAATGATCAACCTGAAGATGAAGATCAATTTTACACTGTCTTCTTCAGGGTTTGATCACCAAGTTTCTCAATCTTGGTTATTGGGAATCGATATCGATCATATGCTTTCCCAAAGCATATATCATACCTTCAAATTCTTGTCATGCTTCCAAAGCACGATGACTATGCATGGAATTTGATCGGTCCCAATACCTCATGAGTGAGCTCATGTCTTCATGTTCATAAGTGAACCTGTATGATCCCTTTTGAGAGATTGTATTACTCATATGCCCTTACATGCACACTAGCTCGCCGCTGTATAGACCTTGGTTAGGTCATCAACCTACTGGTCTGCCAAATGTACACATTCAGACATATAGTAACACATCTATCTCCGGTCAGAGGATGTGTGCCTATGCTGTGACAGCATTCAACATAGGACTTAGGTTATCTCGATCTCGTTAAGTCAACCCTTTGACCTAACTAATCTGACACCTCCGAATCACTATTCCCATGCAGAGGACCTGCATCAAGAGGTCGATCAGATATCAGTCTATGTGAGAAAGGATTGCCATCTCCTACTCAGGTTGGAGATCATCTCTTAATAATCATTTTATAGTGCTTGATGAGTCCTCTATCTAACTCTTTAGATATTCATCCAAACACCAGCCTCTATGATTCAATTATTGAATCAACAGCTATATGATCATCAAGATGGCCATGGTACATAACAATAATTGTACAGAGGGACCTATTATGCAAATTATTTATTCTTCATTTCAGATCAGGGAATGGTATGTGCAATAATATTTATTGCATAATGGCTCGTCGTGGGCTCACATGTCCAACAGATCGTGTAATTCAACACATATCCATTTACATGACTATAACATCAGAAAAGAGTGATATTTTGTTTATCGTGCTTGTCAACTCCTTGACCAAGAATCATAATATGATATAACCCTGTTTAATTACTCCTTCTCAATATTCAGATCAGTAACTTCTAAAATTTTGAGAGGTGAAATCTACCGTTATCAAACAACTAGGATGACAAATCTCCCTTCCCCCAAATTCATACTATCATAATAAACATCATATCTTGTCAAACATCACGGATTAAAAACGACTCTTATTAAGACATCAACAAATATATTTACATATGAAATTGGGGTACAAAGATGTCTAAAGCTCTAAGGCATTTCACTGGATAGGCCTAATAAAAAAATATCACGTCAATCCAACAACAAGGGGGGAACATCGTACTAGTATATGAATCACAACATAAGAATAACCAAGGATTTAAGCATGTTCAAGAATATAGGAAAGATATGTGGAACCCAACGGCAAGAGGAAGGTATTTATCGTTACCTCCGAGGATGTTCCCTTGGGATTTCCTCTCACACAGAAATGATATTTCCATCGCTCAATCGTAGTACGAATGCGCGTACGAAGGTGACCTCAAGCTTTCCTACGTGATGGTGGTCGTGGATCTTCGATCGAAGTTTCTTCTCTGATGTCAACGACGACCCTCTGGTGGTTAATTTGGCCAAGGTGGTGGTGCTTCAAAGAGGGAGAAGAATTGTAGTGGCTAGGGTTTTGAGACAATAGCCTACCACGTCTTATTTATAGAAGGAGAGGTGAATTTGAATCCAAATTCATATCTGGTTCGAATCCATATATGGATCTTGATCATCCAACTTAAAACATCGATATCTTGAGCTAGGAATGTTGGAATTGGATGTTCTTGGACTCGTTTAAAAGATCTCGACGAGATCTACGAAATGGCATGATTATTTGATTTTTTGGATGTCAAAAATACTCCAGATTCTAGGATAAAATTTTTGGGGTTTCACACCTTAGTTCAAGACGAAAAGCCTTAATATATAAATATCTCCCTCATACAGTCTCCTATGGACCCCTGCTTACTTTTGAATTAATGCGCATACTTACCTTTAAAAAAAGACCAAGTTCAAAAGAATTGAAGTTCATATGTGAAACTTGGGTTTTGGGCCCTTATTGTATATTGTACATATTGACTAATTTGGCCTTACTATTTTATGTATAAAAATAATCCTTTTTTATTTATTTCCTTTGTATTTATTTTATTTGATTATTTTTTTAATGAAATATATAAAAATCCAAATAAAAATTGAAGCGAAAATCATAGAAAATAACTCACCTTGAGTTTGTATATATAGTCTACATAAAAGTCCTCTTTATTTTATTTCTTAACTTTCTTAATTATTAAAATTCCAAAAAAATAATATAAGTTGAACATTTTTATTTTATATTTTAATTGATTTATTATGAATTTTTTATTTCAAAATGCTAAAACAATTTACAAAACACAAAAATGTGTTATTTTATACTTATAGAGTATCGCTAGAAATATTTTTTGTACAGATGATTTCTTTTGATTTTGGATCTTTCGTAAAAGTTGTAGATCTCATTGAGACAAATAATTTTCATGTTGACAACTATTTGGTTTAACATCTTTTGTTATTTCTTTTCTATTTTCTGTTAGGACTTAATTATTGATTTTTTTAGGAGCGACACATGGCAGCTCCTGGAACCGCCACATGTCACCCCCATTTTAATTGTGTTTTATTTTTATTTTATTCATTTTTTGTTATTTAATTATTTATTTTATTATTATTATTTTATTTCCTTTTTATTTTTTATTTATTGTATTTCTTGATTTTATTTATTTATTTTATCTACTCATTTATTTTATTATTTATTTATTAATCTATTTCATATTATTTTATTTATATTATTATTTTAATTTTCTTTTTATTTTTTATTTCACCGCCACGTGGCCGGTCTTGCGTACCACGTGGCACCCTCTCCTTCTCCTCCTTCCTCATGCTCGCCCACAACCGATGCCCTACCTTTTACGACGTCGTGTGGTGCACCTGCATCCTCCACCTCTCATCTTTTCTCCCCACGACCCGATCCTCCCTCGCCTTTCCCTCTCCAGCGACGGTTCCGCAACCGCCCAAGAACATGGATTCTCTCTCCTCTTCCCCCTCTCTCGTCATCTTCTCTTGTAACATTTATCCATGACTCCCATAAAGCACTGACCATCGCCCCCTTTGCGTGCATATGCCATTCTTGAGAGACAACCCTAGACCTCATCTCGTTCCTGGTGACAATACATACGGGGCGATTTAAGCGATGGTGAGCTCAACAATCTCCGATCGTGGTGACATCTAAGGAGCCTCACAACTCCTTGTTGTAGCTTTTGCAAAAACTGCTCGAGCCTCGAAGCCCTCCTCCTCGCCGATTTCTTGAGGCTATGACCATAAATGCATGCCGTTGCTCCATTCCCAAGCGAAAAATTGGCTCCCCTTTTCCTATCTCCTCTTTTTTCCTTCTCTTCCTTATTCATATTATATTCTTCTCCTTCCTCATTTTCTATTTTTTATCGTCGATCACCCTCCACTTTCGCCCACCATCTCCTTTGATTCATCTTCATTGTTGACATCCTAGAGGCATGTGCCTACTCTGTCTTGACTTTGATTGCCTCTGTTGCTCTTCACCAGGTCTCCAACTACTCAGCCAAAGGGCCACCGCCCTTCCTTGCACCACCAGTCCGACTCCAGGTCGAAACCCTTCATGCTCCGCTCCTCCTCGCAACTGCGGAGCTCCGCAGCACCTATAGTTGTGTCGCCCTCAACCTTTGCCTCCTTAGCCATGTGTCGGTCGAGGCCTCCGTCTACAACCACCTCCCAGCGGGCCTCCCCGCCCGAGCCCTCGTCCAGACCTCCTCGAGCTGCATGCTCCCTCGACCCGTGAGCCCACCGCTCTTATCCTCCCCACCTCATGTGCAAGGCACGTGAGGTCTGGGTAAACTGTACGTCGAGGCCCTACATCTCCAGCATATCACACAGAGGTCCCCCTAGCCTGGGCACGTGAGGTGCACGCACCCATTAAGAAAATGCACCCGACCCCCTCCAGTTTCCTAACTTTACAAGAAGGTCCCTACAGTCCTAGCCACGTGTAATGCATGCGCACCCTGAAAAAAATGCATAATCCACCCCATGTGTCTAGGTAATTGCATCTAAGTCCGTTCATGCATGTTTCTTTTAGTCTTTTTATTCTATAATTGCTTTTAGTCCCCGATCTTTGGGTATCAATTTGAGTCTTATCATGCCACCATTTTGTCATTCTAAAAATTACACATTGTACAACAACTTATGCTTTATCATTATGGACGAATATTTGTTTTTTATGAGCTAAGGTTGATTTGATATAATTCTTTTAGTGGAAAGTTGCATAATATAACCACTATGTAATCTTTAATTCATATTAAATCGATTGTTGTTGTAAAAATCCCAAAAAATCACAATAGGTAGATTTAAGTGTGGCTTACATGTGCCCAAAAATCATTCTATTTACATGCATATCAAGGTCGTAATAAATTAATTGGTGGTTTGAGTAATTAAATATGCCCTAGACTCATTATTTTTAGGATTTAATATTTTTCCTGGATACCTCTCATATAGACTTATTTAGAATAATTTTTAGTTCTGAGAAACAAATTAGTATTCTATTTATTAAAATTAATTTGTGAAAAATCACCTTGCATGAATCATTCATTCATAATAAATTCATTTTGCATCAGAAATACTCTAAAAAAATTATAGTGCATTAATTTCGTCATATTTCACATCCTGACCAAGTTTTAGCATTTTTGACTACATTTGATCAAAAATTATTTTCTAGCCCCTAAACATGCCCAAATTTGCGCTTCATTTTTATTTTCATAAAAAAAATAAAAAAATACCTCTCTAAAAATCGAATTTCTAGATTTACTTTTAACAAACATAAGGATACACTGGCCTCCATGGGTTCGACCTTAGGCTTGTCCAAGTAAAATAAAAATCTGACCGCTCGCTTTAATTGAATAATTAACTTAGTGGTCTTTTTTATTAATCCTAAGTGCCCGAATACTATAATAAAAATGATGAATTAACATAGGCATTTAGCGGTTTGTCAAATGGCATCGTTGTCGGGGAGGCATGACTTTGGTTGATTTTTAGAAAATTTAGATATTAGGTTTTCCCCACCCATGAGTAGTATGACCTTCGGTTTTTCTTCTAATTATCACTCTATTTATTTCTTGCATTTTTAGTTTCTTTAATTTTTCATTTCTTATTCCTTTATTTTATTTTATCTATCTCTCTAACCACCATCTTATTTTTGGTGCGAGGGACCTGAATCGATGGACGAGCAACTCATGAGCATTGGAGACCAATTTTGTCTGGGAATAAGCCGACTGAAGGATTTGCATAAAAATTAAGATCGAGTTGAGTCGTAAGAGAGTGCAGAGTCTTAGGATTTATTTTCTACATTTATTTCATTTTTATAATTATTTTTAATAATTTAGGTAACTGCATATTTCCAGCGGATTCCTTTTGGGATCTCGTGTGTATACACAAACATTGGACACTTATTTTTTTGTGGTGTGTCGAGACCTATTTTACTCTCCATTGAGGGTGGGGCTCGACTTGAGTGGTTCGTAGGTTAGACCTAGATAAGCGACTCTTAGAGCTTTTTCTTAGGTCAAATATTCATTGCTTGTGCTTGTTTAATTTAGGACCACACATCTTCACTTAATAATACACACTTAGAATGTTCTATTTAGTCAAAATTAAATTCATATTCTTTCCGACTAATAGAGGTTCCTGCTAGGTACGGTTTCATCGCTTGCATTTCATTTCAGCATAATTTTTTGTAATTTTGTATTGCATCTCGCATGTAGAGCGCAAGTATCACTATAAGTCTTCTGAACTAGGCATGCATCATTGATTTTATCGTTGCATCAGTTTTCTCGACTCCCTTCCCTCGGTTTTACAACTTAGGATAAAAAGAAGTTGGGACTACTTATTAGGCATGCCTTGTGTGGTGGATTTAATTCAGTGATTATCAAATTAAAAATCGAGATTGTTAATAGAATTTTGATAAAAGATTGACTAAAATTAACCCCTATTTTCAGGAAAGCAACCCCGTCATTGTTTGTAGGTATGCACCTCCAGACACAGTGGGCAAGGATGTACTCACTAAGGTTTAGAGCCCAAATCTCTATACTTGCCCCCCTAAGTCTCCATTTCTGACTCTTGCGGATTTGGGAGCTGCAAGGGCTTGCCTACAACCTTAGAGAGACGTTTTGGTGTATATCTTCTCACTACTATCATTAGAAGCGTGATATTGAACCTGGTAGCCTGGGTACATCATCTATTTGACTGGGATATAGTGGGAGCATATGATGGGTGTTAGGTGACATACCCTGTGTGCGTGTATATAAAGATTATTTGTTACTTAACTAAAAGTGAAAACATAACGTTCGGACATTTGCGACCATCATCGTGTCAATTCGGTGAAACTAGGGCTTGATATTGAGTTTGTTTTGTGTCTGTCCATGTCTGTTATTCCTCCATGTATCTACACTTTTCGACATCAATCCGCTCTCATTCCTTCTCGAAGATGTCGACTCATCGATTTCCATACCGATCATCTTCACCATCTTTCTCCTCCCCAAACCCTCTCTTCAAGACGGTTCCCCCACCCCAATTCAACTATGAAATCGGATCTCCGACCGACTTCCTTGCCTCTTCTTATTCCTTCCAACTGAATCCTCTCTTTGAGCCGATTTCTCCGCAGTCACCCTTCTTCTTTCCACCCCACCCCAATTGTGAAGTTAGAACTTTGACCGACTTCCGTGCTTCACTGCATTTCTCACCTAGTCCACATTCTAACACTTCGGATCCACTTCCATCTTCGATTGACTCATCATATTCACGAGAACTTGCTGGAATCAAAAAACCATTCAAAGAGCAAGCCACTGCTGAGATAGATGATTGGCAAAGCTATATTCCCCAACATACCTCATTCACTCCTCATATAAATGCCGGGATAGGTCAATGATTTACACACTCATACTTTGACTTGACCTTAGGATATCACATGATCGAAAGAACAAACCGAATGGAGAAGCCAACACATTATGATTTTCTAGACTTGATTGACTTTAGTGATCAAACTTACATGGACTAGCCCTCATACCAAACATTCAGAGATCCTACACAGATACGGAATTGGACTTATGAGCTAGATCTACAAACCCCATGTATGCTGAATCAATTATATGAGGCTCCGACCAATATCTGCCACGCAGATGGTCTCTACTCAACCCAGCATTACATGTTAGAGTCTAGGTATGTTGATTATGAGACTCCAAAAACTCAGTTGTTTCCTCCAAATGAGCAGAATTCTCCCATGATTTGTCATGAGAGCTTTATGGAGGATGACATTTATATACTTATCGAGAAAATGAATCATTTGGTAATAAGTTGAGAGATGTCACTGAAATATTGCACTCAATTCCTGCCAGCTTGTAAATGAAAGTGGAAAAGGAAATAAGAGGATTTGATGTTGAAAATTTAGTGCATATTAGGGAACCCACACACTCTGTACAACTGGAGTCAATTCTATCTTCCTCTTCTACTGACCATTTGCCTTCTAATCTAGAGTCTGTACATGCTCCTCTTCATCCTTCACCTATCAAAAACAACAAAAATGAAAAATCCCAAAAAAGATCATAAAACTAGAAAAACCAGAAAATCTCATAAAATAGAAAATGAAAATGATTTTAAAAAATTGGATCCTGTCCTGAGGGAAGAACTCGCTGAGGAATTGATTCTTAAGCTTCCCTTAATAAAGGCCATAGATCACTTCCCCAACATCAAAAGATTTGTGAAGAGTAAATTAATGCCCAAAAGGTCGGGCAATAATAGAATAAGGATAGAAAGACACCTAGTATCTATAGCCACCTCCTTGGTGATGGGGAGAAAGACCAAGAGCCGCAGAGTGATGCGATTGACCTAAGTTGAATGTGGAATCAAAGACACCATTTTTACCCATGATAGACTCAATGATGGCTCATCGATAAATATCCTCCTGACATCCAAGTTTGACAAGCTCAAACTTGGACCACTTAGGAAATCAAGAGAGATTGTGCAGTTGGCTGATTGATCCATCAAATGGTCGAGATGAACCATTTCAGTCATAATTGCTTTCCGAGGTGCTCCACTCAGAGTGGACTTCACAATCATTGATATTGAACACCTAGGAGAGTTCACTCAGTCTTTGATTATTTTCGGGAAGCTGATCTTAGCCTTGGCTAAGGAGACAATAGATTGCGAGACTCAGGAGACCGATTTCCCCGCATTGGGTACATATCGATCACATATGATCTTGAGGACACACCCCAACCCAAGGCAACCAATATAGCCGCTGACAGTTGTTTCCATCGAGAGACAGATGAGTCTAATCTCTCCACTACACTTGAGATATCGATTGTCGAGCCGACCATTGGATCATAAACTCCACACACATCCATGATTTCTGATGCTTGCATCACCACCACTATGACAGATTCAATAAAGAACTCGCAACCCAAAGCTATCATAGAGTCAGACATATCTTTTTCTGATTGTCTTGACCATTTCGATGATCCAACACATGAAACTAACATTGACAAGCCAGCTGAGATCACTAGCACCTACCTGAGATGTGTGTTGACCCTATAGGAGTTTTACAATCTATATGGTAACTCATTTGATGAGGAGCCCATGGTCAGCACCTCACACACACAACCTCCCAGACCTTCAACAAAGGAGACATCCATGAACAAATTGATCCTTCCCAAAAATACGGTTGCTCCATCCTCTAGTTGGTTATCTGGTGAGAGGAAGTCAAGAATTGATTCCTTGAGGTGTTCTCCTGAACTCCTCAAGGCGCGCAACTCTCCTCTCCCTCTCAATGCTTCAGGTTATAGAAAACTGACTATGAAAGTTCCCTTCAACATACTAGAGAAGGATTTTTTTAGGATTCCTCATCAGGGAAGGATGAGGTGATTTATATGAATGAGCTTAGTTTGGCTATCCCCATTTCTGAGAAAGCAGCTGTGTGTCAACCCTTGTTGGACAATCCCTTAGCCTCATTATTACTCATCTGAGGATGATTCCAACAACGACACACCTATATATTTCTTACCTCCTCATTCACTCAAGAAGGTTCGTTACAAATCTTCTTGATCCTTGTACATTCTCCCTCCACCTTGTGTAGTCTTCTTCTTCTTTCCCTCCCTCCCCGTGATTCGTCTCACTCACCCCGACTCTACATCATCTTCATTTTATGGTCATACTTAGGATGACCAGATCCTAAGTATAAGAGGGAGAGTGAACTGAGTCTATCCTTCTTTTCTTTATCTATGTACATTCCCCAAGCTCATTGGTTCTCACACTAACTCATGTCCTATACTTAGGCTGACGAGAACCTAAGTATAGGAGGGACTGATACTCGGCTGAATGATTCGTTCATCCATTTCTCCTCTTGACTTCGACCGTCCCATTTTTTCTCTTCTTCTATACTTAGGTTGACCATAACCTAAGTATAGGGGGCAAGTCGACTTATATATTTCTGTTATTTTCACTCTCCTACGCTTAGCACAAACTATATCTTTTCCTCACTTTTCTTGCTCTGAGGACATGACACATGCTAAGTATAGGGGGTGTGTATTGAAGGATATGGAGAGATCCTCAAGCGCATCACGGAAGCTTGAGCGTCGTATCGGATACGACGAAGAACGACTAGTCGTACTAGTTGTTCAGTGCAGCGGAATTTAAAAATTTTTTATTCGATGAAACCACATGATCCAAGAACCATTCTCGGATCATTTCATCTATAACCACAACAAGTATAATGCAATACCTCTTGAAGCGTGGTTGATAGAGTCTCTAAGAGAAGAGACCTCCTGTCTCAAGTCCGATCATCGGAGAGATCGCTTGCGAGCACGGGGATGAACCGTGGTGTCCTCGCAATCCAAGAAGTTGATCCAAGCACGGTTGCTCCTGATCTCGTCACACGAGATCGAACGTCTCCTTCGTAGGCGAAGCACTCGAAGTAGACGAAGAACCGCAGAGCGTCGAAGCGGTAGCACGAGGGCACGGGCGACGACGATTCTCTCCACCAAGGTGGACGGTCACCAAGAAGAAGGGGGAGAGAGGGCTGTCGAGTATGAGAGAAAGAGAGAGAGAGTTTTGCTACAATAGCATGTGTAAAGAGAGAGCCAAGAATGCCTCTCTTTTTATAGGGTTTTGGGATCCATGGATCTCAATCCATGTGTCATATAAAATCAATGGATGAGATTGATTTATGACAATCCAATGGTCAAGATTGTTGTTGGTAAAAGCCAACAACTTGTGATTTAATTTTGATTAAATATATTTGATAAATCAAATAAATATAATACCAAATTAAACCACACAAATAGAGAGAGAAAATAAGGGAGATACACCTTCCTCTTTGGAAGGGGGGGACGGCCACCAACTCCCTCAAGGAATTGGTGTCGCCCCCTCCTTTCCAAAAGGGGAGGGCAATCTCCTTGATTTTCTCTCCATCCAATTTCCAACAACAATTTGTTGGTATTTTAATTCACCAAAATAATTATCAATTAATTTTGGGAATATTGCAATCTTGACATTGAATTATTGTGAATCAAATTCACAACCCAAAACAAAATGTAATTTACATTTTCAATTAATCAAACAATGTGCATCCAATACACATTAATAATTAATCTACTAATATAAATTATATTTAACTCTCTCTAATACATTATAAATCACATTTATAATATATTATGAATAATTGGATATTGCTATCCACATTATTCTTATCCATAATAATTAAATCACATTTGATTATATTGGATAATTTCTCATACATCATGATAATTAAATCACATTTAATTATCAATTTCTCTTTGCTTAGATCTCATGGAATTGTTCTTAAACCATTTAAGAACAATACTATTTCTCCTCAGATACTTGGAGATAAGGACAGGGCGATTGTATTGTTCCACGTATAGTGACTTGGATATTGAGATCACATCTCAAATCCAGATCCCATGGACCTCTCATAGATGCTTGATTAAATCAAGACCGTAAATCTAATCTTCTCATTGCATCTGAATCTCATTCAGATCAATGTCCAGTACATGGACTAAGATTAGGTTACTTCTCTAATGAGAGGAGTCACTAAAATCCAGACATGTTTCATCACTCCCTCGGAATGGAAGCGTCATGGTTATACAATCGTTTATGATCAAATCACCCTTCAGGTATTCCTAATACCTGTACATCCTGCATACTGGAAGACTCATGATCATCATGAAGATAAAGATCACTTTTACACTGTCATCTTCATAGTCTGATCATTAAGTTTCTCAATCTTGGTCCTTGAGATATGGTACAGATCATATGCTTTCACAAAGCATATATCTTACCTTCAAATTCATATCATGCTTCTAAAGCATGATGACCATGCATGGAATTTGGTCAATCCCAATACCTCATGAGTGAGCTCATGTCTCCCGGTTCACAAGTGAACATGTATGATCCCTTTCAGAGATCATATTACTCATATGCCCTTACATGCACACCAGCTTGCCGGTGTATAGACCTTGATTAGGTCATCAACCTATTGGTCTGCCAAATGTACATACTCAGACATATAGTAATATATCTGTCTCTGGTCAGAGGATGTTTGCCTGTGATGTGACAGTAATTCATCATAGGTCTTTGGTTATCCCGATCTCGTTAAGTCAACTCATTGACTCAACTAATCCGATACCTCCGAATCAATATTCCTATGCAGAGGACCTGCATCAAGAGGTCGATCAGATATCAGTCTAATGAGATGGGATTGCCATCTCCCACTCAGACTGGAGATCACTACTTGTTAATCATTCATGATGCTTGATGAGTCCTCTATCTAACTCCTTAGATATTCATCCAAGCATCAGCCTCTATCAACAGCTGTATGATTATCAAGTTGGCCATGGTACATAACCCTTATTGTACAGAGGGACCTTATAGTGCATTCATTCATTCAATATCAGAAAGGGAGTGAAACAAAAATCAATAACTTTTATTGATAAATCATTTATTACAATAACATTTATTGTAGGAATGGTTCGCCTCGGGCTCACATTGCTAACAATCTCCCACTAGCCCTCAGAACCATTCAGGAACAAGCCTTAAACCCATACTCATTACATGCTGGTCAAAAACCTTTTGTGTCAGAGGTTTGGTAAGAGGATCAGCAACGTTGTCGGCGGAGGCCACCTTGGTGATGATGATGTCACTACGCTTTTGAATCTCCCGAATGATGTGGTATTTCCTTCCTACGTGCTTGCTCTTCTGATGCCATCTGGGTTCCTTCGCCTGGGCAATGGCTCCCGTGTTATCACAGAGTAGCGGGATGGGAGTATCAGAGGAAACTACGCCAAGCTCCTGGACGAACTTGCGCAACCACACTGCCTCCTTTGCAGCATCCGATGCGGCAATGTATTCGGCTTCTGTTGTTGAATCTGCTGTAGTGTCCTGCTTCTTGCTTCTCCAGCTCACAGCACCACCGTTCAACAGGAACACAAACCCTGATGTCGACTTTCGATCATCAATATCCGATTGGAAGTCAGAATCTGTATATCCCAAGACTTGGAGATCACCATCTCCATAGACCAAGATGTAATCTTGTGTCCGTCTTAGATATTTGAATATGTTGTTTACTGCATTCCAGTGTTGTTCTCCATGGCAGGATTGGTAACGACTTACCACTCCCACTGCATGGCAGATATCTGGCCTAGTACACATCATGGCATATGTTAAGCTTCCTACAGCTGATGCATAAGGGCATCCAGCCATGGCCTTCTTTTCCTCAACAGTTTGAGGAGCCATTCCTTTAGACAGGTGGATACCATGTCTTAAGGGTAGGAATCCTTTCTTGGAACTATCCATACGGAATCGTTCAAGAATCTTCTTAATGTATCCTTGTTGTGACAATCCCAATATCCTCTTCTCTCGATTTCTGAACAACTTCAGACCCAAGATGTAAGAGGCTTCTCCAAGATCTTTCATCTCAAAGGTATGGGACAGCCAAATCTTCACACTGGTCATCATCCCTGTATCATTCCCAATGATAAGGATGTCATCTACATAAAACACGATGAACACAATGGCGCTCCCACTAAGCTTCTTGTACACACAAGGTTCATCAGGATTCTGCACAAAATCATAACTCTTTATGCTTTCATCAAATCTGATGTTCCAGCTACGAGAAGCTTGCTTGAGCCCATAGATGGATTTCTTCAGCTTGCATACTTTGCCATCCTCAGTCATGAAGCCCTGGGGCTGCTCCATGTAGATATCCTCCTCGAGGTATCCATTGAGGAAAGCCGTCTTGACGTCCATTTGCCAGATGTCGTAGTCAAGATATGCAGCTATAGCTAGCAATGCCCTGATGGATTTAAGCATAGCCACAGGAGAGAATGTCTCATTGTAGTCGATGCCTTCTCTCTGTGTGTAGCCCTTGGCTACGAGCCGTGCCTTGAAAGTCTCTACTTTCCCATCAGGTCCCCTCTTTCTCTTGAAGATCCATTTGCACCCAATGGGTTTTACCCCCTTAGGTGGATCCTCTAGGGTCCATACACCATTCTTATGCATGGAGTCAATTTCTGACTTCATTGCTAGCATCCATCTATCCATGTCATGATCCGTGAGTGCTTCATCAAATGAAGTAGGATCATTGTCAGTTTCACTTGACACATGGAATCCATACCTTTCAGGTGGTGCAACCACCCTCGAACTCTTTCGAAGAGGTATGGGTGTTTCATCTTTATTTACTTCTTCAGTTTCTGGTTCAGGAAGCTCAGAGTCCTCAGGGGACTCAATGAGTTCCTCTACTTCACTTTTGTCTTGACCTTTAAGGAAATCATCCTCCAAAAATTTCACATCTCTAGAGACAAAAACCTTTTGGGTCTCAGGGTCATAAAGTTGGTATCCAATACCATCTTTAACATACCCAATGAAGTAGCACTCACGAGAGCGAGATTCTAGCTTACTTGCATCCACATTCTTTGCATGGACCAAGCAACCCCAAACCCTCAAGTGATTAATACTAGGTTTGGTTCCATACCATAGCTCATGAGGAGTCTTAGGTACAGATTTGCTAGGAATCTTATTTAGGATATATATTGCAGTCTCTACTACATATCCCCAGAAACTAAGTGGTAAATGTGCTTTGCTCATCATTGAACGAACCATATCCATGATGGTTCTGTTGCGTCTTTCAGCAACACCATTAAGTTGGGGAGTTCCAGGAGGAGTGAGATTGGAAATAATTCCATTCTCTTTAAGGTATTCCTTGAATTCATCTGATAGGTACTCGCCACCTCGATCAGATCGAATTCGTTTAATCTTCCTATTGGTTTGGTTCTCAACCAAAACCTTGAACTCTTTGAACTTTTCAAAGGTTTCAGACTTATGACGTAATAGGAAGATAAACCCGTATCGCGAATGGTCATCAATAAACGTCAAATAATATCGATATCCATTTCGAGTCGCGGTACTGAAGGGACCGTATACATCAGTATGTATTAGGTCAATAATACCTTCACATCTTGTAACCTTGTTACGGAAAGGCATCCTAGTCATTTTACCTCGAATACAATGTTCACAGGTAGGTAAAGGCTGAACCTGTAGAAAATCCAAAGGTCCATCCTTTATCAATCTATTGATCCTATCAACAGATAAATGACCAAGCCTTTGATGCCAAATCATGTTTGAATGATTTATATTACTCCTGGATCTTTTAGGGTTTTTATTAGTGGTTGTAACATTCATGATATGCTCATTAATGCACAATTCATAGAGTCCTCCAGAAGTCAAAATACCCTCTGCAATATATTTATCATAATGATTTATGACTAATTTATTACAAAATAGGAATGAATATCCACTTCTAACTAGCTTAGATACAGATATCAAATTCCTTCTGACTTCAGGTACATAAAGACACTCTTTAAGTACTAGGACTCTTCCACTAGATAATGATAGTCGGCAGGTCCCGACGGCGACTGCTGCAACACTTGCATCAGATCCCATCTGGATGACTATCTCCCCTTCTTCAAGCTTTCTAGTTTCCTGAAACAAATGCAACAAATTGCATACATGAACAGAAGCACCAGAATCAACTACCCAACTTCCTTCTCGTCCAACGAGAAAGCTGGTTTCAATGATAAATGTAGATTTCATACCTGCTGGGGCTTTACCTTTGTTGATCGACTTCAGGTAATCCGGGCAATTACGCCTCCAGTGCCACGGCTTCTTGCAGTGGTGACAGACGTCGGTTTTCTTCGACGCCATTAAAGTGGATGCATTGGAAGATGAGGCAACACTTTGTCTCTTCTTCTTTCTCTTCTGGGCCGGGCCCTTCCGAGAACCTTGCTTCCGACCGCACTTCCCTTTGACCTGTGCAACCATTGCAGTGCCAGTGGGACCATCTTTCTTCATTACGTCTTTTGCAGACTTTAATGCAGCAAGAAGCCCAGCATTTGTCAGTTCCAGCTTATTCATGTGGAATGACATCACAAAGTTATTGAAAGATTTGGGCAATGACAGCAGAATGAAATCAGATTGCATGTCTGCATCCATCATTGCCCCCAGAGTCTCAAGCTCTGACAAGTACCCAAACATTTTGAGTACATGCTCGCGGACCGAGGTCCCTTCCTGCATCTTGCAGCGAACGAGTTCTTTCATAATATTGTACCGCTGGGTGCGGTTAATGTCACCAAACATATCCTTTAGATTCCGCATGATATCCTGGCAAGTACTCATCTCCACATGTTGCTTCTGAAGAACATTGGAGAGAGAACCCAAGATATAGCACCTAGCCAAGACATGATCTTCATCATACTTGTCATTATATGCTTTGTCTTCCTTAGATTTAGGGTTTTCAAGTTTGTTTTCAGAGAGCACATAGCTGATGCGCTCTGCCGAAAGCACAAGCTCCAAATTACGGATCCAATCCGAGTAATTCGGTCCGGTCAATTGGTTGACCTCCAGAAGCCTGCTCAGTGGGTTCATGGACTTCATTTTCTGAAATTGAGAATGCACTATATTAGAACATATAATCATATATTCAATTTAATTTTTATTTGATTAAGGTATTTTAAATCAAATTAGTCTTGCTATGTCAACTATGAAAGTTTATTCCCTTATTCACTTTCAAAGTAGGAGATATACTTACCAATATATCTCAAGCAAGAACTGAGATCTCCTCTTTATCTTTGTCATATCTCAATAATATGAGAACCTATGACTCAAATAAAGAGAAGCGGGAACACATTCCGCTTGCAAGTCCAACTTGCATTTCCCAATTCGGTCTTTAATACCCGAGCCCACCACCCCTAAGGTGATGTTGACTCGTCATTAATTGAACCAACCGTCAACAGGAATACAACTCACTATGCGCAATCCAATATCGCCCCAATAATATGAGGACCCGATATTGGGGTCACTACGCATACGTCCTTACTCTTTCGAGAAGCGACGAGCCCGATCCAAACGGATCATATGTGGGAGCTGTCACTTCGGACAGGCGTCTCCCACATATAATATTTGGCGACGAAACCCTTCGCCTTAACGGGAGACCATGGATGTCACTTATGTGATCCTCCATCTCTTATTCAAATTTAATTAATTACTATGAATCACATTCATATAATTAATTCTTCCAAGGGAATTATTAACTCTAATCATATTAGAGTATTCTCAGTTGGATATAATTAACTTAATCATATTAAATTAATTATCAATCCAATTTCATCAATCAAACTTAATTTTATGCTTGAATATATATATGATATTATTCTCAAAGTACGTATTAATTTGTATTTTAATAATTAGAAAAATACATCATAATCCCTCGGACATTATCCCGGCCCTACCCGCTGTCATGGCCAGTACCGACGGGAGTGGGGCGGACCATATACGTTGCAACCCGTTGACCAGCGATCCCCGACACCATATCCGCCTCGGGAAAGGATAATTCAAATTGATTATTTTGTACTTGAGATGATCATCGGTTCTTCAACCGAAATTATACCATATAGTAATCAAAACAATTTTGATTTTAAGGAAATTTGCTAGGCAAATTCCCAAGTCCTATTCAAGCAAGAAGTTTGATGATTGTAATTCCAATTATGGTTTAGATCAAATCTAATCAACTAATTGGTTGGGGCCAAGTCAATTAGGCAAATAATCATGTTTCAATATTTCACAAATATTTTTCAAGATTATTTCATGAAATTAACAATTAATTTCACTAATTGACAATCACTTGGTTCTAGATTAGGAAAGCAATTTCAGCAGTGACCCCTACTTACTAAAATTAGCATATCTCAATCATATTAAATCCAAATTAAGCAAAGTAAATTTCTAAAGTTTGCTAATTTGATTTAGGACAGAACCTAAGTGATGTTTCACGCATTTCGAGGCAAGTCTAAACAGTAATTAATATTTTAATCACGTTCAGATTCACAGTTCCCGCAACAGTGCATACATGTTCATTAAAACGACCATATCTCGAGCATACGAAATCAGATTTATGCAAACTCAGATCCTATGGTTTCCTTATTTAATGGGGAACATAATACAAGTATAAAATTTGTGTTTAAACAATTTAAACAGTGTCGAATTTATTTACTAAACATATCTGCAAAATCAAATGCGATGAAAACTTTCGCGACCTTAACGAACCCAAGTCGTCCTTGGTTAACGAATCACTATTCGAAACCGTCAACCAGAGGCTCTGATACCACTTAAAGGATATGGAGAGATCCCCAAGCGCATCACGGAAGCGTGAGCGTCGTATCGGATACGACGAAGAACGACTAGTCGTACTAGTTGTTCGGTGCAGCGGAATTTAAAATGTTTTTATTCGATGAAACCACATGATCCAAGAACCATTCTCGGATCGTTTCATCTATAATCACAACAAGTATAATGCAATACCTCTTGAAGCGTGGTTGATCGAGTCTCTAAGAGAAGAGACCTCCTGTCTCAAGTCCGATCGTCGGAGAGATCGCTTGCGAGCGCGGGGATGAACCGCGGTGTCCTCGCAATCCAAGAAGTCGATCCAAGCACGGTTGCTCCTGATCTCGTCACACGAGATCGAACGTCTCCTTCGTAGGCGAAGCACTCGAAGTAGACGAAGAACCGCAGAGCGTCGAAGCGGTAGCACGAGGGCGCGGGCGACGACGATTCTCTCCACCAAGGTGGACGGCCACCAAGAAGAAGGGGGAGAGAGGGCTGTCGAGTATGAGAGGAAGAGAGAGAGAGAGTTTTGCTACAATAACATGTGTAAAGAGAGAGCCAAGAATGCCTCTCTATTTATAGGGTTTTGGGATCCATGGATCTCAATCCATGTGTCATATAAAATCAATGGATGAGATTGATTTATGACAATCCAATGGTCAAGATTATTGTTGGTAAAAGCCAACAACTTGTGATTTAATTTTGATTAAATATATTTGATAAATCAAATAAATATAATACCAAATTAAACCATATAAATAGAGAGAGAGAAAATAAGGGAGATACACCTTCCTCTTTGGAAGGGGGGACGGCCACCAATTCCCTCAAGGAATTGGTGCCGCCCCTTCCTTTCCAAAAGGGGAGGGCAATCTCCTTGATTTTCTCTCCATCCAATTTCCAACAACAATTTGTTGGTATTTTAATTCATCAAAATAATTCTCAATTAATTTTGGGAATATTGCAATCTTGACATTGAATTATTGTGAATCAAATTCACAACCCAAAACAAAATGTAATTTACATTTTCAATTAATAAAACAATGTGCATCCAATACACATTAATGATTAATCTAAGGCGGGGCAGCCATGTTGGTTTGTGCTTTGGTGCACGATCCTGAGCGACGTCTGCAAGGTCAGCAATTATAGATATGATGTTCAGTTTGGTGTTAGGTTTGTTTTATAGATTTAGATTAACAATGTTCACGTTTTTTTGTATATTTTTAACTATTAATGTGCCATTCCAGTACCTTACAGAGGATATTTTGATGTTATATTCAACTTCTTAAAACAATGGGCCCATACGTTGAGGACGCAAGAAGGAAAGTGAAACCGTTTAGAGGGTTTGCCGGCGTTGTTCGCCATCAATTGTAAGGGAAGAAGAGAGTCTACAGTATGCGGAATCAGAGAGGACATTGTCGTCATGCAGCAGCACCAACTCGGAGGAGGGAGGATGGGATGGAGAGTGGAGGTCGTAGGAGTTGGGAGTAAAGAGAAGTAAATGCAAGGGAAGGCCTGAGGTCACATATTCCCATACTACTTTTTAATTTCAATCCAGACCATCAAACTAATTTAGAATCACATGGTCCACAACAACTCCTTTCTTCCTCTCAAAGTGGGCTCCTCTCGTAAGATCAGCACACACACACACACACATGAAGGAGTGATCCTATGAGAGCAAAAAACTGTGAGAGAATGAGAGTGGTGATTCTGAACCACTAGATTCTGTCTTCTCTCTCATAGTCTTCTCTCTCCTAATTGAATCTAGTGGTCCAGAATCACTGCTCTCATACTCTCAAGGTTTTTTGCTCTCACGGGATCACTCCTCTAATTATAAATACATATACATATATAGAGAGAGAGACGTTTGATCATGTGAGAGCATGAGAGCAATGAATATGGACCACTAGATTCTGCTCTTCTCTCTCCTCATGCAATTAATGAGGAGAGAGATGATAGAATTTGGTGGTCCACAATCAATGCTCTCATATTCTCACAGATTTTGGCTCTCACAGGATCAACCTTTAATATACATAGGGAAAAGGAGCCTACACCCTAGCGTGTAGGTACTACCTACAGCCGGCTTATTTTTTCATAGATTTTTGATTTTTTTGAAATGAAACCTTTGAGAAATTAGATCATTATATATCACCATGATGTCATTCAAAATTCAACTTAATTCGAAATTCATATCATCTTCATCAAGATTATCAAATTTTAACGGTCTCAGAATTACTAAAATTGACCACTTCAAGATAAACGTGTTTGAAATGTTTTTTTGCATGAAACTTGAACACATATTCCCCTCAATATATTATGAAAATCCCCCTAAGGTTTCCTTCAAAAAAATCAAAAATCATGAAAAAAAGGTCATGTGTATATAGGAAGAAATGGGGCTGTCCCCACCCTATTTTCTGTATTTTTTATTTTTTTTAAATATCATCATGTATATTCATCTATATATCCTTCCTATATGCCATTCGAATTTCGTCAGAAACAGAGGCTCATATGCCTTCCATCTAGAACAAGTAATTTTAACGGTCTTAGAATTGTTGTAATCATACATGTTCTAGTTGGACATAGGAGTCTCTGTTTCTAACGAAATTTGAATGACAAATAGGAGGGATATTATATATATATATATATATGAATATACATAGTGATATTTTTGAAAAAAAAATAAAAAAAAATGTCGCAAAATGGATGTGGGTGCAGCTATGTAGTGGCATTTTTCAAAAAAAATAAAAAATTGCTAAAAATAGATGTGAGGTAGGTAAGGCTACCTACTTCATAAAGTAGGCTCCCTTTCCTCATATATATATATATATATATATATATATAGGATTTTTATCCAAAGAGCATTGTGCCCATTTGCGTTAAATTGAGCCCATCTTATCCACCGTTAGATCAAATCTCTTAATCCCATGATTTTAGGACAATGGTAACGACAATGCTTTTAATTTTGAATATTAATGAATTTCCCTAAATAGCAATAGACTTTTTTGGTATCGTCTGATATTGTATTGAGAAAAAACCCATTTTGTCATATTTTGAGAGGGGATCGAGCGACCGTTCTCACAGAATCATTGTATTTTATTATTGATTACAGATAATTTTCGCTCGCCAAAGATATTGTATTTCAATTATTGATTTTATATTTTCATTGATCCTACGTTTTAATTGTTGTTTTTTCTTTGATAATATTTTTCATTAGGTTTCGTTCATGGTTAATTCGCGAATGGATTGTGATCGGTATTTTTCAAAAGCAATTACGAATAATACATATTTTTTATCGTAAGCAATATTTATTCGAGAAGTATGATTGTAATACAAGAAATGGTATTCATAATATCATTTTTATTCATTTTGATACATGATTTATAGTCCTAATTGATTTTGTATCGAAGGTATTTTGATTTCATATAATAAAAAGTTACAGTAAATACAATCATTTTTATTCATTTTGATACACGATTTATAGTCCTAATTGATTTTGTATCGAAGGTATTTTGATTTCATATAATAAAAAGTTACAGTAAATACAATTGTTATTTTTCATGCGTTACTTTGAAAATATATTGAGTTACTGATATATTTAAGTAATTTACTTATGAGATATTTTATGCTACTAATGCTAACACAATTGTTACTTGTCATATAACAAACATTACTAACAATTCATTACGTGTTACTTGTCACTGAATGATTCTTACCGAAGTGAGTATATTGCTGAGTTACTAACAATTCATTACAAGTTACTTGTCATATAACAAATGTTACTAACAATTCATTACAAGTTACTTGTCATATAACAAATATTACTAACAATTCATTACAAGTTACTTGGCATTGAATGATTCTTACTGAAGCGAGTATATTGCCGAATTACTAACAATTCATTACAAGTTACTTGTCATATAACAAACGTTACTAACAATTCATTAGAAGTTACTTATCATTGAATGATTCTTACTGAAGCGAGTATATTGCTGAGTTTCTAACAATTCATTACAAGTTACTTGTCATATAACAAACGTTACAAACAATTCATTACATGTTACTTGTCATTGAATGATTCTTACTGAAACGAGTATATTGCTGAGTTACTTTTCTTTATATAATTCTTACTATTCACGGATATAAATTAACTTATTGTTTCATGCAGAACAATACAACAATTTGGTGTCTTGAAGAAGCTGTTGTTATGCCGAGGAGCGAGATCAAAACAACATCATCTAAATGGACTAGAAGACAGTTGAAATTTGAATGTTTGCCATATAACTATAATTAAGTAATGTATGTGTGACTTTCAGTAATACTTGACGTATTACAAGTAATTAAATAGGCTACATAAGTAAAGAAGGTGTGATTCGATAGTAATTCAAAACAAAGAATAAAACAAAAAAGATATATAGAAGCATCAGTAACATGTAATAAATTGTAGGTAAAAGAAGGTAATGGAATAAGTAAGTTGGAATAAGTATAAAAAATCATGTGACCAGTAATTTATGTAATGCTATCAGTAACACTTGATACATTATAAGTAATTAAAAATGTTATATAAGTAAATAAGAAGTGTTTCAGTAAGACTCGAAGTATTAAGTAACTATAACAATAGTAACAATCAAAATGACTTCAGTAAAATGGACATTTGTAATTAGTATTTATTGTATGGACATTAGTAATTCACATACTTAATTACTGATCTCACAACAATAGTTACTTGAGAACTGAATATATATTACTTGAGTAACATGAATGAATTACTGATCTCTGTACAATGTAATATTACAGATGTAAAATACTGACAATTGTTTCAGTGTTACTGATCTCGCAACACATAATTACTTAAGTACATTATTTACATTATTGATCAAATGTACAATGATTATTTCTTCGGTACGAAATTAATGATTTAAATTTATCTTTCCAAAACCACCTTCCTTTTTTTAAGAACTCTATATAATTGGAAATATAAGAGGCTCAAACGTATTAATATCCTTCCAAAACCGACCACCTATTTTTAAGGAAATGATTTAACTCGAATTCTTATTATGTTAATAATGCAAACCACATTGTTATTGCCAAAACCATCCCCTTCCAAATAGAACCAACACATACACGTGGCGAGCCCACATTTGATGCTCACCACAACCCAAATGGGCATAGGGCTCTCTGGATAAGCCCTATATATATATATAGGGTCGATCCTATGAGATGGTATTTTGGTGAGATGGGAGATTATGAGCCACTAGTTTCAGCCATGAGAGAGAAACCAGGAGAGAGAATGTTGAAATTAGTGGTCCAAAATCTCTCATCTCACCATCTCACCAAATCTCATCTCATAGGATCACTCCTCTCTCTCTCTCTCTCTCTCTCTCTGTATATATAGGGTAAAATGGGGCTGCCCCCATGGGGGAGCTAACTTAGCTCCCCACGCCCCATTCGGCCCGATTTTTTTATTTCTTTTTGAAAATTTCTTCAGTAGATTTTCATCAATATATCACTATATTATGCCATTAAAATTTCGCGCGAAACAGAGACTCCTACGACCTCCATTCAGACGATGTCGTTTTTAGCAATTATGTTACCGCTAAAAAATGATTGTCTGGATGGAGGCCGTAGGAGTCTTTGTTTCGCACGAAATTTTAATGACATAATATAGGGATATAGTGATGAAATTCCATGGAAGAAATTTTCAAAAAAAACGGCCGAAATGGGGCAGAGGGAGCCAAGTTAGCTCCCACCAAGGGGCGGCCCCATTTAACCCATATATATATAGGGAAAAGGGAGTATGCACCGGCGGGTGCAGCTAACTAGCTACACACAACCATTTTTCTTATTGGTTTTTTATTTTTTTTTGAAAAAAACTTATGGAGATTTACTTAGTTTATAAACAAGAATATGTGTTTCAAATTTCATCCGAAACAAACACTCCTAGAATGCCCATCTAGACATGGTCAATTTCAATAATTCTGAAACTGTTAAAATGTCATGGCCTTGATGGAGATGATAGAAATGTCAAATTTAGTTGAAATTGGTATGATATCATAGTGATATATGGTGATTTAAATCCTCCTAGGTTTCATTTCAAAAACAAAAAAAACCAATGAAAAAAATGACTGGGTGCAGCTAGTTAGCTACACCCGCCGGTGCAGCTTCCCCAACCCCATATATATATATATATATATATATATATATATATATATATATATATATATATATATATATATATGAGGATGGGGAGCTTGCACCAAGGTGCATGTAACTTTACATGCACCGGCGCTTATATCTTCCACATTTTTTTTACTTTTTTGAAAAGTACCACCATGTATATTCATCCATATATCCCTCCAATATGTCATTCGAATTTCATCAGAAACAGAGACTCCAATGACCTCCATCCAGAACAGGTCGATTACAGCAATTCTAAGACCGTTAAAATTACCTGTTCTGGATGGAGGTCATAGGAGTCTCTGTTTCTGACGAAATTCGAGTGACATATTGTAAGGATATATGGATGAATATACATGGTGGTATTTTTCAAAAAAGTAAAAAAATGTGGAAGATATAAGTGCCGGTGCATGTAAAGTTACATGCACCTTGGTGCAAGCTCCCCATCCTCTCTCTCTCTCTTTCTCTATCTATATATATATATATATATAGGGTTAAATGAGGTTACTACCTGGGAGTAGCCAATTGGCTACTCACACCCCTATTTTTCTTCTATTTTATATTTTTTTAGGAAATAAAAAATATGTATATTCATCACTATATCCCCCTAACATGGCATTCCAATTTCGTCAGAAACAGAGAGTCATATGCCCTCCATCTAAAGGAGGTCAATTTCAGCAATTCTGAGACCGTTAAAATTTGACAGTCTTTATGGAGGGGATAGAAGTCTCGAATTAAGTTGAATTTTGAATGATACCATGGTGACATATTGTGATCTAAATTCCAATATGTTTCATTTCAGAAAAATAAAAAAATATAGGAGAAAAGAGGTGGGAGCATGTAAGTTGGCTACAACCAGGGAGCATACTCCCTTTTCGTCAAATGAGATTGGGGCTTATCACCCCCTTGGTGAGCCTTCGATCTCATCTATCTATTTTAAATCATGTTGTTGAATAAGTGTTGTATTTATGCATTAATTTAACAATGTCAATCCTATTTTGATTATTATTTTATCGCATTCTAAAAATAGAATGTGACAAATTTCATAACCATAATCCCATCCTCTCTTTCTCTCTATTTATGTCCCCCACTCTCTCCAATGATAGTGAGCGGCGAGGAGGAGCGCGGCTTGTCCTCCTCTCTCTCCTGACGACTGCAAGTCCCTCCCTCCCTCTCTGGATAGCAACGGTCTGCGAGGAGATGGGGCTCAGGGAGTCTCTCTCTCTCTCTAGCACCCACCCTCCCCCCACTTTCTCTTGACAACGGTATGCAGTGAGAAGGATGGTGCCCTCTCCCGACAGTGAGACGCGATGCAGAGCAGTTGCATGATGGTCCATGTGTGGTCCAGAAGAGCATCGATGCCCTCTGTAAGGACGATTGGGTTGAATGCAACGAGGGAGGAAGGGGTGTGTGATGACATTATCGAGGATGACGATCCCAATGTAGATCTAGAAGGCATGTACGAGGACGTCGATTCCCTTTGCGAGGATCCATGATAAGTCGAAGGAAGCAAGGAGGGGGCATGCGATGACTTCGTCAGTGGCGACAATCCAAGTGTGGATCTAGTTGGACGTGAGGAGGTGGTAGGCGGTGTGGAAGGTTCAGGTGTGCATATAGTTATATTTTACATTGTGGTATAATATTTTTACATAATTGATATTTTGATTTACATATCAATTCTCTTTTTTTACAAATCATTTTTTAAATGTTATCCTTTTTGCATAGTTCTGTGTGAATACAATACTAATTTATTTCATATTTTACAAAGTTGCATATGAAATTTACAAAAAAAGTGAGCATTTTTATGAATCCTCACATAATATTTTACAAAGGAGATGATTTTACAAGAAGATCGAAAAGAAGAGGTGGAATGGAGACAGAAGTCCAGACAGAGATGGCTACGGGAAGGTGATGCAAACACCAGATTCTTTCATTCCATGGCCTCTGGCAGAAAGAGAATAAATCTCATCAGGGAGATAGAGGTAGGGGGAAGGAGCGTATATGGGGAAACACATATTGGGAGCGCATTGAGAGGACATTTTGTGGAGGCCTCACGAAGAAGGAGAGGAGATGGTTTGGGGTGACGGGAGAAAGGGGTGAAAAATCTATCGATGGATCAGGCTGACAAACTGGTGAATCCATTCACAGAAAAAGAAATTAGGACCGCAGTGTGGGATCTGAATGCGGATGGAGCACCAGGTCCGGATGGATTTCCGGTCTTCTTCTACAGAGAATTTTGGGACCTAGTGAGGATTGAGATCGTGGAGGTTCTGGAAGAATTAAGAGAGGGGAACAGGGGATTTGAGAAGGTTAACATGGCTTTGTTATTCTTACTCCTGAAGAAAAATCGTCCGGTTAGGGTGGATGATTTCAGACCGATTGCTCTATCAAATGGGATTTATTTTATTATAGCAAAGGTCTTGACAAACAGACTCAAGATTGTCATGGATTCTATTGTGATGGAAAGTCAATCTGCTTTCATTCCGGGGAGGCAAATGGCTGACGGGATGGTAGTGGCATCGGAAATTTGTCTACAATGGAAAAGAAAGGGAGCGAAGGAAGTGATGTGGAAGATTGATTTTGCTAAGGTTTATGACAGTGTGGACTGGAAATTCTTATGGCAGTCACTGAGGAGAAGAGGATTCCCGGATCTATGGATCGCACGGATGAAGAGGTGTATCACTACCTCATCCCTCTTAATGTTAGTGAATGGGAGACCAGAGGAGGGTTTCTTCCAGCCACAGAAAGGTGTGAGGCAAGGGTGTCCTCTGGCACCCTTGCTTTTCGTGCTTGTAGCGGATGCGTTGGCGGTAGTGTTCAGGCAGACAGTTGAAGGTGGGTGGTGCGAAGGGTTCCGGCTAGATGATTTATCTATACCTTTGTTGCAATATGCAGATGACACAGTGCTTTTTCTTGATGGGACGGAGGAGATGATGAGTAGATCAGCACAACTTCTGGATATTTTTAGTAGCTTATCAGGGTTGGAGATAAATTTACAAAAGTCGGTGGTTATCACCTTCGGTCTGCAAAATGAAGAAAGGATCAGGATACAAGAATTGCTTGGTTGTCCATTAGGGGATCTACCAATTTCATAGTTAGGGTTTCCGCTGGTGGCTGGAAGACTGAAGGTTACAGATTGGGATGCTGTGATAAAGAAGGTGGAAAGTAAATTGGCAGGTTGGAAGGCGATATCATTATCTAGGGGTGGGAAGCTGGTTATGTTGAAGCATGTTTTATCAGCGATTCCTATATTCTTTTTTTCGACCAGATTGATGCCGGTAGGGGTAAGAAAGAAGATAGAAAAGCTGATGAGAAGATTCTTCTGGTCGGAAGGGAAGCAACAGAAATCTGGCATGCACCTAATGGCCTAGGATGAGTTTACTCGTCCTAAGAAGCAGGGCAGTTTGGGTGTAAGAGATTTGGAAAGTATGAACAAAGCGTTGATAGCTAAATGGGTGATGCGTGTTTGGGGTCCAAATGATGACTTGGCTACAAGAATACTGAGGAAGATTTATGGGTTGACCGGAGAGCTCACAGCAGAAGCAATTCGGTTTGAGTCATCGTTGTGGTAGGGAATACGTAAAGTGCTCAGGCTTATTTCACATAAACTATCGCCACAGGTACGAGATGGAAGGGATTTCAGATTTTAGAGGGAGGATTGGACAGGGGAAGGGACTCTCGATAGGCGGTTCCCAAGGCTCTATGCATTGGCTGAGTGGAAGGAAGCAACTTTAAGGGAATTAGCACGGAGTGGAGAATGGATAATTTCTTTTGCAGGGGTCCTTTCCGACAGAAGAAGGGAGGATTTGGCTAGACTCTTGGAGGCGACGTAGTTGGCGATCGACTTCACTACGAACATGGATCATTATATTTGGACAGGAAACAAATTCTCGGTCAAGCAGTTATATGAAGAGTTGAGAAGTGGAGGAGCGGAAATAACAGATCTCGACATAGGCAAGGATATGAAGATCATTTGGAAATGCAGGATACCAAGCAGGATCAAAGTTTTCTTATGGTGTCTGAGGAAAAATAAGTTGTGTGACAAGGTGAGGAGGGCAAAATTCTTGGGGACTCAGGAGGCGAGCTGTGATAGATGCGGGGAGCAAATGGAGAATGCAGAACATCTCTTTTTCAAGTGCGAGTCTTCAACGAAGGTCTGGAGGGAATTGGCTATCCCTTGGTTAGACACGAGCGGATCGATGAGTTTTTGGGAGGCAATAAGGAAGGTGGGAGGAAGCTCCACATATGATGTTTCAAAACCTTTTGCGGCACTTTGGACGATCTGGCTAGCAAGAAACGAGCTCATTTTCAAGTCAGAATTTTTACTCAGAAAATGTTGTATCACATTGTAGGGCCCTTTTGAACTTCTGGGAGTCTTGATAACTTACGATGTACTCTTGATCATTATTATTTTAATATAATTTTGCAGTGACTCCCACACTGGGAGATCACCCTCTTTATCACCAAAAAAATTTACAAAGGTATGGATATTACAATCATGAGATGTTACATAAAAAGGCTCACAAAGAAAGCGTAATTTTACAAAAAAAAAAGGTGAAAAATTACAATTTGATAAATTACTAACGGGATTTCTATTTTTGCATATAACCATAGTTACTTTTTTTACAAAGAGATAATAAATTTTACAAGGAAACATGAATATATTGCAATTATGACTTATTACACAAAATAGTTACAAAAAAGAGTGGATTTACAAAGAAGCAAACAAACTTTACAAAAAAAATTATACCATCGAATGAGAATGTAAAAAAATTATTAAAGAATTTATAAAGATAAAAATTATTTTACAAAAATTCATTAGAGTTTATAAATATATGGTTCAATCCAATTAATTGAGAATGAAAATGAAAATTAATTAATAAAGGTATATATGAAAAAATATCAAATCCGAATAAATTTAAAATGAGAAATAAAAGATATTAAATAAATTAGGAATTTAATAAATTACAATGACGAAAATATTTTAATAATATTTTCGAGGCACTGATTAGATCAATATCAAATGAATCTCATTGACTCATTGATGACTCACCGTGACAATGGTGGGCCCAACCTCATTTGATGGTGACATCGGCGGTGATCTCCCTTTTTTCGGTCTAAAATGCATCGAATCCTCTGCATTTTCTCGGTATCATTTACCTTTCCACCGTCAATAGTGGTGTGTTCGTCTCATCCCGTAAAAGACGATGCCGTTGCCTCGTCGGTGGTCTTTCTCTTTCCCGTTGACTCCTCATCGCACCCATCTTAGGAGGTCATAAGCCATAACTGACGCTGGCGAAAATCCTTGTAACCGATCTTCGGGGACGAGATGTAGACCAAGAGCAGATGGTATCGGATCTCAATTCTTGCTCTTGATTATAATATTCTTTTACTACATATTGGACGTGCATGCTTGTTCTGATTAGTGATATTGAAATTATAAAAATGTATCAAAGATCAATCGTGGACGAAGGACGGAAATGTTGCAATATAAATTAGAAAGATCAAAATTGAGTACTGCACGGTGAGGAGGCCACTGCCGATGTCACGGAGGACGGAATGAGGCGGACCAAGTGCACCGTGAGGAGGCAGAGCATTGGGTCGAACCGTTCCAAATCCGACCATGACTTGACCTACAAAAGTACAGACCCAACTTTTGGACCGATGTACAAATGGACCAGGTCTACAGACCCAACTTGGGACCGATGTACAAATGGACCAGGTCCAGGCTTTCATATTACTGAAATTTTGCTTTCAGGCCGGACCCAGCTCGAAGTTGTTGTGGCCTGGGTGAGCCAGACCCGGTCCGACATCAATCGCAACAAGTCTCTCCCCACCAATCCACCCCCTGCCCAGGAATCTCCCGTCGGGTGGTTACCGCTCCGCCGCCACCTCCAACCCCTGCCCGCAACCCTTCGGCGAGTTGCGGCCGCTTCTCAACACCCCATCCCGAAGATCCTCTCCCCATTAGTTCACGCCCTCCCCGCAACCCTCCCGGCGAGCCGCAGCCCCTCATCGGCTCCCCTTGCCAGCGACTCTCTCCCTGTGAACCCTCCGCGAGGACCGCACCTCAATCTCTCATCCCTCTCTCCTATCTCCGTGATCGTCTACCGATGACCCTCTCCCTCTATCCCATCCTTGACCCTTCCCCACCACCCCTCGTGGAAGCCTCATCCCCGCAACTCCCTCCCACGATCAGTCAATGGTGCATCGACGAGCCCTCCCCACGATCCTTCCCGGCACCCACGCACTGTCATCCATCTTTAATTAAGTCAATGTGCTGCTTCATATAATCAACTAGTAAGGAGCGGGAAAGTAAAATGTTATAAAAGTAATCTTAAATATTATTATTACTATTATGACAATATCCTTTATTATTATATATTGTCATTTTATATTCTCTACCGAATGGGCATATTTGTCTCAACCGATGACGTGATCTTCATGTTGTCCATACACTCTAGCTCCAGATCTTGTTTCTACACAGCAGAAGGCATCCTTTTGGAATATGTGAATTTTCTAATACATACTTCAGCTGACCATTCCTCTTCAAATTATAGAATTAATTCTTTCTGAAATAAGATGCTCCAAGAAGTCATCTACTCTAAAGCGACATTTACGTCACAACCAACTCCGTGATCTCTATATTGTTCATGTACTCTTAACTTCAATTCATGCTTCTGCCTCAGTAGAGCTAAAGGCATCTCTTGGAAGATATGGTTCTTATGGCATCCCCTGGAAGATATGGTTCTTCTGTTGCTTCGTGTTTAATCATGGATTTAATCTCAACAACTTGGATTGTGCCTTCCTCTTCTAATTCTTAAGGCGATTCAGGGAAGAGTTGTCCGAGGAACTCAATCTCTTCCAAGCTTACATTCTCCGCATGATCTTTTTGCTGTTTAAATTCTCTATCATCTCTCAATTCATCTAATGACGACTCTCCAAGATTCATCAAGACCACACTAAAGAAGACGATCAAACGCGAAGCAATTAAACGGAATGGTGAGGAATTCCGGTAACTTGAGGATCAAGGACGCCTCGCCATGAAATTGAGTTGCGGGAGCGTCTGAGATGGGGAAGAGATCGAGCTCATCGGTCAAGCTCTCTTGGTGGTTCCCAGAGAAGCAGTTGCATCGGCTATGAGTGTAGAGGTAGGTATCGCTCCCAGTGTCGTTGTTGTCTTTCGGAAAAATCTAGACCATCTTCGTAATGCAGGCGAGGATTGGCTCGACCTCGTCAGCTCATGATCCTACTACTATGCCTCTGTCAATCCTCTGATGCAGAAAACCTCGATGTTGCTGCTCGAGGAGCATATTCAGTCACAATTTCACCATCGCAATTGTTGATTTCTGCTACAGAAAATAATATCATGAAATTGTAGTGAATGCAAATTGGAAGTAGATGATAGCTTAGAAAAGAAGTTACAATTAATATCCGTCCAAGTTTTGCTTATTGTATTAGCTTGATAAAGGAAAAATAGCAAACTGGACGTAGATGATATATTAGAAAAGAAGTTACAATTAATATCCGTTCAAGTTTTGCTTATTGTATTAGCTTGAAGAAGGAAAAATAGCATTATTAAGGTTTAAACTTGTGCCACTCTTTTAATTTGATAATACTATAACCACTGCAATATTTTTACATATTACACACAAAGGCACATTATCTTACACTATTGTGAACATTTAAAAGAAGGGAAAATAATTTTGTAAGGGCTCAAAATGGGTGGTCAGCAGCTAACATTTATTCGTATATAATGGTGAGTGGTATAAAATTATGAACAATTATGTAATGAGAAATATGTATAGCACAAATCAAATGTGCATCCCAAGCACAAGGACACAAAGATACCCGACTCGCATAGTCAGAGTACCAAATACAACAGCAAATGGCAAGAAAACAATCTACCTAAAAAAGTTCAACTTCGTTGGTGAACATGACCAGTTTGTAGTAACTTGAACAAATTGCCAATTAAAGATAATTCTAACTTAAAGATGCAAAGTGGGTTAAGATGGTCCTTCAGCTCTTGTGACGGACCAGAGTTGTCAACAATGTATGAATTTGTTGATGGATTGAGAAGTGAGCCAGTAAATTAAGAAGAAAATTTATCACCAGTGAGATTTGATAGAAGGGATAACAATGCTTTAGGATTCGGAAAGGTTTATTGATGTGTTTGGGATTGGCAGCAGTAGCACAAGAAAGTTTCTGACAATCGTTCGCACTCTTCCTGTTGCTTGGAATGAAACATATGTTGAAAATGAAATAAGAGTATTGCATTGAAAAAAATCAACTGAGATTAGAACATAGCTACAGATAAGCCGATCATATACAAAAAATATTTGCATACCAAAAACATTATTGAGAAAGTAAACTGCTAATATAAGAATAAAACCCATGGTGAATAATAGAAGGTAGCTTGAAAGGTATGAAGTAAAGATTATATATTAAAGAAAATGATTGATGGGTTCCAAGAGAATATTTGAGGTGTTAAACTAACAGGCTCACATACGAAGATATGAAAACTTATGATAAGGGTAAAAAGATCTTACTATGTGCTAGTTCATTTTGAGTTCAATTTCTTCACTATGAAAGTTCAATCTGAGATCTATGACGTTCACATTAGATATGATGGACATGCATGAGGCCATGACCACTAACATTTAATCGACTTTAACATATAGCGTTTAACATATAATCTATTGTAAAACAAATGGATTTGATTTCACACATGATGGATTTGTGGAGTCCAAAATTTGGAACCAATAAGGCGTTAGTTATGTGTGTTTGGCATGTCGATGTTATCATACCTTCCCGTCCCCATTTTATTTAAGAATGATGTGTTTCTTTGGTAGGTCGTGCATGGTGGGATGCAGAGAGCAAGCGAGAGAGCAGAAATAGTAGCAATTGCGGAGACAAAGTAGAAAAATGGAGGGTCGTCGTCATATGAGGGAGGCCTTTAGGGATGAGGCAGTGAAGCAGGTTCTAAAACAGGCAAGAGTTGTATATTAAACGATAGGGTTTCCAACTACGAGGAAATGAAGGTCAAGTGGTGGAGGGCGGAGAGGTGGTGATGGCAGGGGGAGGGAGAGGGAGCGGAGCCGGAGGAGTGAGTTCTGGAGAGAGGGGGCATCCCTGATTGAGAGGAAGGCGAAGGCGATGGGAGAGTAGGTGTGGAGAGCATAGCGTCACCGGTCGAGACCGAGGCAGAAGGTGTCAGTACCAATCTAATCGATATCAGCGTTATGGGGGTGGGTGATGATGCGCACTTACAGGACTGGAGGACGACGTAAACTGAATGGAGGCGGGGGAAGCGGAAGCCCTTTATGGGAGATAGGGTTGCCTTCGCAGTAGAAGGTGAAGGCGAGGGGATTTCGGGGACCGTGGGGGGCATTTTTGGAATGATGATGGGAGGCGGGATTTTGGAAGGGTAAAATCGACATTTGGAGGCCAAACTATAATGGACTTGATGGCCTTTAAGATATAGTAATAGACAAGCCAACATGCAGCTTCGAATTAAGGAAAATAACATCAATAATGATCATAAGATGGTTGATTTTAATCAATGTATGTATGAGGCGTTTCTAGGAGATGCACGGTGATTACATATTTTAATAGGATTTTTTTACACCCATAACCCTGAGTAATTTTGCAATAACATTCATAACCCTGCATAATCGCGAATTACATGAGAAAATCCGAGTAATGGTTAACTCTTACATGACATAATCATGTGTCATGTTCCGTTTGGGATGCCCATTATGTTTAACAATTTCCGTAAAAAAAATTACAAAACTGCCCCTAACATCCATTCTTATTTGGAAAACATGCCATCAACACTCCCCTCTCCCCCTACCGAGCACCACCCCTCTCCCCCTTCTGATTTGAAATGTGATGGTCACAACTCGTAAATTTGGAACCCAATCATTGTTTGTATGTTTGGTTATATGCAATAATTAGAATGCCAATTTATTTCATATTTTATTTGCTTGTACGTGCTTGATTGTGAATAAATAACATAAAAGTCCAATCGAGATTGATTTAGTGTCTAGACTGGCTTATTGTTGGACTTGTAAGCCCTTGGAGATCCATTAATGCAATAAAAGTTATTGTATTTTTCATGCCAGTCTGAAATGAATGTTTGTGAATGCACTTAGTTAAAGATCCCTTTATCCAAATAGGATTATGTACCGTGATCATATTGAATACCATGCAGTTGAGAGGACATAACCGATATTGACATTTGTATTCAACAATGAACTCTAGTCTGAAAAAGAGATGACAATCTTTCACTAAAGACTAATTTTCGACCGATCTCTTGATGCGGGTCCTTTACATAGGAATAGAGATTCAGAGATGTTGAAATTAAAGAGTTGACTTGACGAGGTCAAGATAAACTAAAACCTAAATCATAACTGTCAAGATCATGCACACATCCTTTGACCAAAGACATGTATACATTCATATACATAAATATGCACATTATACATACCATTAGGTTAAAGACGCAATCAAGGTCCATATACTGGTACATTGGTGTGCACATGAGGACATATGAGGTGTATGATCTTTAAAAGGGATCATACAGGTTCATACTTGATGAAACAGTAGATAGAGCTCATTCATGAGATATCCGGGATCGAATAGAATTCCATGCATGGACGTCTTATTTATGAAACAATACATGAATTTAAGGTATCGATATGTGCTTTTAGAAAGTATATGATTATTATTGTCTCTCAACCATCAATTGAGAAATTTTGTTATATTCCCTGGAAGGAGACAATCAAAAAAGGGTTTGAATTTTGGATACATCAAAGGCTTCCAGTATGAAGTATGATGGAGTGTTGGGTATATTTTGGGTTGAAACTATCTAATAGATCATCTCCCATGACAATTTCATCCGAGGGAGTGATGAAACCGGATGGATTTTAGTGACTCCACTTCATGGTTTAATGATATGAGAATTAATTGGATTAAATCTCATTTCATTAGATTCAATTTCAATTCCCAGTTCAAATCTCAATCTCTAAATATTGGAAATAGGAATGGAAATGGAAATGGATGTGCACTTACTTGCAGAGCTCATTTATAAGCTCCAAAAGGTTTGGACCATGGTTAGAAACGTAGTTGAAAGCTGATTTCATTACTTTGATTATTCTTTGAGCTCATGAAGAGTGTAATGCATTTTGTTGAGCTCCCATAGAGTGTGAATCATTTCAACTCAAGCTCAAAGATAGAGTATATTGTACTTCTCCAGAAGTTGTATAAACCATTAAATTGGAGATTTACCCAAGTTTCAAGTCACTATGTGTGGATAGTATGATCTCTCTGACATTATCTCCAGCATATTCACGACAACTACTCACAAGGCATAATTGGATTAGGACTTGTACTTATTGATATCAACATTATGATTAATAATTGTTATTACCATGGATATGTCTATCTATGTTTTGTGAATATATTTCTTATTATTTAATTAATATGAGTAGTGATTCATAATAATTAATATATGAAAAAAATGACACTACACCATGTGGTGTAGCTAAGTTAGATGCATCCATCCTTATTTTTTATTTTTGTATTTTTTTAATGGCACTTGATGTATTTTAGATCACATAGTCTCAACATATTCACACTCAAAATTCAACTAAATTCGAAACTCTTATCCCATACATCAAAGCTACCAAGATTTAAAGGTCTCAAAATTTTTAAAATTACTGCTTTCCAAATGGACGAGTTTGAAATGTATGTTCTTTGTGAAATTTGAAACACATATTAATCTTATTAGTCTGAGTTAATCATTCCATGTGTCACTAAAAAATCCCACTAAAAATTTAAAAATAAGGATGGATGTACCTAACTTGGCTACCCCACATGGAGTAGCCTCATTTAACCCTTTATATATACGAATATGATTCAAATATTATTCCAAGGTATATATGTGAATATGATTCACATTATAAATTAAATATAACTTGTATTTATATTTTATTTTGGATTTATGAATAAGATTCCTAAGTTATGAGGTAGCACTCATAAAACATCCAATTGTGATTTTCATAATTAAATCATGATAATGGAATGATAACAGGAGGTTGAAACAAAAAATATGACAACGGGGATGTTCGATGTAGGCTCTACATGGACATCCATCTTGATCTCCTAATATGATTATGAGCCTTCTATTTTTTGTATATACATTGGTTTATTTTGGATGATAATTAAAAGGACAACTATGACTCATATTTCTTGAAGGCAAAGGATTTATTAGTAGTCTTTAAATCATCATCCAAATGCAAACAAGGGTGGACATCCCATTTAGGAGTATGACTTCTAGGGACGTCCCCCTCTTATGTTTAAGAGAGGGCTTGACCTCTGTCTTAAAGGTAAAATTCATTCCATTAATTCCAAATTGCCTTTGCGAGCTTAGATAGAGAGAGAGAGAGAGAGTTGAGAACTCGCTTGGCCATCCCCTCTCTACCATACGCAGCCATACACGTCCATCATATTCCCTCCATCTTCTTTGCATCGGTTCGTATCTTCGGGAGAGAAGAAATCTCTCTTCTCCACATTTCTTGTATGTAAAGAAGGATTTGATTTTGTGTGACAAAATCAAGAGATGGAGATCATCTTGAACTCCACTTGGCATGGACAACTTTAAGAAGAAGTTGATATCGAAGTTCATAAGAAGCCACACGAGTCATCTTTGTGCTCGTGAGAGAAGAGTCATCGAATAAGACTCAATTCGGGACATCTCTTTCTTTAGAGAGTCACGTGCAAATGTGACCCTAATACTTTAGTGGTTATGCAAAATAGTTTGGAAATTGTTTCCTATACCATGCGGTTTCACAATAAATTTTTTGTTATGCTTGTATTGGAGTTCATATGATGAACTCTCCTTGTTTCCAAATTGTTTGATATTTCATGTATTTTCATGATGCAGAGTTACGAAATCTCTTCACTTATTGTAGTGGTTACTTTATTAGCATCTTAATGTTAAAGAAATGCTCCTATCCAACATTCCGCACATTCCGTGTGGCCTAGATAGAGAGATACTGAGAAAGGCTAAATATGAATGGGTCATATCATAGTCTTCGAAAAAGGAAGAAGCCGCTTGTCTGCATGTATTGTTTGATTATTGCTTGTTTATATAGATATACATGTGTTGATTGCAGTAATCCCTCTATAGATTTTTTATTTACTATTAATTTAATTAGATTAAGTTGATGTTGATTAAAAGTATATAATTTATCATTGACTGATCATGAGAACATGATTAAATTTGATCAATCATTAATTTAAACATGATATGGAAAGTCATGTGATGAGGTCCATGGCCTCCCATAATTGTGAAGAACTCCCTTGCTATGGATTATATTTTTGAAGACGCCCACACGTAGTCATGAGTACGGAATACAAGTTCACATGGATCATACTCTTCATTTCTTGAAAGGTATGGGCCATGTATAGTGACCCCAAAAGTGTTCTCCATATTATTTGAAGCAATATTGGATCACACATAACACATTTTTTGCTCATTGATGATTGGTTTAATTAACAACATTCTAACATCACTTGAGTGATGGGTATGGGTGCTAAAGACTAGACTGGAAATGCAAGTTGGACATGCAAGACAGAAAGAGTTCTCGCTTCTTTCACTGTAGTTATATTTTCTTATATTATTGGGGTCCAATGAAAGTGTAAGATAAAAACTTGAGTTATTTGTCTAAGCATGCCTCATACTTTGAAAGTTGTGAAGGGTAGGACTTGCAAAGTACAAAAAAGTAGGAAATTCTTGATTTAAAATAATTTATCTTAAGCATTATTTAATTATTCGAATTGAATTCGTATATTAGAGCACATACTTGCAACAAAGTGCATAGTGTAGGTGCTCTCGACAGTAAAGTATAACAACCTTCTGATAGAAAGATACCCATGATTTTAATAAGAAGTAGGACGAGGATCATTAGACCGCTCGTTGCGATATTCTTGGATCGTTCTCTAATGTGCTTCAGAAGCAACATATAGTCATTGCATCCACTCGGGACATCCTTCACAATATGAAACGATGTTTGGAGATGTGAACCACCTACTTTTTACATCAAGGTCCTCTAATGATATTATGAAGAAAGAATACTCCTCTGATAGTATGATGGTTGCACATGTTAAAAAGAAGCACATCTTGAAGCATGTGACTTAGAAATGTCCGGTACAAAAGAAGAAGAAAAAATGTCAAGTTGTTGGCCAATCTTCTAAAGCTTCAACACATATGACATCCAAGAAGACAGATGTCTATCACACCGCTGTAATATGTTGGGACATTGGAAGCATAACTGTCCAGAATACTAATACTGAGATTTTCAGTGCGTTAGTAATGCGTTTTTACATGTTGTCGCACGCACAAAAATCAAGTGATTTCATATATAATTCATACAACTATAAGCCAAGAGATATCAAAATAAGCATAGGGCAAGCAGAAGATCAATCCACAAGGACTCAGACATTTTATGCGAACTTTTTATTGTATTTATGGAGGCATTTTCGACTATTTATTAAACTTAAATCATATTTTTCTTTTTAGTTTTGGGACCTTAAAATGTGTTGATACTTATATAATTAGACTGTAGACATCATTAGTATTACACACGATTTTTTTCATATTTTTCAGATTTTCTGCTATTTTTTAAAATTTTTGGAATTACCAGAGACATTTGTGTGATTATCTAAGAAACTTAGGGACTTTAATACAAATAAACTAAAAACATAAGAGCATAAAAGTACGTGGAAATAAATGGAATTTTTGCTTTTTAAATTAAATACTTAGTAGGCAAATTGCATACAAATTAAACCAACTTTATGAAACTTAGGAAAGGTCTACAGAACTAAAATGTAATTTTGCAACTTAATATAAAAGTGCGGAGTTTACTAGAATAAATAAATTAAAATTTGATGAATTGCATAATACAAATCAGAACTTCAACTAATTGCATAAATGTCAAAAAAATACTAAATGAAAAAATATTGCAAAAGTGCCCCTGATCCTCAAGATCAAAGGTTGGTGGCAGAGGCGGTAGTGCTTGGCAGAGCATGATGGGTTGAGGAGCAGCTCGCTGCACGCGAGTTGGCGTGGCGACGAGCAAGGAGAAGGCGACGACGTAGGGGTCTCGCGGTAGCCTGAGGTACAACGAGAAGGTCCAATGACACGGATGTCACCCTTGTCGGAGAGGTGGTGCGCGTCGCGTTGATGGGGACGAGCTCGGTGGTGGCGACGATGGTTTTGGGGGTCAATCGCCAGGTGGGTTCTCTAGAGATAGTTGGAGACGAAGCTCCCTGTTGTAGGGTTTTTCTCTTTGAGACGAGTCCTTATCTATTTGAAGAGTTGCATATATGGTTGTTTTGAAGGTGAAACATCAACGGTTACGACCGTCGTGAAGGTGTTGTAGAACGACCGCCGTGACCGACGTGGTCACGCAACTGCCTCCGATGGTTGCGGCAAGGCCGGGTCTCACAGAGACCTAAATGCTTGGGTGTGAAGGATGGGGGCGGATGTGGCGAGGGTTTACGCCCTACAAATGACCTCCCATGGGGAGGGTAATGAACGCATCAGAACTTCATCGATCGGGAGCCCCCATCCCACCATTCTCTCCATCTCTCTCTCATTCCTTCTCGCAGCCAATGAAGGAAGGCATACCTCGACGAGACCCTTGATTGGTATTAGAGCTCCAAGCCGTCGTCGATCTCCGCCGTCGTCGACCTGCTCCATCGTTGACGTTGTAGAACTCCTCCGGAGGCTACAGCTACTGCCGCCTCTTCCTTATTTTTCCCCTCGCATCCATAAAACCCTAAGCAAAGGATCGCATGTCTTCTTACATTTATTTATTTAATTATTTTCTCGTGAATTGTCCAGTTTCACTCGTGATTGGTTTTCTTATTAAAAAATATCACATGACTCCTCCACCCGTGATTGGTTTTGCATGTTACCCCTTTTTCGTCACGTTTTTTTATTATAAATTGAGATTCTCACGTCAAATATTAAACGGAAAGGTCTGGTACCATTTTTTTGTATTCTTTTGTTGTTGCTTAGTGCATAAATTTATTAATTAGTAATGGTTTTATAATCTCTAAAAAAATAGAATTTTTTATGTGAATGTTGGTGCTGATCTCATTGATTAATTTCAAGTATCGATTAATTTTTTTAAAGGTTGTCATTAAAACTTCTTTAAAAGTTGTAATAGACTTGTTTATATATTATATATAATTGACATCAGATGCTTGTTATTAAAAGGAGATAGATTGTTTGTAGTTCTTCATTGATTGGATTAGAAATCTATTTTAACATTCAACCTTTATTATTGGATAGTTTGTTTAATTACGTAAGTTTTTTTATTAAATCTGTATTGTTTTTTTTTTTAAATATCTTTGCATAGTCTTGTTGAATAAAATAATCTGATACAAACCTACTCGTATTAGATCCAAAATCAAATGACAAGCAAGACAATTGCCACTGAGGCGGGGAAAATCGAGTATCTTAACGGTACTAATTACGAATTATGGAGTAGAAAGATCTATTATGGCATGGTGCATGATAGTATACACTCCATCATATATAAACCCGACCAAACCTTATCTGAGAATCCAACTATGGAGGAAATTAGGTCCCGCGAACAGTGGGAGAAAACAGATAATAGGGCTAGGAGCTTTATGCTCACCCACATAGATCTGAACCTGATTCGGGTCTTTGAGACATGCGAATCAGCTTACAAGCTTTGGACCGTGGTTAAGGAGAGATATCACTCCAAATCGGAAGTAAGCGTCCAGCTTCTTCTACACAAGTACAACTCGTGTAGAATGAAGGAATCTGAAAGCGTCCTCGAGCACGTGAACAAGATGATCGTGATGGCCAAGGATCTTGCGGCTGCTGATTGCGCACTTCCGGAGAGGATGCAGATCGCAACCATACTGGGAAGTCTCCCTCCATCATTCAACATGGTTGCCACATCTCTGAGGATGAATGGCAACATTAAGTCTGTGACAGACCTACCTGCACAGCTGACAATTGAGCAGGACCTCTCTAAACAAAGATCGAAAACCGAGATCTTTGAGGTCGAGGAAGAAGAAGAAGCAAATGCCGTGCACGCAAAGAAAAGGCTAGGCCCCTCTAAGGTAAATTTCAAGGGAAAGAGTGGGAAATAGCCACATGGCTCTTCCTATGGTTGCGACAAATATGGTCATTTCAAGGTCAATTGCCCCAACAAGAAAAAGATAGGAAATTCTAAAATGCCTGAAAACAAAGGCAAAAAGAAAATGGAATTCGCAGCTGTCGTGGAATGCAACTCCGTCACACGGACAGTGATGGATGGTGGATCGACTCTGGAGCAACCAGACACATCACCAAAATGAAGAAAGGCCTGGTGGACTTTAAGGGACTTAGCAAATGTAAACAGAGGATCTTCATGGGGAACGACACCTACCTGGACGTGGAAGGTGTTGGGACATATAGACTTGACCTGGGGGATAACATTATGGTACTGAATGATGTATTGTATGCCTCAGGGATACGTCGGAACCTGATTTCTGTCCCAATGCTGCTCAAGAAGGATTTCGAAGTCCGCTTTTATAATAAGCGTATTTCTATTGGCAAGAATAAGAAGGTTTATGCGATGGGAAAGTTTGTGCCCGAGCATGACCTATTTTGTCTTCCTGTAATAAATTCTAGTGAATCAATGAATGTCGCTTCTGATTATTCCTTGTGTTGTTTGTCTGATTATGACTTGTGGCACATGAGACTGGGTCATCCAGGAAATTCTAAGATGGATCAAATGATGAAGACAAATCTGTTGCCTAAAATCACGGGTGCAAGGACATTGCCCTGCGAATACTGTCTGACCGATAAAATGATGAGAAGACCCTTCTCAACCAGAACTCGGTCAATCGAGTTACTAGCTTTGATCCATTCAGACATATGTGGACCACTGAGCACCAACACACATAAAAATAAGGAATACTTTATAACATCCATTGATGAATACTCAAAGTTCTCCTATGTCTATCTCTTAGGAAGAAAGTCGGAAGCACTTGAAACATTTAAGAGATATGAGATGCAAGTGGAGACAAGAATGGGAAGACCAATCAAGACTCTTAGGACAGATAGAGGTGGGGAATATACCTCAAAAGAGTTTGAGGATTACTATATTCAGACAGACATTCGTAGGCAGACTACAATGCCCTATACACCACAGCATAATGGTGTAGCAGAAAGAAAGAATCGAACTCTGATGAATGCAGTAAGGTGTATGCTTTCACACTCAGGACTCTCCAAGAAATTCTGGGGAGAGTCAGTGTTGACTGCAAACTATAAACAGAACATGATTCCCACCAAGTCCATAGAATCAACGCTATATGAAATATGGAATGGCAGAAAGCCCGAATTGGTCCATCTTTAGAAATGGGGATGTTTAGCACATGTTCTGGTATCGAGTCAGCTTAGAGACAAGCTAGACTTCAGAACATTAAAGTGCAAGTTTATTGGGTATAGTGAGAAATCTAAAGGATGTAGATTCTTCCATGACACTAAAGGTCTGATCGAAAGTCATGATGCTACTTTCCTTGAAATTCATCAAGAAAATGAGCATGAAGTAAAGGAATCAGATCCTTTGATTGTCCTACAGGACAATGAAGACAACTTGAGCATTAGACAAGAACTTGAGGATGATATCGATCATCCAAATGTATAGAATGAACCTATGGAACATGATGATCCTTTAGAGGAAGTGGGTGGACCCACACAACCCACTAGTATAATCGGCAACAAGAGACCCAGAACACGACCTGCATGGATGGAAGATTACCATTTCTATGGCTGCGAGGCGTCGTGTTATACTGTGGATGATGATGTCGCGGATTGTACAGATCCCATATCCTTTGATGAAACTATGGCTTCGTCTGAGTCGGAATCATGATCAGCCGCCATGAGGGATGAATTAGACTCAATCGAACGAAGCGGTGTTTGGAAATTATGTGATTTGCTAGATGGTAGGTAATCCATAGGATGTAAGTGGGTATATAAGAAAAGTGTCGAGTTGACGGTACTGTTGACAAATACAAAGCTAGATTAGTTGCCAATGGTTATACTCAACAAGCTGGAATAGATTTTCAGGAAACCTACTCTCCAGTGGCTAAGTTTGCATCTATTCGAATGATCTTAGCCATAGTCGTATATATGGATTTGGAATTGTTCCAAATGGATGTGAAGATAGCCTTCCTTAATTAAGAATTAAGGGAGGAGATTTATATGCGACAACCTTATGGATCTCAGGTTGAAGGTCAGGAGAAAAAGGTTTACAAGTTAAGAAAGCCATTATATGGCTTAAAGCAGTCTTCACGGTAATGGTATCTCAAATTTCATGAGAAAGTTATCCAATTTGGATTTATTTCAAATAATTGGATAACTGTGTGTATGTCATGAAGAGTGGGAGCATGTTTGCAATCATGTCATTGTACGTGGAAGACATTCTGCTTGCAGGTAATGATATACAAATGCTCAATGAAATTAAATAGAAATTGATCAATGAATTTGAGATGAAGGATATGGGCGAAGCATCCTATGTTCTTGGAATTCAAATAACAAGAGACATGGACTCAAGGACAAGAGATTTGGAATGTAGAACAACACTCCAGCTCCAACACTACTTGTGATGAGAAAAAGACTCAGTAAGAGTCAGTGTCCCGGAAAAGGGCAGAAACCTTTACATGTACCATATGCACAAGCGATAGGAAGTCCAATGTTTGCAATGATGTGTACTCGACCTGATTTAGCTTATCCAGTAAGCTTACTCAGTAGATATCAAAGCAACCCCGGTCCATCACATTGGGAAGCTGTAAAGAGGATTCGTTAATATCTGAAAGGGACAGTATATCCGAAGCTTGTGTATCAAGCAGAATCGCTTGAAGTGGTAGGATACTCCGATGCCGATTTCGGAGGGGATGTGGATGATAGAAAATCCACATCGGGTTACCTGTTCATGTTTGGTGGTGCAGCCGTTTCTTGGGGTAAGTAAGAAACAAGGATGTGTATCTCGACATACACAGGAGGCTGAGTACATTGCATGTAGCATGGCGACCACTCATGCTGTGTGGATTAGGCGTTTTCAAGAGAACCTAAGCCTCGAATTGGTCAAAGGGTCAATTGAAATGTATTGTGACAATTAAGATGTGATAAGCTTGATTAATAGCGAGACTAATAGTTCTAAAGGAAAATACATTGAGATCCAATACCATTATATACAAGATATAGTGACGAAACAAGAAATCACGGTAACCTACATACTCACCACCGACATGTTGACTGATTCCCTTACCAAGAGAATAACAACAGGAACATGCATTAAACATGTTGGTTTAATGGGACTCAGGAATGTTTGAGTTAAGGAAGAGGTTTCATAAATAATGATCCTCACATGATAAATCTCCATGTATATACTACACGAATAGTGGGGGTACATATGTTTTGACCACTTCGGTCAAGTGGGAGATGTTGAACGGTCGCCATGACCGACGTGGTCACGTAACCGCCTCCGACGGTTGCGGCAAAGTCGGGTCTGACGGAGACCTAACCGCTTGGACGTGAAGGATGGGGGCGGACATGGTGAGGGTTTACGTCCTATAAATGACCTCCCATGGGGAGGGGAATGAACGCATCAGAACTTCATCGATCGAGAGCCCCCATCCCACCATTCTCTCCATCTCTCTCATTCTCTCTCGTAGCCAATGAAGGAAGGCATACCTCGACGAGACCCTTGAGATGCAAGGTTGGTGCCTGATCGTTGCAACATTTACGATGAAGCTGGTGAAGATGAAGGAAGGAGGTTCTGCACATTTAAAAATGGGAATTTTACCCGACAGACCCTATAAACATTGCCAATTACCTCCACGACCTTTGAAACAACCTAATTCCCCCATCGATCCCGTAAACTTGCCAACTCTTACCCCATGAACCCTCCGGGTAATCTATTTGAAGCCCGTGGGGGTTCATGGGGTAATTTACAGGGTCGATGGGGTAATTACATTGTGCAAAAGATCGTAGAGATAATTTGAAAAGTTTATAGGGTCTTCCAGGTAAAAAACCCTTTAAAAAATAAGTTAAAAAAATACATGTGAGTGAATCATGAGCTCTAGATGGAAATGGAGTCTGCTTAGTGGGACCCACAATGATAAATGGGGAATGACTTTTCTTCGATGGATGGGAATACATTGCATAGGAAATGGGTAGTGGGCATATCAACGGCTGAAATATGATGATGGAGAGGGGTTCATGTGATAAGTGGAAGTTTTTTCTATTAGGAGAGGAATTTAAAGGAGTGGGATTAGGCACAAATGGAGCTGGTGTGTACATATGCAAAAGTATGAAAAATCCGGGAGAAAAGAATCAGTCATGAGTCAATTGCAGTGTTCTTGGAATGGAAATGGGTTAGTGTTCTTCTTTTTATTACAATTTTTGTACTTGCAGTGTTTTGAGTCTTTTTTCTTTTTGTTGGGTTTTAGGTGGCATTTTGATTGCGCAATCAATGCAAAATTTATGTTGCATATGTAGAAATTTGCGGGAATGCAATCTGTCTTCATGTAATTTATACATAATGACATGATAAATCAGTGACTCGTAAATACTCGAAGACATGAAAAAGGACAAAAGTATAGATCCGCAGATAAACCATTTATTTTAATCATCGTAACCAACTTACTCGTAGGACGAGAATGAAGTTGGGTTGTTAATTCCAGTGCTTCTATTCTTATATGCAATATGTTGCGTATGTTTCAAGAAATCAAAAAACTTGATGATGGCGGGGTAGTCATCCAGATGGGATGTAATGCAACTATTGCAGCTATCGTTATTGGAACCTGCAGACTATCATTATCTTGTGGAGGAGTCCTATTTATTAGAAAATATCGTTTATGTTCCAGATGTTAGAATGGACTTATTATCTCTATCTATTAGTCATCGATATTCTTTCCTATTTTGTATAACCTTATCATAAGTTGTTATAACATACCCTTATCTAAGAAAGGCGCAAGATGCAAAGGTATACTTGACCAAAAACATACTGATGTATGTGGTCCATTTAGTACTGTGACTCGTAATGGACATTAATATTATGTTACATTCATTTATGATTATTCGCGGTATGATTTTATCTTTCTATTACATCATAAATATGAAAAGTTTAAAAAGTTCAAAGAATCTATATTTTCGGTTGGGATGACAAGTGTAGCAAGGTTGGAGTTCCTTGTGTAATTACTAAAACATGGCATCTGTGCCTTTACTGGGACATAAGATCGATCATTTCAGCGTTGCTACATAGTTGTACATATGAACTTCATTTCATCGTGCTCAGTTGAACTCAATGGAAGATGATTCACTAAGTTCACCCTCCTCTTCCCTCCTTCAGAACCCCACAGGAACCTCCGTCTAATCACTTCCATCTTGCTTTGCGTCATTATCATGGGTCTCTTATTTTTTTCAGGGCTTTTGACTAGAGGAAATGCCTCGAGCCAATGTCCAAGTACCGGGCATGACGACGCTGAAGTCACCCATATCACTCAAAGACCTTCAACAAAAGGCATATTTGGTTAGAAAGCTCGAAACCCACATAGGTGGGTAAGCAGAGAAGAACTAGGGAAGGACTTGCTTTCGATACCTACCTAGTCTGAGGGGAGATCAAAGCTGGCCGAGTCCCCGATCTCAACGCCCTGACGAGGTAGTGATTAGTTTCACGCGCTCTAAGCCTGCCCCGCACACAGTTAGGAAGATTGACCGATTTTTGTTTATATAGTTTGCAGTCGAAACATTCGGTATGAGTTTCCAATACAAACATAGTTCATCGTTGCCGACCTTTCTTTGAATTCTATTATTGAATTGCATTGCTGATACAACATAATCCTATAAAAAGTTTCCCCTGCAGTGAATCGAAAAGAAAGTCGCATTCTCGTGCAAAATTTCATGTTTCTTAAACTTTTAACAAAGATGAATAATATAAACATCAACATTCATGATCAAGCTAATGTTTTTTTACCTGTGCTTCGGTGTGAATCTCAATATATATTTCAAATTAAACAAATGGATGCAACGTTGTCAATTTTTCAGACTAAAATAATCCCAAAAATGCAACAAAGGAGATCTTCCCCTCCACGTAGCAGGTCTTGTAAATAAATAGATGCAACGTTGTCAATTTTCTAGATTAAAATAATCCAAAAAATGCAACAAAAGGAGATCTTCCCCTCCACGCTGTAGGTTTTGTAGTAAGTTTGATGCAACATCCTCAAATTTCCAGACTAAAATAATCCCAAAAACGCAACAAAGGAGATTTCCTCTAATAGTGTGGGTTTTGCAAACAAATCGATGAAACATCGTCAATTTTCACCTCAGGCTGCGTTTGGTATGCGGGTTAGGACGAGTTAAATTGGTAGATGGTAACTTATTTTTTAGTTTTAGTGTCTGTATAGAGGGTTAAACTAGGGGTGGATTTGAAGTGAGTTTGTGTGATATTATTGTATTGAAGTTTGAAAAAGTATGTAGTTATTGTGATGACATTGTATTGAAGTTTCGAAAAGTGAATAGAAGTAGAGTAGTTTATAATTTTTATATGATATGATGATATAATATATTAATTTATTATGGAATTGATAAAAAATAATTAATTTATTTAATGTATTAAAAAGAGGGAAAGTAACACCCACATATAAGAGGTAAGGAATGTGTTAAGGTAATCTGGCATACCCCAAACTCTAGCCCTATATTGGAATTAATCATATGAACCTTAAATTTCTTCATTGTAATTTTTTAAATCATGTTTAAATAAAAAAATAACATATAAAACATATAATATAACATGTTGCCGCCACACTCCTCCGCCTCGTCATCTCGGCGTCGCTAACCACCACGCCGCCCCGGCTTCCTTCCACCTTGTGCTGCTGCTGTCGCCTCGTCGGCGCCTCCTCAGGTTCCGGCGGCCCCCGAATCTCGCACACAGGGTGATTGGCGCTGTAGACCTTACGCTGACAATCTATAGGCTGCCCTCACCGCCTCCATACGACCGGAACTGCTTCCGGTAACCCCGGGCGCCATGTCGTCTGGAGAGAATAGAGGAGAATACGATAGATATGTTTACGTTTCCTAATTTTATTGCTGAGATGGTTATTTGTGGATTGGTTTGATCAGCAACAGTAGGACATCAACCCAAGCCCTCCGACCTCCGGAGCCAATGGCCAGCAGCAACGCGACCGCGGTGGCCTCCGATCTCCTCGACTTCCTCAATGCTTCTCCCACCGCCTTCCACGCCGTCGGTCCGTACTCCTCTCTCTTCAAGGACCTCTCCTCACATTTACAAATAGGGGCGTTTCATTGCAGACGAGGCGAAGCGCCTGCTGAAGGAAGGAGGATTCCAACAGCTATCAGAGAGAGAGGACTGGAAGCTCGAGGTTGGCGCTAAGTACTTCTTTACCAGGAATCACTCCACCATCGTTGCCTTCGCCATCGGCAAGAGGTCATCCTCTTTTCTTCTCTTTGTTCCTTAGTCTGTGAATATGTTGTTCAGTTGGCTGTGGTGATTGGTGTGTGTCTTCAGGTTTGTTGCTGGCAATGGATTCCACATCATCGGCGCCCATACAGACAGCCCCTGCCTCAAGATCAAGCCCGTTTCCAAGGTTGTTACTGACGCGATTCTTCTTATCTCATGATTTTGCTAAGCATGTGTATAATTATTAGCTACGGTTGGGTGATATCTATGTCTAGCTATGACAACATCTCAGAGAACATTTTTTTCTCCCTTGGACATGCCTAACAACTTCATTCTCAACTTCACTTTTTTTAAATAAAATCATGGTTTTGAAGAGCATATTGAACCATACTACAGACGCCCCAACTATGCTTTATATATTAAACCATCGTTAAATTGTCATTAAATCCAAATATGCTCTTACTCTGATATTTAGACATGATAAGGTATAATGCTAGTTTGCACGATTGGATGTTGGTGATAGGTTAGAAATCATGTTTTTGTTTCTGGGTTGTTACCATACCGAAATTTTATATAATCGCTCCATAAATGATTGTTTGACTCTGAATGTGTTTCTAAGTATGCATCATAACTGAGATTTTTTGTCATTACCCGGTTATTATTGTGCGTGTTTAAGAGGATTTTTTTCTACTTGGAACCTGGTCATTTTATTTAATAATCTCAGCCCATTCTTTATTTTTGTTACCTTACTATATCTTTAGATTATGGAGCTGAAGGAGTTACAAGATTGATTATTTTGAATTTGCCTCTTTCAGGTGGTTAAAGGGGGGTTTCTGGAGCTTGGGGTACAAACTTATGGTGGCGGCTTATGGCATACATGGTTTGATCGCGATTTGAGCATTGCTGGGCGGCTAATAGTGAAAGAAGACAAGGATGGTGCAGTTTGCTTCAGGCAGAAGCTTGTCAGGATTGATAGACCAATAGTGAGGATACCCACATTAGCTATACATCTGGACAAGTGAGCTTTATTCTTCGACTAATTTCTAATTGTATTGGTTTTTTTACATACACACCATTGTATAATTTTATAATTGCATCTTAACCCCTTCATAATTCGAAAGTACACCATGGAACCTGAATATTTGCCTCATCTTACACCGTACACCCCTACTATTTTAGTTTGTTGGTCAAACCATTAAATTTCGACTGTAATGACTGAAATGCATTTATTATATTTATGGATTGACCCTTAAACTTTGCAACATGCTTTCCGGCTTTGCAACATGCTTTCCGGTTTTTCTCTCCTCCTCCCTTTTGGGAACCCATCTACCCTTTTCACGATTCTCAATCCATTCCCTTCCACCACAGAACAAGCCCCATTGCAGACCCTCTTGACGACGGCCTCCTCCTTCGCCACCTCGACGTCTCCACTCACCTTCCTCCACCTCCTCCTATGCGTGATGCAACACGAAACTGATAAATAGGGCTTCAGTTTTATTATTAATTAGAGTCTAATTTTATTTACGTTTATTCGAGTTGTTGCAATTTTATTTATATAAAAGAGATCGCGTGTGATCTCCAAAATTAGTTAGTTAATGTAAAATTTGAATTTCGAATTTCGGATTAAAGTCAAATTAGGATAGAGGTAGATTTGAATATTGATTCAAATCAATTAGAGTCCATTAGGATCGAGTGGGATTTTAAATTTGATTCCCTTTCTATTTTGTAATCCCACCCCCTATATAAAGGGGTTGGTAGTCTATTGTAAGGGAGAGTTCAGTTGATATGAAAAATTGAGTTTTATCTCCCTTTATCTCTCTTTATCTCTCTCATATTATTCTCTCTATCAATGTGGTCTTCCCGATTCCTTTCCAAAATCCCGCGTAACGGACGCGTTATTCTCTCTTCCTCTCCTCTCTAAAATTCTTCCACCAAATTAATTATTCCGCCGTTGGAATTTTTGGATTGCATCGTTTATCTCCCTTTATCTCTCTTTATCTATCTCTTATTATTCTCTCTCTCAACGTGGTCTTCCCGATTCCTTTCCAAAACCTCACGTAACGGACGCGTTATTCTCTCTTCATATCCTCTCTAAACTTCTTCCACCAAATTAATTATTCCATCGTTGGGATTTTTTGATTGCATCATTTGGTATCGGAGCATGGCAACCGAATCGTTCTTACGATTCGATGATCCCATCGCATATTGGAGGATGCAATATGATTTAAGTCGTCTCTCCCTTGGTTCGGACTCACGTTCGCGTTTGAGGAAATTCAATCATCGCGTCCTATCAAGTTTTAAAGTCCAAGAATGGCTGGACGCAACAATCGACGAAGATTCGCTCGACAACGACAAAATTCAGATCACTACCGCTCCTGTGCAACCCACTTTTAAGCAAGAAATGGAAGGTATTTTCAGTTTCGGAGAAAATTCTACTATTACAAATATTGGACAACATCACTATGAAGACACATGGCCAATATTTGACGAGAGACCAACACTAACGCTATAAGAAGACCTTATCACGGAGTCTACTTCTTAGCTGCTCTTAAAGTTAGAGAAGGACGTCCGACCCACCGGGGACCGGCTTCGCCATTTCGGTCCACACTGGTCGTCTCTCGGGCTAGGCGGGCGGAGGATCACCTTTCTTTACTAGAAGAGCAGGAAACAAGAAAGACACTCACATACGTCATTAGAGAGGTTAACCTGGTTCAGAGAACGCGATAGCCCCTTTCCAAATAGCATTATAGGGGGCTAGTTTGAGTAAGAAAGATGAGTATATATGAGGTATATATCAAGTCTCTCTGAGGTTATTAGAAGAGAATACAAAGTCAAAATGGGAAGGCTTAGTGGCTGGAATTGAGATCTCATTTAAAGAGCTCAGTATGAACAGCCGCTTATAGAGTTTCTAAAATCTTGCATCTGCCAATTATATTATGGGGTACAACTTTGACCTACCTGCATTCATGGGGAAGGATTTACCAGCAAAGCCTCGTTTTTTTAGCGATCGATGTTGCTGTCTAGGAATCAAAAAAGAAGAAAAGGAAGATTTGGGGTCCATTTTTGACGAAGATCCTACAAAAAAGAATGGGAAATCTTTGATTTGTTCATGTTTGAACTTGCTGTCCAGGAAGTTGAGAAACCAATTTAAGACAAAAGCATCATAGGAGAGTTTGTTGATCTCCATGTTATGGTCCCCTCTGTCGCAACACCGGAGGGGTGTGCCTCGTTGCCACCACCGTCAACTACACCGGACTCGACTGCCACACCATCTTCCCCTCGCGCGATAATCAACTGGGAACGACCCCCCCTCGTGCGAGGCTTGTGCAACCACGACGCGAGGCGCATACATCTTTCCCCAGCCCAGCGCGCCAGCAACTCAAGACGAGCCCCCCGTCTTCACTCCACGCGACGTTCGCAGCTCCATCGTCAACAGTTTCGAAGCCCTCGAACCCACAGCCTTGGCCGAAATAACCCTTGCGTGCGCAAGGGCCACAGCCTCCTAAGCCCGTGTGTGCCTCCTCGTGCGCAACTTGCGCGACCCCCTCGACGTCGCCGCCGGCCGTGGCCCTCCATCCCAGGCTCCCACTGCCAGCTTTCGAAGATAAAAGAAACCCTAGCGTGGGATTTCACTGGAAGAGAAATCGGATCCCTGAATTTTGGGAGTTTGATTTGGGAATATTGCAAAAAGATACCTCATGAAACTCCTTATTTACAGGTTAGAATAGGAAAGTTAAAAGGTATTGCTTTAATGGTAGGGGTAAAAAAATTGCATTGCAACCCCTTGGAGCGAGAATATTTAAAGAAAGGTGCTGAGAAAAAGGAAATGAAGCTGCCGCCTTCTCCAATTAGGACTAGGAATGTGAGGTTTGCCTATAAAAGGACCTTATGCGTTATGACCTTACCCGCATCTCCTCTCATCCTAGGTTTGTGCCACACATTTGTTATGTGTTCTCCGAAGGCTACGACGTTCATGCCTCATCAATTTTTCGATCACTGCAATAAGAGGACAAAACTCGTAAAGACGCCGCCCTTTGTGCCACATGTTCTTCCAACATGAGGTTGACGACTCCGGCCATCGCACCAAAGTCATCTGGGTTCCACCGTTTGCTCTACATATATTCTTCCAAGAGGCGAACAAGAAAGTTGACATCAAATCGTCAAACTTCGAAGATAAAGCAATTCGTCAGGAGACGAATTTTTCAAGCGGAGGAGAATTGATGCAGCACGAAAGTACAACAACGTTGGAGATGACATCATCACTTCACGCACTGACTACAACCTCATGCATGAGTTATGAGCGTTAGTCTCAATTCACACCATCATGGACAAACTCCAGGTCGTGGACGTGCGCATAAAAAGCTGATGCAACATTCAATCACCATCAGGGTGGACTTCATCTTAGATGATTGTGATGTACGAATATGATCTGGCACTCAGGGAAGTCCAAGATAAGGATAGTGGTGATGAGGGAGTAGAGGTTGCGGCGCTTGATTGGCTTACGCATCTATGCGTATTGTGTACAATTGTGCATAACATATACATGAACGCATCGATGCCGTGAGGATGGTGGGGGCCCCTACTGGGGGAAGGGATCATTGGTGCTGGAAAAAAGGGAAGTTCTCGGTTAAAGGGGCGTACGAGGCCATCTCCAGACCGCCGCTGGCGAGCTCGGAGGTGCTGAACAGGGACTGTGCTTCTATTTGGGCCCTTAGTCTTCTCGAGCGTGTTGGGATCTTCCTGTGGCTTCTCAGGCGGAAGAGGTTGATGACACGTGATCGGTGCGTCAAGCTCCTGGGCATCATTGCGGACAAATGCTTAATTTGTGACAATGCAGTTGAATCGGTGGAACACCTTTTCTTTACATGCCCTGTGGTATCGCAAATTTGGCAGGAGGCTGATATTGATTGGTGCCGCTTCGAGGAGTTTCAGGCTTTTTGGAATTCGATCTATGTGAATAGGGGGAGACCAAGAAGGGAGCGGCTTTTCCCCATGGCTATTCTATGGGCGGTCTAGCGTGGAAGAAATGACTTGCTATTCTCGGGCCAAAGATTTTACAAAGAGAACGTGGGAATCTTTGCAAGGAGATTGTTAGATGACTGGATGTTGTAGTGCTCTTTTTGGTGTGTGTTTGGGTGTTGTAACTTGTTGTCTTTTGGAGTTTTCTCCTTTAGTTACTTGAATAAATCGTGATGGGGCTGGCACCACCGAGTGTTTCCCCCTACCTTGCAGACTTTCAAAAAAAATGAACGTATCGTTTAAGGAGGGACTTCAACGCCCTGCCTCCATTGCTTCTTCATCTCAGCCGCTTCAATAGAGAGGCTGACATGGAGGAAGGGATGGTGAAAAAAAGGTGATGGGTTCTCGCAAGGGAACCAGAGAGAAGGGATATCCCTAAAATAACTATATAGTGACATTTGAAGGATCAATCCATAAACCTAATAATTACATTTCAATCTGTACGATCAAATTTATCAGTTTGACCAACACTATAATGGTAGGGATATACAGTGTAAGACATGGTAACTATTCAGGTTTAGTGGTGTAATTTTGAATCATGAACGAGCCAGGATGTAAATTAAAAATTATACAGGGCTATGCATGTAAAAAATTCTACTTTTAAATTTATGAATCTGTTTATTGGAGGAGGCATGCCGTTCTCATTTAATAATGGTGCTCTTTTAGGAAGTTAGAGTAAAATGGTTTGTGACTTTGCTTTTATTAAGTATCATTTATCTAACAGTACTGCTTTAAGAAATCGCACTTAGGTGACATATGAGGTAGGAATACAAAGTGCTGTACGATGCATAGAAAAGAAAAACAAGATTTCTACCTTTTTATGGATATGCAGATTATAATTGCGTTTTTCTTTTGGAAAGGGGTGTATCTGACGGTTTCAAAGTAAATACTCAAAGTCATCTGGTCCCTGTGTTGGCAACTGCAATTAAGGTTAGATCTATTTATGCTTAATTTCTCTTTTTTGGAGAACAAAGAGTTTTTTGGAAGCCTTGACTCTTCATGTCAATTTGATTTAAGTTATCGCCAAAATTTAAGTGTTCCGAAAACCATCTTTTTTATATAAACACTCTTGTAAAACAAAATTGTAATCGCAACAATTTCAGAGCGTTATGCAGAGAGCTGATTTGTCAATGTATGACTATCCGATAAGACAATAAATTGAATCACTCTGACATTGTGTTATATTTGGTACAGGTCAGGGCAAAAGAAAGTTAACAATCACGTGTTTGACTTTTTCCAGGGACGAAGCCATGATTCTATTTCTTGGTGGTGGTTGGGGGTGGGTCGAAAAAATATTGCTACGTTCTTGTAGTTATCTTGGAGTTGAAGCTGCGCCGCTTTTGAATTCTTTTTTGAGCTCATTTTGTATGGAAAAAGGGGCATGCATCCACAATGATGCCTACCCCAATATATTATATATAATAAATATTAACAAGAACAAATACATGTTACGGATACCCATACTCCATACTCAAGGAGATTGCTCATCATTAAAAATGATCCCATTTCTAGCCAGTCAAATAGCCCAAAACCATGCTATAAGCTTAAGGTGTTCCTCACATGGTCTGGGCCGAGCAAGAGAAAGGGAACTACAAAACAAATCTAATGATGGTACATAAATCCAAGGGATAAAATCCATCCTCTAGTACTCTAGCATGGTCACACGAATACAAAAGGTGCTTTAGATCTTCAGACCGAGATTCACAAAAGAAACTGTCCACCTCTACATTAAGAGATAACCTAGCCCCAGGCATTTTCATCATAAAACATCCCCTCCTTAATAGTCAGGAAAAAAGTTTCACCCTCAGAGGTGCTTTTGAGTACCTGTCCCGCTTATGATCCTGATGCATGCTTCTACATACTTCCCTCACGGAAGACACCATCCTGCCAAATCCGATTGTCTCTGAACTATATGAGGCCTTCAAATTGACCAAGATCCTCATTAACCCGGACAATTTTTGCTCATAAGAAAGATGAATAAGAAGTGGGGACCCACGTCCTCTTGGACGATGACTCAAAAACGAGCAGATTTCAGTCCAAAGCTAGCATAAAAAGCCATGAAAAGCAGGTGTTTAATGTTCCGTCACCATACCAACCATCAATCTAGAATCTGAAAGAACATCCACCTCCAAGAGCCAGCTTCATCTTAGTTGACATCTATAGGCGGACACAACAAATACCCCTCCATAAAAAAACAGGAGCGTAGATCTTCCTAGGAGGAAGTAAAAGCTGCATTGGGATCTGCTAAATGTTTATCTGCAAAGTAAATTCTCCTCCCTACCCCATAGCTTGGAGATCCACTTTGCCTGAAGGACCTTGTTCATCTCTTTGAATCTCATAATCCCTGATCAATCATTCTCTTTGGGAAGTATCACCTAATCCCATTCAACAAGTAGGACCCTATGAGTAGACTACCGAAGTTACTCGAAAAGAACTTTCTCATAATATACTCAAGATGACGACAAACACCAAGGCAAAAGACACGTAGAAATGAAGACACTATGGCTTCAAAAAAAAAACAAATGAAGACACTAGAATAACTGAGAGAACCGACTTTAGAAGCACCAATTGACCATAATGAGAAAGGGAAGCAACATTCTAGCTCGATAGCTTACACTCCAACTTCTCAATTAAAGATAACCATTCCGCTTGCCGAAGATGACTTGAAGTCATAGAAGGCCAATATAAGACATTGGCACACTATTCCTTGGGAAACATTATTCTTATTTTACAATACATGGTTGACACTATCTTCTTCGTTAAGGGAGGGAAGGAAGATGCGTTGGAAATGGTTGCAATGATTGACAGTTTGGTGACCTTTCTAGGTTGAGACTCATTAGAGGCAAGTTGATTATGGTTCTGTTGATTCTCTCAAACTCTTATGCAACAATTTACGGTGCAGAGCTGGGCGCTATTTATGGTTCTTTGCCGATCCAGTACTTTGGCATGCCCTTGACTTGTGGTTGTCTATGGTTGAAGGTATGATTGTCAGTTATCGAGAAGTTAGAACGGAAATTAGATGGTTGGAAAGCATCTATACTGTCACGTAGTGGCAGATTACTGCTTGTGAAGGTAGTGTTGGCAGCGATCCTGATTTTTATGTCATAGAGATTGCTATTGACCGAGGTTCGTCATTGTTTGGAGATGATAATGTGGAAATTTTTTGAGGGCAGAGATAATCAAAGCAATTCAGGCATTCACCTGGTTGATTGGGATACTGTTACGGTCCCAAAAGGGGAGGGAGGTCTTGGTATTCCTTGTTTGGAGACCATGAGTAGAGCCTTGCTGCTAAAATGGGTCGCAAGGATATGGGGTGGTATTAAGGACATGTGTTGCAGATTAATCCACAGTATTTATGGCATACCTGACCAACGGATCTTGGTTTACCATCCACAATTTTTTGCTTTTCTTTCTGGAAGGGCATTTGCGCTGTCTTGCCCATCCACCTTTGCTTTTCCGCCCAGTCTTTGGTGACAGTTACTCTTTTACCTTCTGGATAGACGATTGGTTAGAGGGGGGAGGGGGAGGGGGGGGTAGTTCGTTTCCATATCTGTTTGCACTGGCGGCGGACCGTGATGCTATTTCTGAGACATGCGTGGATGGTACATGGCTGCCAACCTTCCTTTCAAACTTTTTCAGTTTTTTTATCACTCATACATGATGTCATGCATCTTTTGGGGACTATTAACTCCTTGGAAGGGCCTATGAATGACAGAGACCATTGGGCATTGAGAACTGGAGATTTCATGGAGCGAAGAGCATACAGGCTATTGACAATTAGCCGAGGTCAATGCTGGAAGATTTGATTTGAGATCCCAGATTTGTCTGGGATATGAAAGCCCCAAAACGTATCAACAATTTTTGGTTGCTAGAGCATGGAAAATCGCGACCAAAGAGAAGTGGTCTAGGGACTTATCGAGCACATGTCATAGCTGTTCACTCTAAAGTGGGGAGGTGGAGATGATTGACCACCTTTTACAATGCGAGAAGGCAAATGAAACTTGATGGATTTGGGAGTTGATTGGTTATATTCTAGAAATTTCACTAGTTTCTGGAACATTCTTTTTAGTGCCAGGTTCTGCTCAAATAGGGTGTTGCTACTTTCGGTTGTAGTGATCTGAGCAGTTTGGTTGGGGTGAAATGTGGTTATTTTTCATTCAAAGTGTTACTATGTAGAAAATGTGATGTGTCATGTAAAAGTAAGAAACATACAGTAGTTGCCAGATCTAGTGCAGAGTCCGAGTACAGGGCCATGGCTCAGAGATGCACAGAGATGATGTGGGTCAGAATAGTTCTGACCGACCTAGCTGTTGATGTACCTTTTCCTATGCATCTTCTATGTGATAATCATGCAACACTCTTTATTGCAAATAATCCTGCATTCCATGAACGTACAAAGCATATAGAAGTGGATTGCCACTATACCAAAGACATGATTCAGAAGGGTCTCATATTTACCTCTCATGTTTCTACAGGAGACCAGATAGCTGATATATTCACCAAAGCACTTACTAGAGACCTGTTCCAAAGATGCTGTTCCAAGCTGAGCATGATAGACATATATGCTCCAGCTTGAGGGGGAGTGTTGAGATTATTATATATCTTTGGAGTTATTTTTCTATTTCTTTTCTTCATGTATTTTTTCTGCTATTTACCCAAGAGTTTTTCTTCTATATAAGAGAGCCCCGGGGTCTCATGAATAACATGCAATTCTTTTTCTCAACACCTACGTTAAGTAGGTTGGCTACGTGGATTCTTTGTCCCCATTTAGATCTATCTTGGGTCATTCTCAGGCTTAGATCTAACTAGGATCCCTTCGGTTAGTCTCATGCCAACACCTCTTGGATCTTCGTCGCCTTCTCTTAACTGACTCAACATCCCAAAACTCACATGTTCTTATTGGCAAGACTTTAAATGTCAGATTTAGATTTCGTTTCAGTAAGCCTGGAAGAGAAATTCAGTGGAATTTCGGTGAAATGATAGGAAATGTGAGAAATTACTTGAAAACTCATTTTTTTTCTAAAATTAAGATTTCTAACGTTCCTTAACTCAATAAATGAGACAGAAAATGCACTATTTTATACTAATAGTAATATATTAACATGATATATTACATTAAATTTACATCCAATTGCTCAAACAGTAAAAAAAGCAGCATACTGCTCAAAATCAAAATCAGATTTGGAACCAAAATTAGAAGCCATTAGTTTTAGCTCTTGAATATGAAGAGAATGGTTACACGTGCAATAATGACAGAGAAAACATATGCCAACTAAGAGTACTAACAAAAGGATATGTTATATAAGGAATTAAAGATTGAAATGATAGCTTAGAACTTGTATCTGACCAAAATACTTTCAACATAGAAAATATTTACTTTTAGGAATAAAATAATGCATACACATACACTCATAAACACAAATCGTTGTAACATGTACGTCTAGTAGATGCCTTATATAGCTTGTGATCATAAAATATATGCTACACAAGACACATACAAATCAACTAACACCAAGAAACTGCATAGCATTCACAAGCACAATCTATATCCAACTTGATAGTAGACAAATACTTACAATCACAAGATTTTGAAGGTTGCTAACATAGACTTCACACATCCGTACGTACTCATTGTAGTAAAGAGAAGACACAAGAAAGCAAAGCCTTAAATTTCGGATTTTAGTTCTATTTCGCCGTGTGTCCGAAAAGAGAATTTTCGGAGAATTTTGATGAATTCATCGGAAATCTTGGAAATGTCTCTAAACTATACTTTTTCCTAAAACTAAGGTTCATAGTACTCCTAAGTCAATAGATTGAAGTAATATTATTGTCATATTCATCATCTATGTTGATATGTATAGCAACATGTTGCCTAGAGTCAAAACCATATGCTACTGGAAGCAAAAGCCATGATAATCACCTTGTCAATAAGAATGAGATGACACATAATAATTACTAATCAAAACATATATATTAAAATAAAGAAAGAACAAAAAAATAAAACATCTTCAGTAAAAAAGAGGAATTTAACTCTTAAATCTTGTGGCTAACTGATATAGTTTGAATTTAGATCTAAAATTTAGAAACTAACTAAAGAAACTTCTTCAAATAACATAAAACACTCTAAAAACTCATCACATCGACGAATAAATAGGTGAAAATTCATTAATATATGCAAATTTCGATGAAAGAGAAAGGTAGATTTCCTTATTTTTTGTTGTTTCGTCAAATCAACATGCAATTTCGATGAAATTTCATTGACATTTTGCTGATATTTTATTGAAATCCGGGAAAAAGAAATAAGGCAGCGTTTCGATTTCGGTGACATAGAGAAATGGAAATTTCAAAGAAATTCGGTGGAATTTCGTTGAAATTTGAGGCTATGCTAATTGGTGCATCGACCGGCTTCCTTTGCAAATGACCAAACTTTGCTAAGCGGTTTTCTCTCATGTCATCCTCTATCGGAGTTATACCAACTTTTCTTCTGATCGCATCATTCCGAATCCGATCTTTACATGTATGACCACACATCTACATTAGCATTGTCATTTCTGCTGCTGTCATTCTATGCACATGTCTATGGTTCACATACCAACATTCAGATTCATAAAGCATAGTAGGTCTCACGGCTGCTTTGTAAAACTTTCTTTGATTTTCAAAGGAATTTTCTTATCACATAGAATAATAGAGGCTCCTCTCCACTTTAGCCAACCTGTATTTATTATACGAGTAGCACCTCTATCGATTTCCCCATCATGTTGTAAGTAGATCCCAAGTATCTAAAAGACTATTTTCTGAATGTTATCATCACCAATCTTCACATAGACTTCTTCACTATTTTTTCGATCAAATGTGAACTCCATATATCCAGTTTTAGCCTACTTGTACGTATTCCTATAAGTCTCTAAGTCATGTCTCAAAACCTCAAGCTATTCATTTACCCTATCTCTAGTCTCATCAATCAACCCAATATCATGAGCGAATACCATACACTAAGGTATCTCATCATGAATGTGACTAGTCAACTCATCCATAATCAAAGTAAAAAGGAATGGACTCAAAGTCGAACCTTGATGCAGACCAATGCTGATATCAAAATAGTCAATCTTCCCAGACTGGATCCTTATACAAGATTAAGCCCCATCATAAAATACGTATCCTTTGTAAGGTTAATGTATAGGAATGTACTTGTCTCTTCTCCAAAACTCTCCACAATATCTTCTGCGGGACAGAATCACAAGTCTTCTCCAAATCAATAAAATCATATGGAGGCTCTTCCTTTTGGCTCTATAAATTTCCATTGTTCTCAACATGTGGATAGCTTCAATAGTTGAGCGACATGGCATTCTGAATTGATTTTCTTTTTCGTTGGAAACCTGCCTCAACCTTCTTTCGATCACACGTTCCAAATTTCCATAGTATGACTCATCAGCTTGATAACTCTGTAATTCAAACAATTTTGATTGTCTCCTTTATTCTTATTAAGAGTCACCACGAGGATCCTCCTCCATTCTTCAGGTATTTTCTTGCTTCATCAAATAACATTGAGTAAATTTGCGAACCAAGTCAAATCACGTTCACTTAAGAACTCTCCATACTAATATAGGAAAATGTCACCAGGTCCTACACCTTTCTCACATTTCATACCTCTACTTTTTTCCTTTGTATTCGTTTATAGCTTGCACAATTCAAGTAACTTTCACTACTAGCTAGATCTTAAGCGATCTCTCTATTTCCTTCCTAATGAAAAGCTTATGGAAATACTGCTTCCTCATCCTTAATGCATCTCGCTTGAGAAAGATCTTTGATCTTTTATTTCTCTTGCTATGGACAATTTGAATATATCCTTCTGACCCTCCTTAGAGTCAAGATTTTTGTACAAAAGTGCATAAGCTTCAGACTAAGCTTCACTTACAGTATCCTTTGCTCCCTTCTTCACTATTTTGTAGTTTGTGACAGCTTCCTCTTTTCTATCCTTATAAATAGCTTCAAAGCATGTTTTTTAAATTTTACGCTTCTCTTGCACTCCTTCACTCCACCAAGCCTCATTTGGCCTGGAAATTCTTTTATTGACTCGCCTAACATCTCTTTGGCTACCTTTCGGATACAAGATGCTCCATCTCGTTTGCACTTCAGTATAATCCCAAGATAAGTCTTCTAAAGCCTTCTCCTTGAAGCTTGATTGCTTCAATTGAAGGTTCCACCATCTAGCTCTAATGATCTTGGAACCATCATTTTCTTTACTGGCCCTTTATGTGCACATCCATGGCTAATAAGAGATGTTGAGTTGTCACATTCTCTGGTGGGATTACTTTGTAGTCTTTGCAATACAACCAATCTCATCTCCTCAATGCAAAGTAATCTATTTGTGTTCTAGTCGGGCCACTCTTATAAGTAATTAAATGCTCCTCTCTCTTCTTGAAGAGAGTGTTTCCTATAAATAGATCATAAGCCTTTACAACATCCAGAATGATTTTTCCATTTCCGTTTCTATTTCCGAAGCCATGGCCTCCATGAACACTAGCATACGCTGAAATATCCTTTTCCACACACCCATTAAGATGTCCACCTAGGCAGATCATCTCTATTTGTGAGATTCCTTGCACAATCTTATCTAAATCCTCCTAAAATCTTGTTTAATCTTTTCTTCTAAACCAATTTGCGGTGCATAAGCTGAGATGATATTCAGGGAGAAGGTTTTAGAAGACTTATCTTGGGATTGTAGCGGTAGTGCAAACGAGATGTGGGAGGCAGTAGCATCTTGTATCCGAAAGGTAGCCAAAGAGATGCTAGGCGAGTCAAAAGGAGGAGCTCCGGGTCAAAAGGAGGCTTGGTGGTGGAGTGAAGGGGTACAAGAGAAGCTAAAAATTAAAAGAGCGTGCTTTAAAGCTATGTCTAAGGATAGAACAGATGAAACTGTCACAGACTATAAAATAGCGAAGAAGGAAGCAAAGAAGGCTGTAAGCGAAGCAAAGTCAAAAGCTTATGAGGTTTTGTATAAAAATCTCAACTCTAAGGAGGTCCAGAAGGATATATTCAGGTTGGCCAAAGCAAGAGAAAGAAAGACCAAAGACCTTTCTCAAGTGAGATGCATTAAGGACGAGGAAGGTCACGTGCTTGTTACTCAGAAGGATATAGAGACTAGATGGGAGCAATACTTCCATAAACTTTTCATTGGAGAAGGAAATAGAGAGATCACTTTGGGTGATCTAGCTAGTAGTGAAAGTTACTTGAATCGTGCATGCTATAGACGAATACAAAGAAAAGAAGTAGAGGAGGCTTTGAAGGTTATGAGACCTGGGAAAGGTGTTGGACCGGATGACATCCCTGTAGAAGTATGGAAAGTTTTAGGTGAGCGTGGTTTGACTTGGCTTACGAATCTATTCAATGTTATTTGGCGAAGCAAGAAAATGCCCGAAGATTGGAGGAGGAGTATCGTGGTGCCTCTTTATAAGAACAAAGGAGACATTCAAAATTGTTCAAATTACAGAGGTATCAAGCTGATGAGCCACACTATGAAAATTTGGGAACGTGTGATCGAAAGAAGGTTGAGGTAAGTTTCCCAAGTAAAAGAAAATCAATTCGGATTCATGCCAGGTCGCTCAACTATTGAAGCCATCCATTTGCTGAGGAGAACAATGGAGATATATAGAGCTAAAAGGAAGAATCTCCATATGATCTTTATTGATTTGGAGAAGACTTATGATTCCGTCCCACGAGAGATACTGTGGAGAGTTTTGGAGAAGAGACAAGTACCTGTCCTATACATTAATCTCATAAAGGATATGTATGATAGGGCTTTATCTCGTGTAAGGACCCCGACGGGGAAGACTGACTATTTTGATGTCGACATTGGTTTACATCAAGGTTCAGCTTTGAGTCCATTTCTTTTTACTTTGATTATGGATGAGTTGACAAGTCACATTCAGGATGAGTTACCTTGGTGTATGTTATTTGCTGATGATATTGTGTTGATTGACGAGACTAGAGATGGAGTAAATGAGAAACTTGAGGTTTGGAGACATGCATTGGAGACTAAAGGTTTTCGTATAAGTAGGGCTAAGACGGAATATATGGAATGCACCTTTGATGGAAGCAATGGTGAAGGAATCGAGGTGAAGATTGGTGACGATAACATTCAGAAGAGAGATTCTTTTAGATATCTGGGATCTATTTTGCAACATGATGGGGAAATTGATGAAGATGTTACTAATAGAATAAATGCAGGCTAGCTAAAGTGGAGAGGAGCCTCCGCTGTTCTCTGTGATAAGAAAATTCCTTTAAAAATTAAAGGAAAGTTTTACAAAGCAGCCGTGAGACCTGCTATGTTTTATGGTTCTGAATGTTGGCCTGTGAACCATAGACATGTGCAGAGAATGGCTGTAGCAGAAATGAAAATGCTGAGATGGATGTGTGGACATACACGTAAGGATCGGATTCGGAATGATGCAATCAGAAAGAAAGTTGGTGTAGCTCCGATCGAGGATAAGATGCGAGAAAACCGCTTAAGATGGTTTGGTCATTTGCAAAGAAGGTCAACTGATGCACCGGTTAGGAGATGCAATTTTTGGGATGTTGAGCCGGCTAAGAGAGGGCGAGGACGACCCAAGAAGTGTTGGAAAGAGACTATACGAATGGATCTTAGTTTTTTGGATATAAGTCCGAGATTGACCCAAGATAGATCTGAATGGAGGCGAAGAATCCATGTAGCCGACCCTACTTAATTGTGGGAAAAGGCTTTGTTGTTGTTGTTGTACCAATTTTAGAAAAATAATGCGATTCCTAAATCTTTGCACCTCAAGCACACTATCCTTCAAATCCTTATGAACAACCATTCCGACGTCATTTCTGCCATTCTCTTTACTTGAACACCATAATTTAAAGCATGTCTTATTGGGGTGAACACCGTCGAGTGCCTCCCCTCTTTTGAGCTTCAAAAAAAAAAAATTAAAGCATGTCTTAAATCGATCTTCGTTGCTTTCTCTCGATTTTCTTGGATATATATTTGAATCTTCCTTTGTGTCATATCTACTATCTCCATTGAATTGCCAGTCAAAGTGCCAATATTCCAACTACCTATTCGTAACTTCTTTTACGACCTCTTTTGGACTAACTTTTTTACTCGCATGCGTCCATCATGCGAGAACCCTTGAAAATTTTGGACTGCATCCGGGCGACGATGTAACAAAACTAGCTTATTTACTCACATGCATTCCTTATACTAGAACCCTTGCAAATTTTGAACTGCATCCGTGCAACAATGTAGCGCATCTTGCCAACTTCTCATTGCAATTGGGCGAGGCGATGCATTGCTAGTAGGGAACACCCCAACAAAATCCAAATATTTGCTTAAATCCATTCAACATGCTTGCGACTTGGTGCATTGGACTCGGAGGCGCGGTTTAGGGGGGTGTGCTTGCGTTATTGTGGGTAAGGGCACCACGCTGCATCTTGTAGAGACCCGGTGAGGTGTTTCACTTGTGGCACACATGCCACAGAAGGTTTCGGTGCTCACCGAGTCGACAATGGAAGCCTAGGGGTTCGTTTGGTTACTGGGTTACCCCGGGGTAACATGATTTACCCCCTCCATTCTTGAGTTGGAATTCCATCACAAATCAATGGGACATCACCTCACATTCCTTATTCCAACCCTCTCCAACCCTCATAGCCATCCAAACAACTACTATTCACAGGAGGTTACTCCAACCCACCCCATCCTAGTAACCACACAGACCCTAGGGGTGCCAGTAATGAGCTCCCAACTTGGATCTTGGTTGGGGTTTGCAGGGGGGAGATGCCTGGTGGGTGCGATGGGGGATATCGACATTGTTGTCGGATGCTCTTTTGGGGGTGATGTAATCCAGATGGAAGTTTCAGTGGTGTGTGCACGTGGCTTGATCGAGGAAGAGGCGGTATCGTCGCTGGCTTTCACGCGGAAGCTGGAGAGCCATGTGCTCTGGAGGTTCTGTTGTCTGTATGATGGTGCGATGGACACATCTGCACCGAGGAGGGTATTGATCATGGGTCTCCCTCTGATCGGAAGGGACCTTGAGATGGTTCAGGAGCTTTTGGCACCGGTGTTGCAGGTCAAGGAGGTTCTGCATGATGGGTTGCAGCGTGCGCTCTCGCTTGATGTGGTGGCGATAGCGTCACTTGTGATCGGGTCACTGCCTCTTTCTCTTGATGTTTGCTTTCGAGGGTGCCTTCTTCACTTGGAGGTGTGTGAGTCGACATCGGGTTTGCCGGAATCTGGGTCGTTGCTGATGGAGCGACCGTCGTTGGGACTATTGCCTATTATGGAAAGCGAGGCTCTACCTCGGTTTGAGTGTTCGAGGATGATGGCCGAATATGGTAGTGGGGAGCCCCGAAAAAGCTACAACTCGAACCCCAAGGGAGTTTCGAATCTCAGGGGGCGGTATGCCTTCGTACGCAGAGGCACTTTTGGGTCGAGGAAGATGTTGCATTCGATTATGCGCGGCTGTGGGGAGGTTCAATCAGGTTTGCGGGACCTAATTATCGGGGAGCCATAGTCAGGTGTACATGGCAGTACGGTGCCGGGTGTCCTTCTCTCGACTGTGGTTGGGCCCAGGATCTTTTTCCCTTGTCTGATCCCGTGGGCGACGCTTTTGTGGATCTGAATCCCTACGCAGTTAGCAACGCTGGGATGTCTGCAGACCCGATTATCCTTTCAGGGGAAACAATTTGGCAGAGGGAGTGCATGCCGAGGTCAAGGTGTTGGGTGGTCCCATCGACGACGACGGTGGATTATTCTTCGGAGCCTGAGGTCTGCATCATCACTGACCCTCCTCCCATCGTCGGTGCGGGCTCGAAGATCAACCCTCTTCTCGACCAGGCTGAGGGGGATGCTTCTCACGTCGTCGGTTTGGAGCAAAAGGGTGCTTTGTGCGGCGAGTTAGACATGACAGGAGTTCTGCTAGCCAGCTCTCTGGTGCAAGGGTGATTTGGGAGGAGTTACGCTCGCTGCAACCTCAGGGATCGACAAAGGCTTTGATGTTTTGAGACTTACAGACGACTGGAGGCTTTGGGTGAGGGTTGGAGCGAGGTTTTGCTGCGGAGGGACCCGATCTTAGAGGTTGGAGGCTGCGAGGGTGGTGCCTTCCCGAGGGGTGCGTACTTGGATGCTCGATGTCCGGTGTTGGCTGCAGTTACAGATCTGGAAGTTGCTCGGAGTACGGGTCTCGTGCTCGCTTCGGCGCCTGAGCTGACAAATCAGTTAGGAGGCGAGGTTACCGAGGGTTTGGCCGATGATGTGAAAACTAGCGGGGAAGCGTGCTGTCAGGAGGAGGGCAGTTTGAGCGTGCATGAGGAAGTTGCGGTCTGTGAAGGGCCGGAGTTGGAAGCCGCGTCATGCTCAGGGACGGTGTCGCTGTCTGGGGTTTTTCAGGTTCCCAAATGAATCTTATTTCTTGGAATGCGAAGCTGCCCAGGGAGGCCTGACAAGAGAGCTGCGGTGCGAGGGTTGATCATGGAGCGAGGGGCAGATGTGGTGTTATTGCAAGAAACTAAAGCCTCAGCCAGTTTCGAGACCGTCTAGAAGGATGTTGGGGGGTGTAGTTTGGCAGAGTTCCGAGCCATTGGTTCTAATGGGGCTTCCGGAGGCTTGATTATGGGGTCGAATGGGGAGAAGTTCGCTTTGGAGGGTGAGGAGCTGTTGGGTAGGCACTCGATCTCTGTCCTGCTGCGGCATGGGGCGGATGATGCTAGGGTTGCTGTCACCAATGTTTATGGGACGTGTAACGACGCAGGATTTTCGAGTCTGGTGGATGAGTTGGCCCTGACGCGGGGGAGGTTCTCGATGGAACCATGGATTGTGGATGGGGATTTCATTGTTACTCTGTACCCAGAGGACCGCCCTGGGAACCACAATGATTGTTACATGGGGCCTTCCGAGCTTTGGGAGGCTATTGGCGTTTTCGAGCTGCAGATTGTTGACGTGTCGGGCGACTCGGGCTGCATGTATACATGGCGTAACTCAAGTTCGAGGTCTCGTATCGACATGTTCTTGCTTTCTGCTGAGGCGGTGGATGTCTTTCCATTGGCAGGGGCGTACGCCCTGCTGAGAGCGCGCTCTGATCATACACTGTTGGAGTATGTGGTTATGCGCCTATTGTGTTGTAGCAGGGTAAATGGATCTTGGAGGAGATCCATTTACCCCACCCAGTTGTTTAGTCCCACATCGTCCAGTGGTGGGACTCGGAGGCTCTGGAGAGGCTATATAAGGAGCCCCAGACCTCCTGTATCCATTGAGAAAGTGCAATGCATAACACGCCCCGTTGAGGGCTTCTCCCGTGGTTTCATCCCGCTCCTCACGGAGTAGGGTTCCACGTTAAAATCCCGTTCTTATTTTGTTCTTTATTATCTTTTCCATGTTACGCTTCCGCTTCCGATTTTCTAACATGGTATCAAAGCGGGTTTGTTTCTCGAGAATTTATTTTTTTTAAGATTTGTGTTCTATCCGAGATTCAGTTATAATTATTGCTAAGTTTCTGTTCGTCAAGATGCGTGGGGTTTGCTTTTTGAAACCCTAGCCGCAACAGCTTTTCTCACGATGGCCGAGCCTTCTTCCTCCATGCGCACGATCTCATGCTGTGTAGCGCACAAGATCCTCCAGCCAAAACCCTTGGCGGCGCCCAATCAGACGCATCTCAGCAGGTGGAGGCAATCGTGCCTCCATTGTTCACGCTCAGGCAGAGCCTTCCCCACCAGTCGCAACTGCGCTTCACGCGCAGCCCCGGGCACGCATCTCCCCAGCCTCTGCGTGAGGAACAGGTCGATGTTCCCTCGAAATTCCAGAACCCATCGTCTCCTGTTTCCCCAGATACTCAGGCGTGAAAGCGCAAACGACGTGCTGCTACCATCCGCGCGCAACACCGTGAAGACCTCGAGGGTCGTTCTCTGCTTCTTCCTCGTGGAAGGGGCTCCAGGCGGACCCATCCCTTCTCAACGCGGGTCCTTGTGCTCCAGCGTGATTCTGCCCAGGCGCTCCCATCGGCCCAGGCGATCCCAACACAGGTAGTGACGCCATCTCCATCAGGCAGCGGTACCATTTCAGGCGCGGGACCCCCCTGCCCATCGCATGACCACGCAAGCCTTCGCGCTGGCGGCTTTCCCCTCCAGGCGTGCCCCACCGCTCACCGCGCGTCCTCCCATCTCCTGGCGGTGCTCCCTTCTCCCCATCCCCATCGAGCGGCACTCATTCCAAGTTGATGGGTTCCCGCAAGTGGGAACCCTATGATGGGTGACGTACGTTTTAATTGGGGCCCTAAGGGGGCCGATTGCCTCTCTTATTTAAAAAAAATTTTATTGCTATGATTGAAAGGCCCTGGTGGGCCTACGGTTTCTGTGTTTTTTTTTTTTTTGTTTAAAAAAATCAAGTAGTTCATGTCGAGTGGGCCGAGGTCAGAAAAAAAAACAAGGGAGGCTGGTTTGTTTTTCTTTAAAGGAGGGAGATTTGTTTCAAAAAAAAAAGAAAAGAAAAAAATGTGAAAGAGGCGCGTACAAAGGAAAAAGTCGTACGCAAGTTAAAAAAAAATATATATATTTTTGCAAAAGCCGTAAAAAAAAATGATTGAAACGGCTTTAAAAAAAAAGAAGAAAAAGATGACGGCTTAAAAAAAAAAAATATTAAAGCCGCAAGTATGTTTTGTTTACCCCATATTTATCTTGTCTTCTCCCAACTTTGTCGCAGTTCATGTTCCGACAAGTATGGGAGAAAGGGGGAGTATATGTAGAGTCACAGGTCATGTTGCAGATTCAGATTTCCAGACCAAGTCAGATGTTCAGACTCTACAGTTGTTCAGACTCGACATCAGAAGGTTCCGAGTTCAGTTTCAGACACGCACGAGTGTGCGGTCATTTTCAAGATGAGCATATGTTGCCATCATTGTCAGAGGTCCCCATCATTCTTCTAGTTGTCAGGCCAGAGTTTTCATGTGAGCCATAGGGACTCCAGAGCAGAGGACCATTTCCTTGAGGGCAAGGATTTTCATGTGGTATCATAGGTACACCAGAGCAGTGCACCATTCTCTGAGCCAGATGGGAGAGACCCAGTTCTCCGACGAGGAGACTTCAGGCGCAAGTACAGACTCGATGGTCAGGTTACGAGTCTTCAGTTGACTCACACTCCAGCCCGTTCGTCCTCCTCACCTGCACGGCATGAGAAGCAACGTCCTCGACTGCAGCAATGTGCGCGTTGGGTTGATATTGTCCGTAGTGTCCTGTAGCGTTGAGTTGAGTTTCTTTCTGTTTGTCCAAGCTGAGCATTGCATGCTCCAGCTTGAGGGGGAGTGTTGGAGTATGTGGTTATGCGCCTATTGTGTTGTAGCAGGGTAAATGGATCTTGGAGGAGATCCATTTACCCCACCCAGTTGTTTAGTCCCACATCGTCCAGTGGTGGGACTCGGAGGCTCTGGAGAGGCTATATAAGGAGCCCCAGACCTCCTGTATCCATTGAGAAAGTGCAATGCATAACACGTCCCGTTGAGGGCTTCTCCCGTGGTTTCATCCCGCTCCTCACGGAGTAGGGTTCCACGTTAAAATCCCGTTCTTATTTTGTTCTTTATTATCTTTTCCATGTTACGCTTCCGCTTCCGATTTTCTAACATACACCTCTATTGTGGTCCTCTGGGAAAGAGGTTCAATCGAGATCCTTCTTCCGTTTTGAGCGAGCCTGGTTACTTGAGGAGGGATTCCATGAGTTTCTAGTGTCTTTTTGGGAGGGTGGTCGACCTCCTAGTTCGGCTACAGTTTGTTTGACGGCTAAGTTGGCGGCCTTGAGGAGGCATCTGATGGAGTTCCACCGTAATAATTGGCGGTCTAGACGGTCTAGGGTACATGATGAGGTGTGCATGCTTGATATGCTTGAGCATGAACGGGAATTATCAGCAATAGAGTTGTACGAGAGGAGCATGCACCTGACTGACATTCTCTAGGAGGACAAGGAGGAGGAGATGGCTTGGAGGCATAGATCTAGACAACGTTGGCTGTGGGAAGGAGATGCAAACACACGTTTTTCCACGCTATGGCTAGGGGCAGGCGGCGCAGGGATCACATACACTCCATTGTGTTTGGGGGGTTAGTGGTTCATGGAGACCGGGCGATGGGTGATGCGCTCAGATCTCATTTCCAGGCCTTTAACAGGAAGGGATCACGTACTGGATGGGTTTGGCAGGGCAACGGGGTCTCAAGGATGTCAGAAATTCAGACGAGTTCTCTGGTTCAAGAGTTCACGGAGCCAGAGACTAAGAGCGGCTTGTTCCAACTCAACGCTGATGGGCACCTGGACCGGATGGCTTCTCTGTTCGCTTTTACAGGGAGTTTTGGGATGTAATCAAGGGCGATGTGATGGATGTGCTGCATGAGTTTCGTGATGGAAACCAGGGGTTCGAAAAGCTGAACAAGGTCCTTCTTTTTCTGATGTCGATGAGGGAGAATTCGACCATGGTGCAGGACTACAAGCCCATAGCCCTGTCTAATGCTATTTATCTGATCATTGTAAATATCCTCGCTAACCGCCTCAAGGGTGTACTTCCCTCTATCATTGCTCCGGAACAGACGACTTTTCTACCGGGGAGAGTCATGCCGGATGGATTGGTGATGGCTTCAGAGATGATTGCGGATTGGAGGAGGAATAAGAACCCGTGGCCTTCTTTTGAAGGTCGATTTTGCGAAGGCATATGATTGTATCAATTAGCATTTCCTCTGGACCTCGTTGAAAAGAAGGGGTTTCCAAAGCTATGGATTGCGTGGATCAAGAGATTGCATGGATCAAGAGATTGCGTGGATCAAGAGACGTGTCACGACAACGTCTTATGCAGTGCTTACCAATGGCAAGTTGGAGGGGGGTTTCTTTCAGCCCCAGAGGGGGATCAGGCAGGGTTGCCCGCTTGCTCCTTTGCTTTTCGTCTTTGTTGCTGACACATTTGCGGTGCTGATGCGGCTGGCGAATGATGCTGATTGGTGTGATGGGTATGCTAACGGGGATGTCTCGATTCCGCTGCTCCAGTATGCTGATGATACTATGATACTCATGTGACAAGATCTGGCTAAGATTCGACATGCTACGCATATTGTTGACATCTTCGGGGATATCTCCGGCTTGCAAATTAATAGAGAAAAGTCTGCGATGGTGTCTTTTGGAATGTTCGAGTAGGAGGCGCAGACGGTGGCGGCTATCTTGAGATGCCCAGTGGAAAATCTACCTATCACATATTTGGGCCTCCCACTTGCGGTAGGGCAAATACGAGTGATGCCGAATGAACTTCGAACGTGGCGCGGAAAATATTTTTTTTTGGTAGAAATTTTGGTGGAGAAAAGTAGAGTGGTTGAGAAGAAGAACTCGTCGGGAATACGAGAGGTTGAGGGAGAAGAACGCGAAGATCGTGGGAGGAGAGAGGAGAGACAGAGAGAGATAATGAGATAAACTCAAATTTTCATTAATACTTGACTGAATAAAAACACTGGACCCTCATCCCTTTATATAGGAGGGATGGCATTACAAAAATAGAAAACTAATTTAATTTGACCACTAATTATCCTAATTGGACTCTAACTAATTGACCGACCAAATTAAAAATCAAATCTACGGATAATCGTTGGAGATCACATGCGATCTCAATTATTTAATTAGAGATACGATAATTTAAATAAACGTAAATAAAATTAACCACTAAAATTAATTAAAAATTCGGCCCTATTTTCCTGGTCCGCGCTGCATCAACTCTCCGCTATAAAAATTCGTCTCCCGACGAATTGCTTGATGTAGATGCGTTGTTGGAGAAGTCGTCTTTGAAAGTGTAGCCTGCAATTAGATCTTTTTCAACATTACGTTTGTAGTTCTTTCCAATTGGAGGGCGTCCCTGCAATTTTCGTATCCCTTTATCTAAGGGCATTTTGGAAGAGGGCTTCTTGAAATGTCCTTTTGAATAAAATAAGTAGCAAGGGGGACTTCTTTGCAAATTTCTCCAATTAATATCCATTCCCACAAGTCGTCGGATTCACATCCCGTAAACTTTGGACCCCCAGTTTGGGTTCCCCCATACATATTGCCGCCACGATGGGGGCCCGTAGCTCGGCGCTGGCGGTGGCCTTCACGCGACGGTAGCAGCAGTTGGAGGAGGGGCAGGGCGCGGGGCGCGGGCCGGGTGCAGGGTCGTGGGCGCAGGTGGTGCCTCTGTTGGAGGCTGGGGTCTCGTTGGCGGTGCGCGTGATAGGGGAAATCGCGGGCGGCGAAGGCGAGCGGGAGGGGGAGGGCAGGGCGCGGGGGATGGGACCGAAGGCGGCGATGGCATGGAGGAGCTGTAGGCGGGGGTGTGGGGCGGCGAGAAGGGGCCGCGGGGAGGGCTGGGGCGGCTGGCGTGCGGGGAATAGGTGCGGGCTGGGGAATAGCGGGGGGAAGAGGGGTAGCTGTGGCCGGGGCTGAGACGTAGGGGGGGTTAGGGGTCGTGGGCGGGTTCGCTGGCGGTGCCACGAGGGCCTGGATGGCCTGGGGTGGCGTCGGGTTTGGGAGTAGATTGGGAGCCGCAGTGGTCGGGGAAAGGGATTTCGCGGGAGGGTCCGTCGGTGGTGCGGTGAGGGTTTGGAAGATCGGGGTGGGTGCTGGAGTTGGGCCTGAACTGCCGATGGTCGTTGGAGTCGGCGGCGGTGTCGCAGGAGCTTCCGGGACAGCAGCTTCGGCCCCATAAAACTTGGTGTTTCCATAATATAGATCCGTACTTTCATCAAATATTGGTCCCGTATCATCATCATATGGTTGCACAGGAGTCATATCAAGTAAATCTTCATCCGCAGTGACAATACCTTTATTTTTTGCTTCGAAATCGGGTGGAACAACGGCTGCAAAAATCTGATTTTTGTCGTTGACGGATGAATCTTCGTCGACTTGCGTGTCCAACCATTCTTGGACTTTGAGGCTTGAATCGAGACGTCGCTTGAACTTATGTCGACGTGCGCATGTACGCGAATCATGGGATAAGCAACTCAAATCGAACTGCACACGCCAATATGCGACAGGATCGTGGAATCGTGAGAACGACTCCATCTTCATGCTCTGATACCAATTGATGCAAATCGAATCGGCGTTGACGAAAATAATAAACTTTTTTATGGTGGATTTTTGGTAGAAGAAAAGAGAGGGGTTGAGAAGAAGAACGCGGAGATCGCGGGAGGAGAGAGGAGAGAGAGAGGGGTAGAGAATAATTCTCAAATTTTCATTAATACTTTACTGAATAAAAACACTGGACCCTCATCCCTTTATATAGGAGGGATGGCATTACAAAAATAGAAAACTAATTTAATTTGACTACTAATTATCCTCATTGGACTCTAACTAATTAACCGACCAAATTAAAAATCAAATCTACGGATAGTCGTTGGAGATCACAGGCGATCTCAATTATTTAATTAGAGATACGATAATTTAAATAAACGTAAATAAAATTAACCACTAAAATTAATTAAAAATTCGCCCTATTTTCCTGGTCCGTGCTGCATCAACGGGCATCTACGGGCTTGACATGCTGCCTCATACTGAGGGTGTAGGGCATACAGAAAAACTCCAATCATCGTGGTGTTCTTGTATGACATCTGCTACTCTGTGGATGCAGTCACTGATATGAAGCCGTGAAGCTTCTCGAACATTCCATGAAGCAAAGAGTTAGTTGTGTAGAGAATGCTCATTTTGCTTGGTTATGAAAATGTCAAAGTGCAATAAAAGAATTTTTTTGAATAAAAAACGGGGGAGCCCTCCCGAGGCGGGAGTCACCACACCAAAGCATTCATTAATTAAGCATAGGGTACATCAGTTTGATAGCCAGAAATTGTACAAAGCATTACAGTGGACAATAACATTTTCATAGTAAAACCGCTGCCCCTTGAAAATTGTATCATTCCTACCAAGCCAAATCGCCCACAGAGCGGCAAAAGGCTTGGAAACATCATCTGAAGACCCAAGGCCGACCCCACGAATCGACCTCCAAAACTGATCAGCATCAAATGCCCGGACCCACGTATGCCCCCAACGACTCCCAAACCTTTGCCGAAAACCTGCAACCAAAGAAGATGTGGTTCACATCCTCCAACTCGTCCTCGCATCTGTCACACTTTAGATCCGTCCCACCTAGCAATCTGCCTCTTCTCACTTTGTCACAAATACGACCTCTCCTCATACACCAAAGGAAGACCTTAACCAGGGCAGGAATCTTAGCTGCCCAAATCACCTTTACATCAGCACACAGATCTTCATCACGCTCCACCGCAGTAACCTTTCGATAGGCCGCCTTCACCGAGAACTTCCCATCAGTCCACTCAAAACGGTCCGGGTCTCCCGACATCTCCCCGACAGGGGGGAATCTCAGATAACATCCGCAAAAACTCCTCCAACCTCTGATCCGAGAGATCCACAAGGAACCTCGGCGCCCACGCCCCAGCTTCGACAACCTCCGCCACCCGCGCCCCCAATCTACGACCAACGCCAACAACCTAGGGAAGCAGAAGGCCAAGGCCCCATCCCCCGTCCAGTCATCCAGCCAAAAACGGAATCGGAGACCATCCCCCAAAATCGGCCTAAGAAGCGGCCGGAGCCCCGGAAGCACAACACGGATCCCACTCCACAAGGAAGACTCATGGCGCTTCCTCACCGCCACCAACTCCCCAGTAACACCATATATCTTTCTGAGCAGCTGCAAGACCGGCGAGTCGGACGAACCCCAAATGCCCACCACCTACTTGACCAACAAAGCTTTGTTCATAGATTCCACGTCCCTAACACCAAGGCCCCCCTCCGCAACAGGTACATCCAGATCCTTCCAAGCCACCATGTGCAACCCCCTCTTTGTCTGTCTTCCATCAGACCAGAAAAAAGATCTCATCAAGGTCTCAACCTTCCTTCTAACACCAACATGCATTAATCTCGTCGAGAAGAAAAAAGTCGGGATGGCCGAAAGAACATGCTTCAACAGTGTAAGCTTCCCACCTTTGGACAGAGTGACGACCTTCCAACCTTCCAACCGCTCCTCCATTCTGCGCAGAACACAATCCCAATCAGACTTCCTCAACCTGCCCTCAACTAGCGGCAATCCCAGATAGGTTATCGACAGTCTCCCCAGGGGGCATCCTGCCCACTCCGCCAGCCCGATGCTCTCCCCGCCACCCAAGCCCAAAGGAACAAGGACCGACTTCTGCATGTTAATCTGCAACCCAGAGAGGCACCCAAAAACATCCACCAGCACAGCTGCATTGCGGTTCTGCTCCTTCGTCCCTCCCAGGAATATCAGCGTGTCATCCGCATACTGCAACACCGGGACTGAGATGTCCCCCATTCGGAAGCCCTCGCACCAGTTTTCTTCCACTGCCCGCTCAAACAAAATCGCAAGACAATCTGCAACCAACACAAAAGCAGGGGAGCAAGGGGGCAGCCCTGACGCACCCCCTCTGCGGTTGGAACCATCCCCCCTCAGGCCTCCCATTTACCAACATCGAGCAGGAGCTAGTGGTGACGCATCTCTTAACCCAAGCAATCCAATCTTCCGGGAAACTCCTTTTCTGCAGAGCTAACCAAAGGAATCTCCAACTGACACAGTCATAGGCCTTGGCGTAATCAATCTTCCAAACTGCCCCTTTGTTTTGAGACCTCTTCCACTCACGACAAATCTCCAAAGCGGTCACGATACCATCCGCCATACACCGAGCCGGAATGAAGGCGGATTGGGCCGGCAAGACCACAGAGGACAAGACCCCTCTAAGTCTGCTGGACAACACCTTGGCGACAATAAGATAAATACATTGGAAATTGAAATCGGCCTGTAGTCCCCCACCCCAACTGGGGTCTCTTTCTTCGGAAGCAAAAAAATCAAAGCCCTGTTAACTTTCTCAAAACCCATGTTGCCCCCCCTGAACTTATTCAGAACCTCCAAGATTTCCCCCTTTAGGATATCCCGCATTGCTTTGGCAGTGGGCTTTGACAGTGGGCTGATTCACAATACCTTTGGCTATCTTTCTTTGCCTGACCATATATGGTTGACCATATATGGCTGCCAGGACCATATATGCCTGACAAAAGAATTGTGGCCTCATTCTTTGCCTGACCATATATGGCTGCCAGGATATCCCGCATTGCTTTGGCAGTGGGCTGATTCACAATAGCTTTGGCTATCTCCGTGATGAGAGTCTTGTAGAGTCAAATACGCGTGTACCGGAATGTGCTCCTTGTTATTGCACTGCATCAAAGCCGCTGAAGTATGAGGTTGCCACTGACCACCATAATCGTGTACTTGACCACAAAGAGGCATTACATCCTCCTCTGAAGTATGAGGTTGCCACTGACCCCTCCTTTGTCACTAGACACCTACAAATCCCTTTCGCTAGATATGGAACTTGTTGGTGTCCAACGCACTACAACTGAAGCACATAAGTGCGCTTTGACACAACATGGCCATATGGCCCTTAGACTCACATCAAAAGTAGCAGAGCAATTGCATGCCTGACTCGGGATCTCTCCCTCATCAAGAACCACGATGAGGATGCCCCCAGACACCTGCTTTCTTCCCCTCTTGACTTCAAGTGGTTGCTCACGGACCTTGTCGAACGACATGTTATCGCTCTTTCCACCATCTTCCCTTTTCCCCTCGTTGTCCTCCCATCCTTCCATTTCCTTGTGCTCTTCCTATCATCGAACTGCGCCATTTGACTCACAGGCCACCACTTAGCAATCAAGTTATTCAAGAGTGTATAGTTCATGGTTGGTTTTTTATGTGATTTGTCATTTCTCTTTAGACTCTGAATAAATGGGCTAGAAGGATTTGGATAAACAAGTTATGATATAGTGAATACAAAATCGGAGTTAGCCTCCACATTTCTCTGCCCACCTCTTCATGGTTATCCTCATTCCTCACCCAATCCACTGGGCTTCTTGCAATCTCTCGTTTCACAAGGAAGTCCCAAGATTAATCATTCTTATAACTGAGATCTCTGAAGTTGACGATTTAACAATGCAGTTCAACCCACAGGCAATAAATCGCAATTCAGCTTGTACTCCAGCAAAAATGCCCAATGTGCCAAAACCTCAAAGCTCATTGCAACTACATGATAACACAAGTTATTGGGAGACACGTTTTTTGAAGCCCGGGAGAACTGATGCATGCCATGCTTTTACGAAATTCCGGAAATTGTTATATTTTGAATTGAGTGAATGTTGGATCATTAGAGTTTATATTTTATCCTTTATGTTGTTCAGATAATCTAATTGAAGTTTGTTTGATATTTAGAATTTAGTTTCTTGGTACCTAGTTCAATGGTCTGGTGGTAGTGCAATGTGCTTAACACCCAAGGGACCATGTTTCAAATCCTCCATTGTGGGGGGTGCGTTAGGTAGCTGACAACCATCGTAAAAATAGTCGGATCTTTCAACATGGATTTGAGTAAAAATCCATGTAACCGCCCATACTTAAAGCGGGAGAATGCTCTGCCATTTCCTTTTAGAATGATTATTGGTGTGCCCATATATAACTCTTTTGATTTGAGAAAGCAGAATATTATGAAATGAAAACGGGAGTTGCTTCCATTTACCTTCTCCCACCCTTTTCCTGAGTAACTACATTTTCTTGTCCTCATGTTTCTAGACCTGCAAATCTAGTTGCGATTTATCTTCCCTTTTTCTCACCTCAAAATCTCTTTGCATCATATGTTTCTTCATTCTCATTTGACATGTATATGTTGCAGTTTATGTGGATCTGTGATGAATGTATGCTTTTAGAGTGTAAATATGAGTTGTACTTGCAGGCCGAACTTCAGAAAAAGTTAGCAGAAAACAGTTCCGTAGTGGCCAATCCTCCTATTAATGGAAAAGACCATGATGGAAAAGGAGGTGCTCGTGATCTCCATCACTCTATTTTGCTCCAGGTGTGAAAAGTCTTACGTTTCTCCAACTTTTTTTATATACTTGCAAGGGAAAAACAATCATCAAATTATTGTGGAAAACTTATATGTTAAATTTGGTAACTACAGGAAGGAGATATTTCTTCTTCGTACGGTGTATGTCTTTCCAGTTCCTCACATATCATATGCATATTTACATATTAGCTTTCAGTTGATATCAGATGAAACAAAATGTGAGCCAAACCAGATATGCGATTTTGAGCTCCAGATTTGTGTCACTCAAGCAAGCGCTTTTGGTGGTGCTACAAAAGAGTTCATATTCTCTGGAAGGCTTGATAATCTTTGCATGTCATTCTGTTCTTTGAAGGTCAGTCTCTCATCATATAGTATTTGCACCACATCCACAACCACTAGCCTTGTTATGACAAGTTTTTCTTTAATTAATTGATGAGATATTCTTATTTAATGGAATAATGATGCTTCCAGAAATATGCACCTCCCTTCGAAAGCTGGTCAAGAAAAATGCCTCGAGAAATATGGATGTATTTTTCCAATCGAACTAACTAAACACTATAATGTCCTTGTCTTCATTCTTTAGCTGTAGAAACACATGTTTGGTGTTTTAAACTTCTCTAAAAAAGTGCTAAGCCTTCTCTCACTATAAGTAGGGTCGGCTACATGGATTCTTGCTCAAATCCATGTTGAAAGATTCGACTATTTTTTACGCTAGCCGTCGACTACCTAACGCAACCCTTGCAAGAGTGGGATTTGAACCCTGGTCTTTTGTATGGTAGACACACTGTACTACCACTAGACCATTAAGTGGGTTCTATTTTAAACTTCTCTAATCTGGAGAAAATTCTATTTTTGGATTACTGGCATAGTGCAGCGGGGATGTGTTTTCTATGTTTCCTATCAATTAGAAATTCCGAGTTAATAAGCATTTTATACCCCACATACCTACCCAAAATAACAAAAATAAAACACTCGGTTAAATGACCAAGGCAAAATCGATCAAAATCAATCACATCGTGATGCGTGCCATGGAAAAGACGCAATGCAAATTCGGAAATTGCGAAACAAACCGAGACCGCCATAAAATCCGATTCGACGAAACAAGACCAACGGAATTGACCGCTCGTCAATCGAAGATCGTTTGGTATTTTAAATCACAAAATTTAATCACAAACCAAGACCGTATCTCGGAAATTTCGAGAATTCATCTTTGATCCAAAGTGTATGAATATTATACTCTTTTGATTGTCATTCAGAGACGATCGAAACGAGCTATTATTCATCAAAATCTGAGACTCGAGGTACGCATATGGTTGATTTCGATATTCCAGAGAAGAGAGAGAATTGAAGTTAAAAAAAAACAATTTTTAAAAAAATTTATGCATGCAGAACACACAGCAACAAAACAATTGACATTTGGTTTTTCTTTCCTTTCCATTTGGCTTTTTTTTTATCCGCATGCCATCATACCAAGTCCCACTTCCCTTGTATATAACACCCCCTCATTCTTATTTTCTCCAATGTCCCATCCAACAGATTGAAGCTACTCCTCCCATCCAACAGATTGAAGCTACTGTGACCAAGGCAGGGAAGCCCCTCCCCAGCTTGCTACTACTGCCCAACGATCCCCTGGAGCCCTAAACAGTCTAGTTGGAGGCTTGTAATTGATTTGCAAACATCTGGGAGCAGCTGCAACCAATTCCATTTCTTGAAGCTACTGCTTCTTTTGGAAATTTCTCCAAAACAAAGCCCTACCACATTCTTAGCTGCTGTCCAAGCAGCTGATCAACCAATTACCGCTATCCTGGAGCTCTTGCATGCAGGATTTTCATCCAGATTTTGACGATTTTCCATGTACAATCTTCCTGTTAGAGTTATTAGATTTACATTTATGTTTGTAACCCTTCGGGTTCCGTAACCTCCCGTGACCCTTCGGGTTTCCGTAACCCTTGTACTCTCTAGGTTTTCTCTCTATATAAGAGACCCTAGCTATATGGAATAAACATCTCAGTTCCTCTTCTTAACATGGTATCAGAGCAACGATCCTAGATCTAAGTCTAATATCCTAAATCCGCCGCCCCACCAGCTCTCTCTCCACCGACAAGGAGAGAGGGCTGGACCTATGGTCTCGCACAACGCAGTCCGAGTCCCTAGCAGCACCAACTTCCACCTCCAACGCCACCAAAACGCCACCCAAGGCTTTAGCAGCTCCAACCGCACCTCCTGCATCGCTGGCACTGCCTGGAGCCCCCTCCCACCTCCTACAGCCACTGCTTCAACACGACTTGTTTCTCCCAACTTGATGTTACATACTCGTTATTCTATCAAGTATGGGACAAAGGGGGAGTCAGATATGATTCTTCAAGACGGCTACTGCCCTACCATGACTGACAGACCGACACTCCAGACTATTACTCAGATCATCAATCTTCACCGAGCATCGACTTCTTCGTCAGAGCCTATACTTCTTCTTTTACGACCCGACTACTACTCTGCGCTGGACTTCTTCTACAACGATTATTTTCCTGGAACGACAGAGATATGTTCCGGTGACCTGCAGGCACGGCAGAGATACGTTCCGGTGACCTAATATCGCATCGACTCTACATGCATGGCAGAGATACGTTCCGATGACCTGAAAACCGCAAACTCGTCCTCGAGCGAGGTCTTCTAGCAGTAGCGGACATATGTTCTTATGATGCATCGTGTGAAGATGTGGTGTATATTTTTTCTTTTTGTTACAAGTTGTAGCTTTCTCAGCTCCAGCTTGAGGGGGAGTGTTAGAGGTATTAAATTTACATTTATGTTTGTAATCCTTCGGGTTCCGTAACCTCCCGTGACCCTTCGGGTTCCGTAACCCATGTACTCTCTAGGGTTTTCTCTCTATATAAGAGACCCTAGCTCTATGGAATGAACATCTCATTCGTCTCTCTTCTCAACACTTCCCCTCCTTTTGCTGCAATACATGTAGCCTCACATTTCCTTTTCATTTATATAATATTGTTGATGTTTTTGTTCTAACAGTTGGGTCAATCTTTGAGTCCAGTTGGGCTACTGTATCCAATAAATTTTGTTATTTCTTTAAAGGGTTTTGATAAAAGAAAATGTATTGAATTTTATAGGGCTATATATGTGTGTGTGGGGGGAAGAGGTGGATGCAACAATAAATACAAGTATTCCATAACTGTCACTGATGAGACTCCTTCAATCCTAACTTGTCAGTTAGGTAGATACATTTGCAATTGGTAGACACCACCCGAAACGTGAGTCTTGCTATATAAATTATACATTGGAAACATTTCTTACGTGTTTTTGAGTTGGGTTTTAGTTAAGATTTATATAGGAGGATCCTCTATATAAGCTCTAAATAATCGAAAGTATTTATATTTAATCTAGTGATATTTGAGGTTATATACTAAAAATGGGTCCCGTTCTTATAAGAGCAATATCATATTTGTGATTCTAGATTTCTATGGGGCAGTATATGGATTGTGATTCAACATAGAGAAATCAAAGTTCGTTCCTTTTGGTATGGTGGACATGGAGATTGACTTGTGTGCTAGGTGGTTAAGATCGCCGCATGGAGATTTGCCGATGCGCTACCTTGGCATACCTCTAGTGGCCAGACGGATGTGTCACTGACTGGTTGCCGGCGATTGAGAAGTTGGAGTAGAAACTGTCGTGGTAAAATTTTGTTTTCCTGTCGAGGAATGACATGTTGGTGTTGCTGCATTCGGCGCTGTTCGTGATACCTATTTCCCCCTATCTTCTAGGCCAGTGCCAGTGGGAGTTTGGAGATCATCATGAGGCGTTTCTTCTGGTCATCGTCTGGACGATCTAGCGGGCTGCCTCTGGTGGACCGGAGGACGGTGTCGTGTTCGAAGTAGGATGATGACCTCGGGGTACGCAACTTGGAGGAGATGAACAAGGCCTTATTGAGCAAGTCGATCACTCGTATTTGGGGCGACTGCAACAATTTGGTGTATGCTTTGATTCATAGGATCAACAGGGTTGGACTTTCCTTCCCTGAATGTGGGGAGTTGGGTGATGCACCTTCTTACTTCTGGAGAGGCATTTGCTGTATGGCGTAGGAGATTCGTCCTTTTTTGAGACCCATTGTTGGTGGCTGAACTGGATTTCAATTCTGGACAGATGACTGGAGCGAGGGTGGGGCGTTGGATGCGAGGTTCACATGTTTCAAGGCGTTGGCGGAGCACCCAGATTGGTCGGTGGAGGAGGTATGGGATGTGTGCTCGTTCTTTCCATAATTCAAATACGAGCTTTCAGATCGGCGATTGGAGGAGCTTATGACAATGTTGGAGGCGCTTTAGGAGGTGGTCGGTCCCTCAGAAGGTCACGATTACTGGATCTGGCGTGGTGGTTTATTTTTGGTGGGGAAGACATATAGGGCTCTGAGGGGACCTATGGTCTTTGACCCGGGTGGGTACGCGACTGACTGTAGGCGGATTTGGAAATGGAAGGTTACAACTCGAGTCAAGGTCTTCTTGTGGATCTTTAGGAGGGGAAGTCTACTGACCAAGGAGAGATTCACACGATTTACACAAACGGAGAACTCTGTTTGCCCCAAGTGTTTGTAGGATGTCGAGAACACTATTCACCTTTTTCTCACTTGCGGGAGCTCGGTGGATGCTTGGAGATTGTTGGAGTATGTGTCATATGTAAGATGGGTAAATGGATCCTTCCAAGAACCATTTACCACATTCATGAGTTTAGTCTCACATCTACCAGTGATGGGACTTGGAGGGTCTGTGGAGGCTATATAAGAAGCCCAAGACCTCCTATATCAGATGAGAAAGTGCAATGCAACATATGGACCTTTGAGGCGTTTTTCATCCCGCTCCCTAGGAAGTAGGGTTCCACGTCAAATTCCCGTGTTCTTTAAGTTTTATTCATTTATCTCTGATCAAGCTTCCACATGTTTGTTTTGTAACATGGTATCAGAGTGAGTTTGATTCTCGAGGTTTTTTTTAAGTTCTTTGTTTTTATTCAAGATTTGAGATTCGGTTTTGGGGTTTCTATTGAAACCCTAATTATGTTCTTGGAGATTAGTTTGAAGATTTATTGTTCTATTCAAGTTTATGTTCGTGATCGAGAAGAATCTTAGGGTTTGTTTCTTGAAACCCTAAGTTTCGACGTCAATGCCTCCAGATCTGCAGATCAGGCTTCATCCTACTTCAAGCGGCGACTCATGCAACCGCATCCCTCGATGATGCCACCTTCTTGCCCCAGATTCCAGGCCGTCGTAGGACGGCAACATCTTGCTCCATCGATCCAACATCTGATGATTCCAGGTAGAAGGGTCCCATTATGGGAACCCTAGTTGGAGTCCCTTCCCATGCGACGTTGGCGGCGCACCTTCATCTCTGCAGCCGCATCTCCTGCGACGAAGCTCTAGGCAGAGGCTCGATGCTGCTACTCCTCCAGCCCTCCTCTAGGCGAATCTCCCTTCCAAACGATGGTGCAACATATCTAGAAGGCGACGACACATCATCCAAAAGGCGACGACACATCATCCAAAAGGCGGAGACGATGCCGCCACATGAGCTCCAGGTTTCCTGATGGGGAACCCTAGGCGACACCCCCTTCCTATCGCGCGACGAAACTAGAGCCGCCCTTCCTCATCACATACCTCCCCTCAACGCATGGAGCTCCAGCGACGAGCTTCTCTCCTTGCAAGGGCCTCCATGTGCTACTGCTCCATCGTCGCGTGAATGACGAGTTCCCTCCTGGAGGCAACTACATAAGGAGAAACCCCATCCGGGAGGGGGGGGGCTTCGTGCATCGTTGAGAAGAGGGTTCCCACTGTGAACCCTAAATAAAAAAAAGGAGGCCCAAGATGGGTCGTGTTTTTTTAAAAATGTTTTTTCCTCCTTTTTTTGCTGCTCTTGTAAGCCCTGAGATGGCCCGAAGAAGCAAAAAAAGGGGGAGAGATGGGCTTGAAAAAAAGGCCACAGTTTTTTTAAGCCCGATTAAGATAAGCTTTGTCTTTGCACCCAAATTTGGGCTCGGTTTTAAAAAAATGTGTGTTTTTGAGAAAAAAGAGGCACATACAAAAGAAAGCTGTACGCAAAAGTAAAAAAGGAAGAGGAAAAGCTGGAAAAAAATTATTATGAACGACTTATTCGAGAGAGACAGCTATAAAAAAATGAAAAATGAAATTTCCGAGAGAAAATGATTAAAAAAAAGAGAAGCCGGAAAAAATGAGATCGACTTTTGTGATGTTTTATTCTCTCTATTCTCTTGTCTTCTCCCAACTTTGCCGATGTCATTATGTTTCGACAAGTATGAGAGAAAGGGGTAATATTGTGTAGAGTCCAATTGTCAGATTCTCCAGATTCAAATTCTTCGTATTCCAGAGGCCAGAAACATTTTCAAACTCTACAGTTTTCAGTTCCAGACTCTACGGTCAGATTCCGAGTCCTCAGTCAGATATGCACATGTTTGCCATCATTTGTTGTGGTCCCCATCTTTCTGGTTTTTTCGGCTTAGAGTTTTCATGTGATCCATAGGTACTCCATAGTAGAGATCTCATTCCTCATGCCATGTGGGCTAGGGTTTTCATGTGGTTTCATATGGACTCCAGAGTAGAGATCCCATTCTCTGAGCCTGTATGGAAGAGACCCAGTTCTCCGACGAGGAGATCTTTTTAGACTCCATTCTCCAGCGATCGTGGACTCTGATGAGGATGTCACAACAACTTTTTAGTTCGGTCCTTTCAGAGATGGAGCAGTTGTCCACATGATCCAGTCTTCTATATGTGGCGGGTCAGAGTTCTCTAGGTGGAGACTCATTTTTAGTTTCAGTGGCTCTAACAGGTGCAGTACTGAGCACACTCAGTTTGACTCACGCTCCAACCCATTTGGTCCTCCTCACCTGCATAGCATGAGAAGCAATGTCATCGACAACAGCCAACAGTTGTGCACGTTGAGTTGATATTGTCCGTAGTGTCTTGTAGCATGAGTTTGAGATTTCTTTCTGTTTGTCCAAGCTGAGCATTGCATGCTCCAGTTTGAGGGGAGTATTGGAGTATATCATAGAAGGAAATATCGCGATATATCGATGGTATATCGCCGATACATCGATATTGATATGAGATCAATATCGGTATCGATATGTCGATATATCCTTCTTTTCAGGCCATTTCTTCACAAAAGAACTTCGATATAGGCGATATTTTGGCGGCATATTGTCGATATATCATCGAAATATCATATCGATACGATATCGAAACGATATCGATATCGATATTGCCTTCCATGGAGTATATGCGTCATATGTAAGATGGGTAAATGGATCCTTCCAAGATCCATTTACCACATCCATGAGTTTAGTCCCACATCTACCGGTGGTGTGACTTGGAGGGTATGCGGAGGCTATATAAGAAGCCTTAGACCTCCTGTATCAGATGAGAAATTGCAATGCAACATATGACCCTTTGAGGCCTTCTCCAGTGATTTCATCCCGCTCCTTAGGGAGTAGGGTTTCGCGTAAAATTCCTGTGTTCTTAAAGTTTTATTTCTTTATCTCTGCTCAAGCTTCCGCATGTTTATTTTCTAACAGAGAGGTTTTGGGAATCACATTGTGTGTTTTGGTAGTGTTGCTAGCTTCTGGAGCTCCATTGGGGCGGATTGGAATGGTTCCGAGATGGATAGGTCTCTAGATGTGCGGCAATGGTTTGGGCTCATGTGTTGGCTAGGAATGGGGCCATGTTCTGTCAGGATCGCTTCTATGCTGACAATGTGGTGGCACATGCTATTGCGATGATTGAGAGTTGAAACCTATTGCTTGTAACATGTTTTTTTTTTGTGTCAACTCACATTTGTATTAGGCATGTCATAATTTTTGGTGATAAATAGTGAAGTTTTTGAGCACTCACCTATACGGCGGATGCCTTTTTTCTTTCAAAAAACACTTAATCATCGGAAATAACTCTTTTTTCAAAAAACAACAAAAGATACATTGAAATAATGAGATATATCGGCAGAATGCTGGTAAATATTGCTCATTTCATTGAGATTTAGTCGACAAATAGGAAAAATCGTGGGAAGGGAAAGCGTGACGTATTTCAGTACTGTTGAGATGGGGAAACCAAAATTTTTGTCGAAATTCAACGAGGTTTAAGGCCGAGTCATGTTCCCGAATCCACACCAAGACTTACCAGATGTTTATTTTGATCAGATTATGTCAAGCGCATAACAATTTTTGGAATTAAATTAGCTCAAATAAAAGGAAAAACAGAGCCACCAAAAGGCTGGGAGCACCTTGATTTTTGTTGAAAATAGCCAACGGAGATATGTAGGAACCCTAGAGGTTCATGGAAGAGTACCTTGTAGATATGGAGCACCTTGGAAAGATCTGAGTTGAAGAAATTGATGCAATTCATGCCCAGATTTGAGGGGCCTAGTGCTGTTTCAGCCGTTAAATAAAGTCCTAATGTCTCCTTTTGTTGTTATAATTTCCAGGGTTTACATCTAATTTTTTTAATTCCCTTTCGAGTCGAGTGCAGCCTCATTATTATAACAAGGGGGTTGGTGGAAGAGGAGAGGAGCTTTGGAGAACAAACAAAACCCATACAGGCCTTTAGTATCAACCCTCTTCTTTTCTTCCTCGTCTCATCAACTCACCCCCAAACCTTTCCCTTTTCCCCTTCTTTCCCCAAGCCGGGCTCCCTCTCCTCACCTCCTACTCTTTCCTTTACCCTTCATTCCTCCTAACCCTGATTCTCCCTCTCTCGGTTTTGCTCTTCTATAGCATTCCTAAACCCTATCCTCGCCACCTCTTCATCTCATCACCTGCCAACAAGCCCCTATGGTGCCTTGCTACCTCAATGCACCGTCCTACCATCATCATCTCAAAAGTCCACCAGTCCCATCTGCAGCCCTGCAACACCATCACCCGTCACCATCTCCACCTCTCCTGCAATTTGCAAGTCAGTAGGTATGGTTTTTTTGCTTTTCTCTTTATCCAGTGGGTATGGAGTTTGTCTAAGTAGTTTTGCGTTATTTCTTTGAGTCCCAAATTCTGATGTCGCCTTGTTGCAGTTGGTTAAGGATCAAAGTTAGTATTCTGTCATTTTTTAGCTCCTACATCAAATTTCTCTAAAGAATCATACTGAAGAATCCTAATCCTACAGTTATTGTTGGCGGATTATGTGACATTTCTTTATCTTGTTATAGTGTTTCATTTATTTTATAAAGTTGGTTCTTTTATTCTCCTTTAAAATCTGTCTGTGTCGGGGAACTCACGTGGAAAAAGGATAGTCCCATGTTCTCTTTGTTCCTGTGGTGATCACATCAAGTACTTTTTAGACTACAACTAGCAAACCAACCCACGCTTCGCAGTGGGAGAGTTACCTATGAAGCAAAATTTTAGAATCCTTGAATTTTCAATTAGACATTTCTTTAGATTTAAAGGTGAGTTTTGAGAAATTGAATGAAATTACATGATTGTGTAAAAAATTAACATACAAAGGTCGTTTTGAGATATCATCACGAGATGAATCGTTATTCGGAGTAGGAAAGTGTCATAAAATAGAAATTAGATTTTAAAAAATAATTTCTTGATGAGATATTGTAAAGTCACAAAAAACATAAACACAGTATATTACAGAGGACATTTCAACTGATAAATAATACATTGATTGTCATTTTTTATGATGTTTCTAAGCTATTTATAAATCTGAATTTTTGGATCAATTATTTCATTTTCTTTACTTTGATATACAGATATTTTTGATCTAATTAAGTATATTTTCCTTTACATATCATATATCTTCCCTATCTTATGTCCTCATTACCTTCTTGTTTGAGTATTCTTAGAAAAATATATCATAGGAATAGAAAAATATAGTATAGTTGGACAATAAAATAGAAAAATATATGTTAAATATGAAGGGCGTTTTTATTTTCAATTTTTCTCCATCATATATTAGATTTTTTTTCTGAATCAATGAAAACTATAATTAGTAATATATATATATATATATATATATATATATGGAAGAGATCAATTATAATTGATTGTATAGGAATCCATACATTTTCCATTACCTTTGGAAAGTTAACTTCGTACATGATTACATGATCTGCATTTTAATAAACAATTATTTTGATGAAATAGATAACACATATTTGTTCCTTCTTTTTATTAAATGCAAATTTACGAATTTTAACCATAACCTTTTAGAAGGAAAGAAAAAAATGCCCAACAACCGCACAATCGAAGTTGGTTTGACATTTTTTGTGAATTGATACTTGTGGGGTTTGACGTAGGTTCGATAGTTTTTTTAATTAATAAGTTGTAGAGTTTGGAGTGAATTACCTTTTCATTTTATGGGGATACAACAACAATTTGAATATATATATATATATATATATATATATATATATATAAGAATTATGCTTTCATATTTGCTCAAAAAGTTAAGTATACGATAACGATAATGATCGAGATGAATACCATTTTGATCAAATATATATTACACCTTTAATTTTATTTGTTCACTAAATGAAAATATTTTCGTTGTAAATAATGGATTGCTTTTTTGATTTTCTTTACTTTTATCTAAAATATTTTTGATAGAATTTATTATTAGAATGGATGGAAAAGATGGTATTAAGTGTAGAAATTAGAAAGAGAGGAGAGAGAAGTGGTGTTTCACCTATTTTATTAAATATGGAGATAAATATGAAGAGATGTGTTTTTTTTGCTAAACAATATGAAGAAATGTTCGATCTAAGGGGAAAAGGGAGATTGGGGAGAGAGAGAATGGGAATTAGACGATAGAAGTGGAGGGAGAGAGAGAATGCAATGGGGTGGAGAGAGAAATGAGAGGAGAAAGGGGGAAGATGCCATTTGTCATCCTGAAGGAAAGAGTTTTTTTGAGGCCCAAGAGAAGGGGGAGACACTCAACGGTGTTCGCCCCAATATATTAAAAAGAGAAGACAAAAAACAAAAACGAGGAAAAGAGGAAAAAAAAGAAAAACAAAAGCTGTACAAAAAAACTCCACTGCCCCCAAAAAACAAAAACCACATCGGGGCCTAAACCGCAATCCAATCAGCCACAAGTCTCGCACAAAGAGTAAGCACGTTGTCCTTGTAAAAGCGTTGGCCCGAGAAGAGGGCCTCATTCCTCCCCAACCAAATCGACCATAGCCTTGCAATTTGCAGCAAAATGTCCCTTCTTTCCCTGTTTCTGTTAAGCACCAGTGATCCACAAAAAGCCGCCAAGTCATCCGTTCTCACCTAATCCACATCCGCTTCCTCCCAAACCCCTCTGACCGTGGGGCAATCGAAGAATAAATGCTCAATGGTCTCCACTGCCGAATCGCATAACACACAGGTACTGGAGATATTGCCCAAAATCCTTGCGCAACGATCTCTCGTCATCAGCCGCTGCCTACGAAAAAGCCATAAAAAGAAGCCAAGGCGCTCGGGGATCTTTAGGCCCCAGAAAAACCAACAATCCCGCACCAGCAAATCAGACCGCGCCGGCGGTGGCCCAATCAAAGCCTCATAAGCTTTCCGCGTCGTGAAAGGACCGCCCCTCCAGACCCAGTGATCCCGACCATTGGTAGGCCTACCTGCATCACCGATGGCGTCCAAAAGAGAGATAAAATCAACAAGCCTCTGATCCGAGAAATTTGCCAGGAAAGGCGAACACCAGCACCCATCCGCCCAGCAAGAAGCGACAGAGGCATCTTTGTCAGCCGCTAGCGCAAACAAACGGGGGAACCTCACATTCAAGGATCCCCCTCCCGTTCAATCGTCCTTCCAAAACATAAAGGACTTACCATATCCCAACACCGGCATAAACAATGACATATTCCTTTGAAAGATCCCCAGCGCACCACACCAGAACGGAGTTTGAGCTCCGACCACACCAGCCCTCTCTTCCACCACCCTTCCTTCCCCGTGAATCTCCCTCAGGATGCCGGTAAGGAAGTTATCATCCTTGCCCCAAATTTTACTCGCCCATTTGAGAAGAAAAGCATCATTCACAAGCTCCAGTCGCCGCACGCCCAATCCACCTTCCCGCTTGCTTTTAGTGACCTCATCCCACGCCACCAGATGCAGCCCCCCTCGCCTCACCATTCCTTTTCCACAGAAATCTACGCATACATTTTTCAAGACGGGTGCGGATCCCCACCGGCATACGACGATTTGATAAGTAGAATACCAGAATCGAAGAGAGCACCGCTTTGAGAAGAACAAGCCGCCCCCCTCTCGAGAGCAAGGCCGACCGCCACCCAGCAAGGCGCGTCTCCACTCTCTCGACGACCAGAAGCCAATCCCTAATCCTGGCCCTCCCCACCACCAACGGCAAACCAAGGTAATCGATAGGTAGCTCACTCGGAGGAGACCCCAAGATCCGGCCGCACTCGATCGCCTCCGCCTCCGACATCCCAAAAAGAATCACCTTGGATTTGTTCCCATTTTATACATACCCAATAACTCGCTGAAGAGTTCCAACATCGCCGCCATTCTGGAAACCTCGGATAAGCCTCCTTCAATAAAGCAAATGGTGTCATCCGCGAACTGGAGCAAGGGCACACACAACACGCCCTTGGAGTATCCCCTCGAAAGGCCGACATCAATCACACGGTCCGCCATGCGAGCCAAGACATCAACAGCCACGACAAACAATAGAGGAGCAAGGGGGCACCCCTGGCGCACCCCCCTCCTAGGATGAAAAAAGCCCCCATCCATACGGCCATTGACCAAAACAGTGAAGGACGCGGTGGTAACGCAACGCCGCATCTACGATATCCAAATCTCTGGGAAACCACGCCTCCTCAGAACTGACCACAAGAAACTCCATTCGAGGCAGTCGTACGCTTTGGCGAAATCGACCTTCCACAGCACCCCCTGTTTTCCGGACTTCTTCTAATCGGTGACCAACTCCGACGCCACCGCAATGCAATCCGATATCTGTCTGCCCCGAATAAATGCCGCTTGGATCGGAGAAATAATCGAATCCAAGACCCGAGCAAGCCAATGAGCCAACACCTTAGCGACGATAAGATATATGCCGTTGGATATCGAAATGGGACGAAAATCCTCAATACGCTCCGCCGCGGAGGACTTAGGAAGCAGCACAATGAAGGCTCTATTAATCCGATCAAACCCTGCATTCCCACTGCAGAACTCCGTAACAACCTCCAACACGTCTTCGCCCACCACCTCCCAAAAATCCCGATAGAACGCCACCGGAAAACCATCGGGGCCCGGGGACCCATCCTTGTTCAAGTCACACACGGCCACCTTGGTTTCCTCCAACGAAATCGTCCGAGTCAAATCCTCGCAGGCCGCATCAGAAATGGACGACGCCCCACAACCCAACCATCGCCACCTCTGCGGGGAGCGCCTGGCAGTGAAGCTCTTGAAATGATCAGTAATGGCACGCCCCATCTCTCTGTCCCCCACAAACCGCACACCACTTATCGTAATAGAGCGCAGCGTGTTGGAGCGCTTTCTTCCGCTAGCCACACGGTGAAAGAAGGCCGTATTGGCATCATCCTCTTTGATCCAAGTTATCCTCGACCTCTGATGCCATTCAGTGGTCCGCCTCTTGTCCTCCGCCACAACACGCCTTTGCGCAAGAGAACGCTCACGAAGCTCCCCAGGCAGAAGCTCCCTATCGTTCTTAATAATATCAAACTTCGCAATGATTTCCTCTGCCTGCACCCTGGCGGCGACTCTTGCCACCCTCGAATCCTTCTTGAATAATGCAAGCTTTTTCAACAACGACGAGAGCTTCTGGTCAAACCTTGAGGCCACGGACCCCACAACACACGACTGAACCCAGTGCGACATCACCATATCCTTGAAGTTCGCCTCCTGAAGCCAACATTTCTCGTATCTAAAGATGCCCCTCACTGTAGGGACCTCACCGGACTCCCAGAGAATAGGCGAATGATCCGATAAAGAGCGAGGGCGAGAGGACACCGAACAAATAGGGAACATCTCCAAAAGCTTCCCAGAAGCCATGAAGCGATCAATTCAAGAGCGGGAATTATTATTCCTCCAAGGGTACTTAGTATCCTCCGCCACCAGAACCTCTAAAGCCAGCGAGTCCAACACCTCAGCAAAGTTGATGGAGCCTGGGTCCTGGCCATCCCTGGACCGGGGACGATCCGACGAATGGAGCGTAACATTAAAATCTCCCCCAATGAGCAAAGGAATCCCCTCAAATGCACTGCCCGCATCACGTAAATCATCCCACAACTCCCTTCCTTTAATGTGGCAACAAGGGCCGTAAATACACGAGAAAGCGATAGAAGTGGAGGGAATGGGAGTTAGACGATAGAAGTGGAGGGAGAGAGAAAATGCAATGGGATAGAGAGAGAATAGGAGGAGAAAAGGGGAAGGTGCCATTGTCATCCGCAAGGAAAGAGTTGGGGGGAGAGAGAATAGGAGTTAGATGATAGAAGTGGAGGGAGAGAGAAAATGCAATGGGGTGGAGAGAGAATGAGAGGAGAAGAGAGGAAGGTGGCATTTGTCATCTACAAGGAAAGAGTTAGGTAGATAGGGTGCTTCCATGTGTCATGAAGAAGGAAAGAGATGGGAGTAACCCAGTTTTAGTATAGATATAGATGTTTAATACTATTATCTAGACAATTCTGGGAATTCTCGCCTGACAGGGTCACATTGGTGCATAATCACATCACTTAGTTGAGTTGTTACATCATAGCATAATATTTTTGCCTATGTACCATTAGTTAGGTCAATCTGTATGCCAATATTGCATTAAAGTGGTATCAGAGCCTATTCAGTCCATAAGAAAACAACTCTGTCATATCATATTTTCCATTTCCTTTTGCATTGCATCTGTGAAATATTTTCATTGTTTGGACATTCGTATTTGGTTATCGCTATATTCAGCTCAACTGACCATTTTATGCTTGTTAAGTGTTCATCCCAGCTGACCGTTTATTTCCTACTAAATGTTCGGCTCAGCCGATCATTTTATTCCTACTAAGTGTTCGGCTCAGCTGACCATTTTATCCCTAAGTGTCCGGCTCAGCTGATCGTTTTACTCTAGCTACCGACCGTTTTGGTCTCGCTAAGTGTGAGGTGACCATTTTTATTGCTAAAGTGTGCAACCTAGCTGAATCATTACCTATTTATATTAAAAGTTTCTGGCTTGTTGTCCAACCTGTGGAAAGTGTTCGGCTTTATCAATCATTAGCGAGTCTGTTTGGTTATGTCTACACTCTCGTTGAAAGAGTAACAGTGTTGCCGCCTGTTCTGTAAGAAAAGGTTAGTAAAAGATGTATAAAAGTACTTATATATATTGCCACCTTTTTTTTGCAAGTACAAGTTGTTTTGACATCTTTCATTTCCGAATTTTGCATTGCACAACAAAATCCGTCTTCGTTTTTGCTCATTATTGAGTCCTCGCGTCTGTGTGCCTTTATGAACTGCTCTTTATGGCTCATCAACTGGTCCCTCATCCCATGGTATGTCTGGAAGCCATGAAAGCAGTCCTATGTCGAGAAATTTGTCGCACTAAAACCCGATTAGAAAGCATAGAGTACAATGGCCAACAATACACAGCAACTGGAAGTTTTGAATTTTGACATTATGGAGAGGATAGACACGATCACCACTTTAAGGGCTCTAGTATGTCTTCAAGTACTCGAGATCATAATCCCCAAGATTGTCGACAAGATTAAACTGTCTTTGATTTTAGTTCGGCGAGCGATGCTAACGATGTGCAATCCCTACATCGGAAATCACCTCATACACTTAGATGAGGAGGGAGCACAATGAACGTCACGAGCGACGAGAGGCATATCAATATACAAATAGGAGGCTTGAGCCACATGGTCGGCATCAGAACCAGTTACAAGAATCCATTTGGGATCATGCCATACTGATTGATGTAACTGATTTTGATGGGTGAAATGATCGCAACGTCTTCCTCAACTAACTCGGAGGCCCGCTCTCTGATCTCATTTTCCGTTGATAAGCCCAGTAAGGTCAGCCCGAAGCTGCATTCAGACAAAGAACCCAGATAGTCGATAGCTGCAATTCCAGGGTGATAGATGAACCCGGACTCAGCAAGAGCCATAGCTCCTAAGCGGAAAAAGACATTATATCTTAGCTCACCTTGAAAAAAAGACATCCTCTCTTAGCTCACTTGGCATACCACTTGGTCGACCTACTTCGGTCACGCCCCTTCCGGTCGACTAAGCGCTTAGAAGAAATCTGACTTCCACTATGTTGGGAAAAATGAGAGACTTGTTTATTCTGTACGCCCTAGGCTCTCTTATATAGGAGAGTAGCCTATGGGTAAATTACATCAAGAGTACGAAAGAAAAGAGGAAATACGAAATGGTACAAAATAACATAACATATATCTCTACACTCCCCCTCAAGGTGGAGCATAGATGTCGATCATGCTCAGCTTGGACGAGCACTTCTGGAATGGTCCTCTAAGTAACGCCTTGGTAAAGATGTCTGCAGTTTGGTTCCCTGAGCTAACATGGGATGTAGAAATAAAACCCTTATGAATCATATCTCGTATGAAGTGACAATCAACCTCAATGTGCTTGGTTCATTCATGAAATGCTGGATTATTTGAAATAATTATAGCAGCTTGATTATCACATTCCAGAGCCATAGGAAGTGTGACTTCTATATATAGTTCTGTAAGAACAGCTTTCACCCACATCATTTCTTACTGACCTGGGCCATAGCCCTATATTCAGACTTAGCGTTGGATTTGGCTACAACTGTTTGCTTCTTGCTTTTCCATGAGACCAGAGAGTTTCCGACATACACAGCAAATCCACTGGTGGACTTCCTATCCTTGGGGCATCCTGCATAGTTTGCATCTGCACATGCTGAAATAGTAATCTCCTTGTCTTTCTTGAACAGTAGACCTGCACCTGGAGATGACTTAAGATACATGAGTATCATATGTATTGCATCCATATGTACCTGACGTGGTTGCTACATGAACTGGCTTACCTAACTAACAACGGAAGAGATATCGGGTCTAGTAATAGTAACATAGAGAAGTTTGCCCACCAGTTCTCTATATCTTCTCCTATCCACCTCCTCAGTGTCATCATCATATAATTTCATACTCGGATCCATGGGTGTAGTGGCAGGTCGACAACCAAGCATTCCTGTTTCACTAAACAGGTCAATGACATATTTCCTCTGGGTCATTACCAATCCATGAGGATTTCTGGCGAACTCCAGTCCCAGAAAATATCTAAGGACTCCAAGATCTTTGGTGACAAATTCGCGACCCAACATTTCTTTCGCCCTCTGAATTCTTTGTCCATCATCACCTGTAATCAAGATATCATCTACATACACCATACTTACAATGATACCTCTGGATGTCTTCTGTATGAACAAGGAATGATCTGCATTGGACCGTCTGTACCCTTGTTTTTCAAACAAGTCTGAGAGCTTCTGGAACCAAGCTCTGGGACTCTGCTTAAGGCCATAGATGGCCTTACAAAGTCTACACACCTTAAAGCACTCCCCCTCAACAGCGAAACCAGGTGGCTGTTGCATGTAGACTTCCTCCTGCAAGTCACCATACAAAAAGGCATTCTTCACATCTAATTGGAATAGTGGCCAATCACGAGTAATCGCGATAGAAAGAAGGATCCATAGGGTTGAATGATGAGCAACCATCGAGAATGTATCAAGATAATCTACCACATATGTCTGTATAAATCCACGAGCAACCAAGGCCTTAAATGTCGGTTTCGGTTACCATTTCGGTATCGACCAAAACAGAATTTCGATGGAATTTCGATGGAATTTCGACCGAAATTTTGGTCATTTCGGTCATTTTTTGTACTAGGACCCCCATATTTCGGTCATTTCGGTCATTTCGGTCGAATTTCGATTTCGACCGGATATCGATATTCGACAGAAATTCGACCGAATTTCGCTGAAATTTGAGGCCATGCGAGCAACCATGCGTGCCTTGTATCTGTCAATACTGACATCTACATTCTGTTTAACCGTGAAGACCCACTTGCAACTCACTATAGACACATCAGTAGGTGCAGGGACAAGGCTCTAGGTACCTCTCGACTGAAGAGCAGTCATCTCTTCTTCCATGGCTAGACGCCATCTACTGTCCTTCAATGCATCCTTGTAATTCCGTGGAATATTCACCGCCGATAGTGCAATAACAAAGCTCCTGAAGTCCCTAAATAAACGATCAAAAGAGACGGTGGATGCTATAGGATATGATGCGCAGCTGCGCTTCTGTTTCCGGAGTGCAATAGGTAGATCCGAATCACCTGCATCCTCTTCTGGCCTCTGTAACACATCCTGCTCAGGTAATTCATCAGATCCATCAATATTGAATGTATTCTCAGAACATACCTCAGACGAGCTAGATGATGAGCAGTGACCATGAGCAGAAGCAGGCCGACGGGTATAGTGGAGTGGCAATGGGGAACATGAACTGTAACGGGAGGTGGAGGAGATGTAGGTAGTGGTGGAGGTGGTGATGGTGGTGGCATGTATATGACTTCATTAGTGCCTGAGGATACCAACTGGTCACCTGTAGGAGAGTACATAACATACTTGAAAAAGGTAACATCAGCACTAACCAAGTATTTCTTGCATAATGGATCATAACATTTGTACCCCTTTTGCGTTCCGGAGTACCCAACAAAAACACACTTGACAGCCCTAGGAGAGAGCTTGTCAATACCTGGAGACAACTGGTGAACAAAGGCCACCGAGCCAAACACGCGTGGAGTGAGGGAGAATAATTCTTTTTCAGGAAAAACTAGGGAGAAAGGAATCTTCTCACCTAAGACAGACGATGGCATATAATTAATGAGATAACACGCCGTGAGGACAACATCGCCCCAGAAGGAGTGAGAGCATGACTCTGTATAAGAAGCGACCTGGTGACATCAAGTAAATGACGATGTTTTCTTTCTGCAACTCCATTTTGTTGGGAAGTATAGGCACATGATGTTTGGTGGATAATCCCTTGTGTTGAAAAATAGTTGGATAGATTCTGGGTAAAAAATTCCAAGGCATTATCACTTCTAACAATCTTAACAGGTGTAGGAAAAATATTACGAACTTCATTGATGAAATTTATGATAATATTCCCGGCTTTAGATTTATTCTTTAACAAAAAGACCCAAGACACACGAGAAAAATCATCCACAATAACCATATAAAACATGTGTCCCTGATGATCAGGAACACGACTAGGACTTCAGATGTTGACATGAAACAACTCAAACTTGGAGATACTGCTCCAACTCTGACGACTGGGAAAGGTAGACCGATGATGCTTTCCCATCTGACAAGCCTCATATTGGATGGGCGTGTGAGGAGAAACCTGGGGTAACACACAACACAATTTCTGAAGCTGTAGATGGCCAAAGCGCAAGTGCCACAGGAAGGGAGAGACAGATCCAACAGGAAGAGAGGAGGCTCCGGCATAAGGGGTTCGACTGAGACGATATAGGTCGCCTTGCTCATAGCCACGCCCAATCACGTTGCCCGTAAGGATGTCCTGAAAAATGAGAGATGGATAAAAAATTGTTCGACAATGTAAATCCTTTGTAAGCTGGCTAATGGATAACAAATTCATAGAAAAATCAGGTGCGTGCAGCACATTCTTGAGGCGCATAGAGGGTGTCAGGCTAATCTCCCCCTGACCAGTAATCGGGGAATGCGTTCCATTGGCAATAACCACAATACGGCCTGGAGGAACCTGTCTGTAGGCTGTAAGTAGACCTTGGTCACCACACAGATGATGTGTGGCACCAGAGTCTACAATCCACTTTAAAGTATCTGATCCACTACTGCTAGTGAATGCATAAATGCTACCTGAGGTACTGGTGGATGCAGAAGCAGCAACATCGGAGTGACTATTAGACGCATGCACTGATGCAACGGGACTGGATGGAGGAATAATGCCCCTCAGACGGGCTACAAGATCATCAAAGTGCTGATCCAGAGATGAAGCAGATGGAGGCTCAATCTGTTCAGCTACTCGTGCGGAAGCAGGAAATCCATGTTTGGAGTAGCACGTGTCTTCAGTATGCCCAGAACGGTGGCAAAAAGTGCATGATGGCCGAACACGACCCCCTCTACCCCGAGGTCCACGGCCACGGGACTAATGATGACCTCCACGACCTCGATTCGCTGCCATGGCTGAGGCGGTCTGATTTGCAATGGATGAAGGAACAGTAATACGGCTCAGTCTGTGAAATGCTTCCTCCATCGGAGGAATGGTGGAGTCTGCCAAGATCTGGGAGCGTGCAGCCTCGTACTCCTGATCTAGAGCCGCCAGAAATACACCAACCATAGTGGCATTCCGGTAGGTCTCCTGTTGCTCAGGAGTGGCTGTCAGAGGCGTGAAGCTGTAAAGCCTCTCAAACATTCTTCGTAAAGATGTGTACAATGAGTGTAGAGGTCGTCCATTCTGCTTGATAGTAAAGATGTCATGCTGGAGTTGCAGAATCTTCGTCTCATTCTTTGCCTGAGAATATGTAGCAGCCAGAATATCCCACATTGCTTTTGCAGTGGGCTGATGGAGAATATCATTGGCAATCTCAATTGGCAGGGTTCCTGATAGCCAAACCTTGACATATGTATCATCTGCCTCCCATGAGGCATTGACCCCAGTCTTCTCAACATGCTCTTCTTCGGCAAGAATGTGCTTCTTACTGTTTGACTTCATCATACTCATGAACTGCATTGCCCACAGTTCGTAATTTGAACCATCCATCTTCACAATAGGCGCTGGACCTCTGAAGGCGCCTGTAGATGGGATGTCTGCTTGCTTTCTGACATTATGATAATAGAAGACTAGGGTAGTAGACTGAAGATATGATCGTCTACACGGACATTAACGGGTTTAGTTGCATGTGTAGACTTAAGCAACCAAACCCATTAATTTGAAAAAGCATGCACGGAACGAGGGATGGAGCCGTACGCGCGCGGAACGAGGGCTGGAGCTGCACGCGTGCTGACCTAGGGCTGTACGCGCACGGAAATATGGGGCTTCACGCACACAGATGTGCGCACATGAACGCGCACAGATGCGCGCATAAGAGCACGTACATGGGCGCACACAGCAACACACACAGGGGCTGGTGCGCTCAGGGGCAGCGTACAGTGGCGGCGCACGACAACACAGAGGTTCGCACAGGCGCACAGGGGCACGCACAGGCGCACTGGCAACACGCACAGGCGCACAGAGGCGCGCACAGGGGCGACGCACAGGGACTGGTGCGCAGGGGCTGGCGCGAGGCAGGGAGGCGCGCGCGCGGAGGGCTCGGAGGTGGAGGCTAGGGTTAGGGTTTGGTTCGAGAACTCCGGTCTAGGACCGTTGCTCTGATACCATGTTGGGAAAAATGAGAGACTTGTTTATTCTGTACGCCCTAGGCTCTCTTATATAGGAGAGTAGCCTACGGGTAAATTACATCAAGAGTCCGAAAGAAAAGAGGAAATACGAAACGGTACAAAATAACATAACATATATCTCTACACACACTACTCTGTTCTAATGGATCAATTGGATTATTTATTTTTTTTGAAGGATCTGTCAAGCGAGAGTAGGATCCAGTTTGCCACGTTGAAGCTAAAGGGATATGTCTTGCTTTGGCAAAAACATCTTTAGGAGGAAGGTCATTGTCAAGGCAAAAGGACACATTTGTTCATGGACCCAACGGGCAAGAACTCCACGCGAAGTTCTTATCGGAGGAGTATTGTTAGAACTTATACAAACGAGTTCAAAACCTTTGCCACAAGGTGGGTACCGTAATCAAGTACACTGAAGAGTTTCGGGTTCTGGTGGTTCAGAGCAACCTAATGGAAGGTGACTCTCTACTTGTTGCTCGATATACATATGGATTATGAACAAATAGCCAAGACAAACTATACATGCATGACTGTCACATGGTGGATGCAGTCCATGATAGAATTGTCCAGGTTGATGGTAAATTAGTTAGAAACATCATTCCTCGTATAATGACTACAATCACTCCTATTGACCCCACTATTACACCGAATGTCGTAACAAGATTGACTAGGATTGGCATGCAGTCAACCATCAAACCAATAGCCTCTGGACCTTGCACCGTTTCGGGAAATATTGTGGCATAGTCCCGATCCGTGTATGCTGGATCTTGAATCCTAGGCGTTGAGCCTATCATGGGACTTGGCACCTGCTTTAGATGCTTGCCAAAGGGTCATCGAGCAACATAATTGATGCAACATTTCTAAATTGACTGGTTGCATTGGATTGAAGAAATTATGGATTTGGGATTTTTTGAGATTAGGGATTCCCGTCCCTAATTAGTTATTTTAAATTAGTTGTTTATTTTTTATGTTAAATAAATGGAGATTGATTGTGATCTCAATATTTATGGTAGATTAAATTAGTTAGTGAGTCAATTAGAGATATTTAGAGTTGAATTAGGATTTTATTTGACTATTATTTTATTTGGTTACCAATTTTGTAATTAGACCCCCTCTTGATATAAAGAGAGCACTAGTCCATTGTAAGTTAGTTTATGTTGTGAATTGAAATTTGAGTTTTGGTTTCGAGAGAGCCTCCATCATTATACTCCTTTCCCCCTATTTCTAGGGTTTCTCCTCTCATCTTATTCCTCTCTTAACCACGCAAAGCGCGTCACGGTTCAGATTTTTCTTCTCATCCATCTCCCCGATTTCCAGATTGCTTCAAGTGATATCTGAGTATGGCTATCGACTCGTTTCGATGATCCAGTGGATTATTTGCGTTTGAAGTTCGATCTAAGTCATCTCTCCCATGCATTGTGTTTGCGTTAACAAAAGTTCAAGAACCGTCCCTAACAAGTTTCTAAGTTCAAGGGTGGTTGGAACATTAATCGAGGAATGTTGAGATATTTACTATCTTTCTTATTGTTATCTTATTATCTATCTTTTTTGTTTTCTTGTAATTTGCTCAATAGGTTCCTCTCCTATATAAGAGAACCCAAGGGCCTCTCATTAATGCAAATTATTATTTTCCCTCAACATGGTATCGGAGTGACGGTCCTAGACCGGAGTTCCCGTCTCCCACCCTAATCCTACCATCCCAGCCCCACCTTCCCACACGCCAAGCCGCTGCCGCAAGCCTTCGGCGGAGCCAAGCCCCAGGTGCCGCCCAGCCTTCGGCGGAGCCAAGCCAAGCACCACCCAGCCACCGACCGACTATTCCCGGCCTTCAGGCCGCCGGCTGGTGGTCTTCGATCACCTGGGCAGTTGCCCCCGGCTCTTCCTACAGGCGTTCAGACCAACCAAAGACCGCTTAAAGCCCCCTCCAGCCGTCTTGGGCCGCCCCCAGACCTTCCGTGCCCCTCCGCGCACCCCGACTGCTTGATTCGAGGTTCGGTTTGGTCAGATTTTGTCTGAAAACCACGACTTCAGACTTATAAATCGCGGTTCTGGCCCTAAGAGCAGCGAAGATTGATGAGGATGGTTGTATGAGTCTACACGTACAACCAATCCTCTGTATGATTGTGTAGACCTATTTCTTTCGGTCTACTCTGTTGAGTTCCGTTGTCGGTCGATCTTCAGTTATGTCAGAGAACAAGGGTGATATTTTTTCTTTCGGATCTTTTAAGGACCCGGCTCCCATCGTTAAGATGGATGGGACCAACTATGACTTGTGGTCCATGCAGTTCCTCACCCTCATGCAGTGCAACAACAAGGAGCACATCTTGACAAATCCAGAGCCAACGGATAAGACTGGGGCGAATGCTTCTTGGAAGCAGGATGACGCGTATGCGCGTGTCTGGCTTTATGGGACCCTCACCATAGAGATTGCCAATGATATTCTGAATCAGCCCACCATTAAGGCGATGTGGGATACTTTGGCATCCATCAATGCTCAAGCGAAGAATGAGGCCCAGATTCTTCAGCTATAGTTTGATATCTACAATGCCAAGCAGAATGACCGCCCTCTGTATGTGTACTACTCTTCACACTGTGGCATGTTCGAGAAGCTTCATAGCTACATGCCAATTACGACATCTATTGAGCAGCATAACACGTATAGGAACTCCACGATGGTTGGAGTCTTCATGGCTGGACTTGATAGTTGATACAGAGCATGATGCTACGCATACTCAATTTCTTACTGGAGCTACCATGCCTCCCATAGAGGAGGCGTATAGCCATCCCAGCCAAATTATCATGCCTTCTACATCCACTTCTTTCCCTCTTTAGTGATGGCCACTTCTCGTGGCCAAGGGGGACGATCCTGTCCAGGGGATGCACCCCTCGAGATAGAGGCGGTGGATGCCAGCATGGCCCTTGCACTTACTGTCATAAGCCTGGACATGTAGAGGATACATGTTATCAGAAGCATGGATATCCTGCTTCTGATCGAGTAGCGGAATAGATTGTGTCTTCAGAGACTCCAGCTACCCAGACCGATCCTCACCTGGATGATATTGTCTCTTGTATTCGAGAGATCATGACTCCTATTGCTGGCACCACCACTACAGATACCGCAGCCGCAACCAGTGCCTCTTCGAGCTCCTCAGGTATCGCCTATGCTTTTACCGGTAGTACTGGTGTAGACTAACATAGTGGATTATGGATTATGGTGCTTCTCATCACCTATGTGGAGACAGAGTGCAGCTGAGGTCCTACAGGACTATACCACCTGACAGATGGGTTGTCATTGCTAATGGTAACCACTTACCCATTACATGATAGGGGGAGGTGCATTTGGCACTATCTATGCCCCTTCAGAATGTTTTATATGCTCATGATTTTCAGTTGAATTTACTTTCCATTAGTCAGATCACTGAGGATTTGCATTGTCGTGCCATCTTTTACCCTTCATCTCTTGTGTTTCAGGACATACGGCAGGGTGATTGGATGTGGTTGTGAGCAACGAGGGCTCTACAGACTGGTCCAACCTCCTCATATTGGTGTTTCTACTATACCTACTGGACTAGTTTCTCCATATATGCGGCTTCTTCATTTTGGTCACCTTCCTTTGCAGAAGCTGTGTCATGTTCTTCCTAAGATTTCTACGAGATTCTCCTTTCAGTGTGAGACATGCCAGCTTGGGAAGCATCACCGTTCCTCCTTTCCATCACGTCAGAGTCGGAGCAGTTCTCATTTATTTGAGCTCCTTCATTTAGACATTTGAGGTTCGAATCATGTTCCTGATCACAAGGGACACCGTTTTTATCTAGTTGCTGTTGATGATTTTTCTAGACTTTCCCAGGTCTTTTTATTGAAGAATAAGTCTGAGGCTGGATCTGCAATCACATATTTTATTAATGAGATAAAGAATATTTTCTGCTAATGTCAACTATTTTCGTTCTGATAATGCCTTGGAATTTTACACTTTACAGCTTTCTGAGTTCCTTAAATCTCTTGGCATTGTTCACCAGACCTCATGTGCTTATACTTCCCAGCAAAGCGGTGTTGCCGAGCGCAAATACTGTCACTTACTTGGTATGACCAGAACCTTGTTGATACAGAGTCGTGTTCCTCACGCTTACTGGGGTGATGCTATCCTTATTGCTTGCTATTTGGTGAATCACATGTCCTCGTCTGTTTTGTGAGAGAAGATTTCTTTCTCGATTGCGTTTCCCCAGAAGGATCTTTTCTCCCTTACACCTCGTGTGTTCAGATCTGTTGCTTTTGTTCATGATGCCTCTCATGGTCGTGATAAGCTCTCTCCTAGAGCTGTCGAGTGCGTGTTTGTCGGCTACTCTCGTACCCAGAAAGGGTATCACTGCTTTGATCCGCTTAGGCGGAAATACTTTATCAATGCTGACATTTCATTCTTTGAGTCTGTTATATATTTTTCTCCTACTGGTGACAGACTTGCTCCATCTAACTCTGATGAGATCTACATGCCTCCACCTCCTATTGTTATTCCTCCACCTCCCTCTACTCCTTCTCTACCACCACCTCAGCCACCACCACCACCTACTGTTGAAGTATTTGGTTATACGTCATCTATGAGGGAGATGGGTAAATGGATCTCTACAGGATCCATTTACCCCAACCAGAGTTTAGTCCCACATCTACCGTCTGTATGATGTGGAGACTCTGTGGGGGCTATATATAGACCCCTACACCCATTATATCCAGATGAGAAAAAAACAATAGACTATCAGCCCTATGAGGTGTTCTCCCGTGGTTTCATCCTGCTCCTTAGGGAGTAGGGTTCCTTGTAAAATCTCGGAGTTCTTCATGTTTATATTCTTTTTCTCTGATATTTGCTTCTGCATTTCTATTTTCTAACATGGTATCAAAGCAGGTTCGATTCTCGAGAATTTGATCATTATATGTTTATTTGAGATTCAATTATCAGTTTCATTGTTGATTGTTCGCGAATATCATTATTTTGTTCAAGATTCAGTTTCTAGGGTTCTTAGAAACCCTAATTTCTGCATGATTATGGTTCTATTGTCGCACATGCATCTACTCGTCCAAGATTGGTTCCAGCCTGATCAAGACCAGCTCTAGGGTTCCTGATGGAACCCTAATCCTCCTGGCCCCACGCATCTCCAGATCTAGCCGACGGGGCTAGCAACTCCTCTAGGAAGGCTAGCGTCTCCTCCAGAGATCGAAGGGCTCCCAACCCCCGCACCACTTCACTGTCGCGCGTAGGAGCCTCCTGTAAGCCCTAGCTAATCGAAGCGGAGGAGATGGCGGAGCCCCGGTCCTCCAATTGAAGCGACGACGATACGAAGGTGACGATGGCTCCAAGCGGAGCACCTCCATGTAGGCATGGCCCAGGGCCGATGGCGGTGCTCCGGGGGCGATGGCGCCATCCTCCAGGCGGCTCGGATCTCCCATGGAGAGCCCCATCTCGCGCTCACCTCCTCTCGGATCTCGCGCCTCTCCTCCATCGCACGGAGCGGCACCGCCACATATCTTCTCGCAGCTCTTCCTCTACTTCCATGCTTCACGTACCTCTACTCCAACAGCCCCCCTTCGCGTACCTCCACTCCCGCTCCTTCAGATCTCCAGACAGAAGCCCGTTTGGTGGTGCGAGTCACATGCTCCTGGCGACGACGACGATCTCGCTCCCTATAGGCGGCGACAACAGAGAACCTCCCCATTGGGGGCGACTTGCGTTGGAAGAGGGTTCCCATCGGAGAACCCTAAATAAGCCCAAAGGGGGCTCTTGCGTCAGAATGTCTTAAAAAAGGGGATTATTATTGTAAATGCCCAGGTGGGCTGAAAGAAGGAAAAGAATGTTAAAAAAAGGAAAGAGAGAAGTAGAAAAAATTGAAACGGCTAATAAATGTTTCAAAAAATGTGAGAAGAAAAGTCGATTTTTTTATTGATACAACTTATAAAAAAAATAAAAAAATGATGATTTAAAAAAAGAAAGGAATGGAAAAATGGTGCCGGCTAATAAAAAATGGAATGAAATAGCCGAGAAAAAAAATATGGAAAAAATTCTGATGGAGAAAAGTTGAAGAAAAATGCGACGACTTATTTGGTTTTGTTTTCTCCCCATTTGACTTGTCTTCTCCTAACATTGTTGATGTCTTTGTTTTCCAACAAGTATGGGAGAAAGGGGGAGTATTGTGTAGAGTCACAGGTCTGTTCCGGATTCAGATGTTTGATTCCAGACCAGCCGGTTGTTCAGACTCTGCAGTTGTCAGATGTTCAGACTCAACGTCAGATAGTTCCGAGTCCTCAGTTTCAGACACGTACATGTATGTGGTCTTCTTTTCAGATGTGCACATGTTTGCCATCATTTGTCGTGGTCCCCATCATTCTTGTTTTCAGCTAGGATTTTCATGTGATCCATAGGGACTCCATAGTAGAGTACCTTTCCCTATGCCATGTTGGCTAAGGTTTTCATGTGGTTTCATAGGGATTCCAAACTCCAGAGTAGAGTACCATTCTCTGTGCCAGATAGGAGAGACTCAGTTCTCCGACGAGGAGACCTCTTCAGACTTCTTTCTCAAGCAATCGTGAACTCCAGTACAGATCCTTCCGAGGTTCCTATGAGAGAGAACTCATTTCGAGGTTCCTATAAGAGAGACCCATCTTCAGAGATCTGTACATGGATAATTAGTGACGCTCTTTTCGGTCCTTTTTCAGAGATGGTAGTTGTCCACATTGTTGTGGCATGCCAGAGTTCTCCGTGTAGAGACTCATTTTCAGTTGTAGTGACTCTAACATGCGCAGTACAGAGCACATACTCTCGACGAGGAGATTCAGTTGACTCACACTCCAGCCCATTCGTACTCCTCACCTGCACGACATGAGAAGCAACATCCTCAACAACATTCGACAGTTGTGCACGTTGAGTTGATATTGTCTGTATTGTTATGTAGCGTGAGTTGAGATTTCTTTCTGTTTGTTCAAGCTGAGCATTGCATGCTCCAGTTTGAGGGGAAGTGTTGGAGTATTTGGTTATGTGTCATCTATGAGGGAGATAGGTAAATGGATCTCTCCAGGATCCATTTGCCCCATCCAGAGATTAGTCCCACATCTACCATCTGTGGGATGTGGAGTCTCAGTGGGGGCTATATATAGATCCCCACACCCATTGAATCCAGATGAGAAAAGCAATAGACTATCAACCCTTTGATTCGTTCTCCCGTGGTTTCATCCCGCTCCTTCGGGAGTAGGGTTCCATTTTAAAATCCCGCGTGCATATTTCTTTATCTTGATTTCCGATACGCTTCTGCATTCCTATTTTCTAACACCTACACCTACTTCCGCCTCTAAACCTGCTCCCGTGGTTCCTCCTCATACCGTGACTCAGTTTTTGCCACGTGGTTCCTCCTCATGTTGTGACTCAGTTTTTGCCTATCATCGAATACGCCTCAGGTATGTAATGATCACATTGTTTCTACTGATGGCACTACTGAGTTGTCTGTCCAGCAGGATTCTATACATGATGAGCAGGTGCCCTCTCCAGAAGGGAACTTACAGGCTCATGACTTGGCCGATGATTGGTGTACCGATTGCTCTGCGAAAGCAGAAACGTACATGTGCTACCTACCCTATTGCAACCTTGGTTTCGTTGAGCATACTGTCAGGGATTTCAGGATGTTTATCTTGGCACTATCAGCCATGGAGATACCACAGACATATGAGGAGGTTCTTCGCGACAATCAGTAGAGGTTGACCATGGAGGAAGAGATGGCTGCGCTACAGTCATGTGGTACGCGGAGTCTTGTTTATGCTTCAGTTGACGCATCCGTTGTGGGATGCAAATGGGTGTTCGCTGTGAAACACCGCGCAAATGGCAGTGTGGACGCTGTAAGGCGAGGCTTGTGGCACGAGGGTTCACCCAAACATATGGGATGGACTATCAGGATACTTTCTCTCCAGTTGCCAGACATTCTACTCTGCGTATTCTACTTTCAGTTACCGTCACACGAGATTGACCCCTTTACTGGCTTGATGTGAAGAATGCCTTCCTCTATGGTGATTTACATGAGAGGTCTACATGCAGCATCCACCTGGGTTTGCTACTGAGGGGGAGTGTCAGAAGGTTTGCAGGCTTCATAAGGTTATCTATGGCCTTAAGCAGAGTCCAAGAGCATGGTTCCAGAAGCTCTCGGACTTGATAGAGTAGCAGGGGTTTGTACGATTGACTGTCGATCACTCTTTGTTTGTGCACAAGACTTAGAGAGGTATTATTGTCATTCTTGTTTACGTTGATGACATTATTATTACATGGGATGATGAGCAGAGCATTCAGGTTGCCAAGGACTTGCTAGGTCAGGAGCTTGTGACCAAGGACCTTGGTACTTTATGTTACTTCCTTGGATTGGAGTTTGTCAGGAACTAGCGAGGTCTTGTTATGACCCAGAGGAAGTACGTTACAGATCTTCTTCTAAAGATAGGCATGGCAGATTGCAGACCTGCCACTACTCCTATTGACCCAAGCATGAAGCTCTATGATGATGACACTGAGTAGGTCGACAAGGGGAGGTACAGGGAGCTTGTTGGCAAGCTTCTATATGTGACTATTAGCAGGCCTGACATATCCTTTGCTGTGAGCAAAGTAAGTCAGTTTATGGAGCAACCCAGACATGCATATATGGATGCAGTCGATATGATTCTAAGGTATCTGAAGACATCACTAGGTACGAGACTTCTTTTCAGTAGAGGTACATCTCTTTTAGTTACAGAGTGTGCAGATGCAGATTATGCTGGGTGTCCAAAGGATAGAAAGTCTACTTCAGGCTTTGTTGTGTTCATAGGGAATTCTCTGGTTTCAATGGAAGATCAAGAAGCACACCATGGTTGCCAGCTCGAGCGTTGAATCAGAATACAGGTCCATGGCACATGCTAACACTGAAATGATGTGGGTCAGATCTGTTCTTACTGACCTGACTATAGAGGTGCCTCTTCCCATGCACCTCCAATGTGACAATCATGTTGCTCTTTTCATTGCCAACAACCCAACATTTAATGAGAGGACCAAGCACATAGAGGTGGACTGTCACTACACACGCGACATGATACAGAAGGGTCTTATCGCTACCACCCATGTCAACTCTGGAGACCAGATAACATATGTTCTTACTAAGGCCCTAGCCAGAGGGCCTTATCAGAGATGTTGTTCCAAGCTGAGTCTGATTGATATCTACGCTTCAGTTGGAGGGGAGTGTTGAGATATTTACTATCTTTCTTATTGTTCTCTTATTATCTATGTTTTTTGTCTTCTTGTAATTTGCCCAATAGGTTCCTCTCCTATATAAGAGAACCCAAGGGTTAATGCAACTTATTATTTTCCCTCAATAAGGAAGTATCATTCACCAACAACAAATTTCAGATCATCGCATCTTCTGTGCAGCCAAATTTCGATCAAGAAAACAACAATATACTCATACAAGATGAAGATTTTATTACAATTCTTGTACAAGAAGACAATGAAGATAGAGAACCCATCTTTGACGAAGAACCTGCAGATGAAGAACTGGTACTTGTGAATTTGGTCGAAGTGGCGGGTCAGAAGGCACTTGCACCATCATCATCGCCCCTTCTAACATCGCTGCAGCCCACCTCCCCACTGCCCTCCACCTCGACGACCATGACTGCACCACGACCACCACCCCTGTCGACACCATCCCTGTTGCTACCCTCCATCTACCCCATAGTTCCACCTCCACTCCCTCCCGCCAACCCAACACTCCCTCCTGCATCACCAAACCTTATCCGCTTCAGCATTCATTGCGACTCGATTCTCCAGGGCACCCTCACCACGAAGCTTCGCCATAGCCGCTTCTAGTGGAGTGCCCTCAGTCGCCGCCACCCATGTTTGAAGAGGCATCACACTTGCTTCCTATTCTCGTAGTACCTCCGTTGGGGCCTCGGGCAGAGCTCCGTCATTGTTCGGTGTGCCCCCTTCGTAGGCTGCGTAAAAGCCCATATCACCCTAACCTCAGGAAAGGTTGGTGCTGGCGTAAACTCGCTAGTACCTCATGTTCGATGGGCTATGGCCCTAAGGACCACCGTCAGGGCTCCATCTTGTGTGCAGTTGCCGCTCCAAGCAAGGCAGAGCACACAACAAGTCCCCATGACCGCCTTGTGGACGTGCTCGACATCGCCATATCCATTTCTTCCATGGAAATCACCTTCATCGTCGCCATAATCATTTTTTCCACGGAAACTACCGTCGCTGCCCTATTTTTGAGAAACTCTAGTAGCCTTGGAGAAAGATTTCCCTGTGTGGAGATTCGTATCCCACAAAATTAGGGATATGTGTTGATTTGGGGGTTTTGTAGGAAGCCATCCCTCCAAAAAACCTTTTATCTAAAAGTTATAGTTGGTGGGAACTCATTGATGTGAGTTATTTTTTTTGAAGAGGTAGCGAAATTGCAGCCACAACCCTTGATGGGAAGAAATTATTAACGTAACACTGAATCGAAGAAAAACTAGCTCAAATCGTGAAGATTGTATCGGAGATTTCAGATAGAATTCTCCAATCACAAATCGAAGATCAAGCAATTCATTAGGTGATGAATTTTTTAAAGCGGTGGAGAATTAATGCATTATTTCCCAAATTGATGGGTCGAATCGAATTGAAGTAATTACTAATTTGAGAATTTTAGAGATTAAGGATTCTCGTACCTAATTCGTTATTTTAAATTAGTTGTCTATTTTATTTTAAAAAATGGCAAAGCCTTCTCCCACTATAAGTAGGGTCATTTACATTGATTCCTGCTCAAATCCATTTTGAAAGATTCGATTATTTTTACACTGGTTGTCGACATTGTCGTAAAATTCGCCTTGACTAGTCGAGTCGGGGGGGGGGGGGGTAGCCGACTTGACTAGGCCAAATCGACCTATAGTCGGATCAACCCGATTAAGCGGGAGACTAAACACCTTAGTCAACCGACTAAGCGACCGAGTTCTGCAAGGAGATTTCGAAAAAGAAATGGGACCCGATTCTGAACGAAACAAGGTTTTGGGTTTATTGTCGAAACAGTACCCCAATCTCCTGCGCACGATAAACCCTCGTTGCCACCCTCGACTCGCCGCCTGGAGCAGCCCTGAGGTTCCTCGGCCTTCGTCACGTCACCTATGATCGTGCGACGAGTCCTTTTGGAGTCGATCCTCCGCCGCCCCTCCTGTGTTGCAACTCGGGTCTTTTCACCAACTGCTGGTTAGGGTTTCAAACTTTTTTTGATTTGTTTTCTTTTGTTGTTTTTTGCTTGGTTTATTGCTTGATTATAGTTACTAATGCTTAGGTATTCTTGTTAATTTGCATGTTTGTTAGCTTGTTAGGTTATTTTTGAGTAAACATTAGATTTTATTGATTATGTGCATGTTGTTTTGATATTTGTTGCTTGCTTTATTGCTTATGTTTATTATTCTCTAAATCTTGGTTAACTTAGATTTTTTTTTGATTACTTAATTTGTTCAACTTGTGCTTTTGTTACTTATATAATTCTGCTTGTTCAACTTGTATATTCAATTTGTTCAACTTGTATATTCAATTTGTTGAACTTAGAAATTCTTTTCTGGCAACTTGTCATTGGTCTGCATATATGGTTGGCATTGGTTAGCTTATTTGTTCAATTTGTTCAACTTACAAATTCTTGTATGGTTGGCATGGTTAGCTTATATGTTTAATTTGTATAACTTAGAAATTCTTATATGGTTGGCATTGGTCTGCTTGTTACTTAATTTGTTCATTAAACTTGTTACTTTGTTAGTTGATTTGGAAGTTCAACTTGTGAGTTTAGTTAGCTTTGTGTTTGTTGATTGTTTAAATTGTGAGTTTGTTGACTATGTAGATGGCTACACCTCCGGCGAACGTCGCTTCCGGTAGGGACTCGTCCTTTTACGTACCGATTACCTTGTGACTGTGCAAGAAGATTGTCAAGGGTGGTGTGTACAGGTTCAAGCAGCATCTAGCACACCGAAGAGGGAACTTGTCTGCATGTCCCAAGATGGACGAGAAAACGAAGATGTTGATTGCGTACCTTGATGATGTTGCCATGAAGAAGTCCCAGAAAGCCACTGATGTTTATGAGATGGGGGATGAAGTTGATATCACTGGAGATGTGGGTTCGACGAAGAGATCACGAGTCTTCGGATCCTTGGAGCAGAATGTCACATTGGAAGGGTTATCACGTCAGATGACCATCAAGGATGCATTCTCCAAGGATCATCGTGATAGGGTTATCTCGTACGTATCCAATTGGACATATACATCGGCAATTCCGTTTAATGCATTGACGACGAAAAACTTCATGCAGATGGTGGAGGCGATTGGGAAGTACGGGCCTAGATTAAAGCCTCCTAAGAGGTATGAGCTTAGTGCTCCGCTTCTGAAGAAGGCAGTGAAGGCTATTCACGATGACTTGCAATGCCATGGTGATACATGGATATTGACGGGATGCTCTTTGATGAGTGATGCATGGATTGCCAAGTAAGGAAGGAGCATCATCCATTTTTGTGTCAATTGCATCTTGGAGACTTCATTTTTAAAGTCCATAGATGCTCAGATGAGGCTCACACTGCGGAATATATCTTCAAGTTGGTGGAGTGTCTGCATGAAGTGAGAGTGGATAAAGCGGTTCAAATTGTGGCAGATAATGCATCTGCTAATGTAGCAGCGAGAAGATTGCTGGTCACTAAATTTCCGTAAATTTGGACTCCGTATGTCGCTCACTCCATTGATCTTGCTTTGGTGGAGATAAGCAGAGAGACAAATGTGAGGAGTGCAATCACATATGTGAAGTGGCTTACAATGTTCATCTATTCTCACACCAAAACTCTAAGTTTGATGTGTAAGTTCACCGGTAAGAGGGACATTGCAAGTCCCAACCAAACAAGATTTGCAACCACTTTTCTCACTCTCGAGAGCCTAAATGTGAAGAAAGACACCCTGAGATTGATGTTTTCCTCATAAGAGTAGAGGAACTGCAAATGGTATAAGACCACAAAGGGAGAAGCTATGGGTTCCATTGTATTCAGCCCTACATTCTGGAATTATACCGCACATGCTGTCAGAGTTTTCACTCCATTGGTTCGTTCATTGCTTGTGATTGATGTAGATCGACGCCCATCCATGGGCTTTTTCTACGGAGGGCTTGAAGAGGCCAAATGGGAGATAATTCCATCATTAAATGACGTGGAGTCGTCCTATAATTTTTTTGGATGCTGTTACCTCCAAGACCATAGGGAGGCTCGATACTCCATTGCATCTAGTAGCTTATTACTTGAGCCCATTTTTCTTCTACACTGAGTCTCGTGGTGATCCATGTGGTGAGGAGAGGATTTAAGGAGTGCATGGAACGATTTTATCCAGATTTGGATATACAAGATGCAATTACCAGGGACGAGCTTCCGACATATAGAGTTGGCTGTGGAGATTTTGGCAATCTTTTAACTGTGAGACATAGGATGGCAAATGATGGCAATTATGATCCATATATTTCGGTAATTGTTTTCTATTCATGTTAATCATATTTTATTTTTATTATTTTGATCAATTATCTATTTCAATAGCTAATTGGTGGTATAATCATGTAGATGACACACCTCATTTGAAAGTTATGGCTATCAAGGTCTTGATCTTGACATCTTCATCCTCGGGATATGAGTGTAGCTGGAGTTTATTTGACTCGGTAGTGACTCCACTCTACCCACCCAATTCGATTAGTAATAGTAAAATTTAATTTAGTAATTGATATAAAATCAAAATTTTTCGGCCTTCAGATCCATACCAAGAAGAGAAACAAGGTAGAGATGAAGAAGCTGAATGGTCTTGTGTACGTGCGTTTCAATTCTAACCTATAGGAACGTCGAGCTGAGAAAGAAAGAGATCCTCTCTCATCTCAGGATCGTGCACACATGGTTGAATGGACCGGAGATGCCGATGTTCATTATGAGGAGGTTTTTCCAGGTTCTTGATTGAGATGTGGTGCTATAACACATGCTAGTGGTGTCGAAGAGAATTTGGAACCGAGAAGCAGCCAACAAGGTGAGCGTGGAAGGGGAGCTTCATCTTCGAGCTCCAATGCTACGAAAATGAACGAGGAGCTACATCTTGAGGATATAGAAGAAGAAAATGAAGAAGAAAAGATGAAGAAGAGCTAGACTTGGACGATGACCTTGAGGATTGAATCCATTAACTTGTTACACTTGTCTAACTTATTACTTGTATTATTTTTTGGGCATGTTGTATATGTTTTTCATTTTTGAACATTAGCTTTTAGCCTCGTACTATGTACTATACGTTTTATTCTTAACCTTGCTTCATTTTTCTTCTCTTGCTATATTTTTTAAGCTCTTAAAAATATTAAAATGGCTAAATATATGAATATAAATGAGAATATATGTTATAAAAATTGTTTCATATATTTAAAATAATTAAAAATTCCAAACCAACGAATGTCCAACTAAATCTGATCACTCTATCGAATGCCGATTAATCCTTAGTCAGTGTCCCTGTCGATCGAGTACCAATTATTGACTTTTGCAACCTTAGCTGTCGACTACATAATGCAACCCCCATAAGGGGGGATTTGAATTGTTTACATTAAATAAATTGAGATTGATTATAATCTCAAAATTTATGGTAGATTAATATAGTTAGTAAGTCAATTAAAGATGTTTAGAGTACAATTAGGATTTTATTTGATTGTTATTTTATTTGGTTACTAATTTTGTAATTCGTCCCCCTTTCTATATAAATGGGGCACTGGTGGCACATAGAAATCAACATATATGGACAAAGAATCCCCATTATGGAACCATTCAGAGCCCATATCATTACCCTTACACTTATCAAAGAAAGTCTTCTTTTTTTTTGAAGATACAAAAAATTCCAGGGACTAAGTGAGATTTTAATCCTTTTTTAGTCCCTTTAATTGACATAAACATCGGTCTTTTAGTAAGATAATATGGGAAAAATTGTATGTTTGATTATGTTATGAATTAAAGTTTGAGTTTTGGTTTGCATAGAGCCTACACCATTATCCCCATTTCCCCCAATTTTTAGGGTTTTTCCTCTCATCTTATTCCTCTCCCAACCACACGAAACCCTTCACGGTTTTGATTTCTCTTCTCGTCCCTCTCCTTGATTTCTCGACTGCATAAAAAAATGCCCCTACTCACACATGGTTAACGCATATTTAGTGCAAGATGAGCCAAATAATGAGACCACCCATATTGAAGATGTTGAACCTGAAATGGTGGTTGGGTACACAAATGACAACGAAGAATGTGAGAATGTTGTTGATGTTGAGAGTAGTGGACCTTTCTCATGATTGAACAAGATAAATCTGGAGATGAAAATTGTGCATCGACAGAGGTTGTGTAACAACTCATGCTGGTACCGAAAGTTGAAAGTGATGATGCTTAGTTAAGGAGGAGCATCTTTCGCATCACATATACCTCCAATGGACGTCGATGGTCTTTAATCATAGATGGAGGATTTGGGGAAAATTTCGTAGCCCAAGAGATGGTGGACAAGTTGGAGCTACAAGCCCAACCTTTGGATCGACGTTATAGTGTGGCCTGGTTTAGATGAGGGACCCAAATGCCAATTCAACGTCAATGCTTGTCAAACTTTCCATTGGACTAACCTATAAAGATGAGGCTTCATGTGACATTGCACCCATGGATGCATGTCACATTTTGTTGGGGCGTTCTTTGCAATTTGATGAAATACATATTACTACAAGGAGAGAAAGAATATGTGCACCTTTATGATGAGCAAAATATGAATTACCCTTCAAACTGAACCTGACGCCACTAGCCTTAGGCAAATGGCACCCACCCATCCCAAAGGTCCACAAGTCGACCATCCAAACCTTATGATTGGCAAGACAACTCATCGCAGATGCGAATCATTGGTGGTTCTTGAGACCTCTCCCTTCTGATACCAACTGCAAGATCCCCTAGTCATTTTTGCCCTTATTGACAAGGAGTTTGGAAATGATACTGTAGACCCAGATAAAATAGATCCTGAGGTTGCTCCTATCCTAGTGGAATATGTTGATATAATGCTAGACGACCTATATGAAGGACCACATCTAAGGGGCATACAACACCATATTGAACTTGTCCTTGGGACCAGCTTGCCCAACCTGCCCCATTACTGGATGAGCCCGAATCAACATGAAGAAATACAATGCTAGGTTGCAGAGCTAGGAAAAGGATATATAAGCAAGAGCATGGGTCTCGTAGTTGTTCTTGTCCTCTTGACTCCTAAGAGGGAGGTGACCTAGAGAATGTGTATGGATAATTGAGTCATCAACAAAATCACTATTACATACTGAGTTTCAATTCCTCAACTTGATGATATGTTAGATATGTTAACATGGGCATGTATATTCTCCAAGATGGATCAATGAAGTGGTTATTGCCAATAAGAATTAGGCCTGGCAATGAATGAAAGACCGCTTTCAAAACTCGTGATGACCTCTACGAGTGGTTAGTGATGTCCTTTGGCCCGACTAGCACTCCCAGTACTTTTATGCATGTAATGAACCATGTCCTGAGACCGTTTATTGAGAAGTTTGTGGTCATGCCATCTTGATCTACAATGCCAATTGGAGTGAACACCTAAGCATTTGCGACTGGGCTCACCATCTTGAGGGAACAACATCTCTTTGTTTTTTTTTTGAATAATAAAAAGGGGGAGCCCTCCCAAGGCGGGAGTAACCACACCAAAATATTCATTAAGTAACGAAAGGGTACATCAATTTGAAATCCAGAAATTGTACAATGCATTACAGTGCGCCAGTACATTTTTAAAGTAAAACCGCTGTCCCTTGTAAGTGGTATCATTTCTACCAAGCCAAATAGCTCAGAGCGCTGCAAAGGGCTTGGAGACATCTCCGGAGGACCCAATGCCAACCACACGAATAGATCTCCAAAAATTCTCCGCATCTGATGCCCGAACCCACGGTAGCCCCATCGAATCCCACACCTTTGCCGAAGACCTGCACCCAAAGAAAATGTGGTCCGCATCCTCCATGACGTCCTTGCATCTGTCACACATCAAATCCGTCGCACCCAGCAGCCTGCCTCTTCTCACCTTGTCACAAAGACGGTCTCTCCGCAGACACCAAAGAAAGACCTTAAACCGAGTAGGAATCTTGGCTGCCCAAATCACCTTCAAGTCAGTACATAGGTCTTCGTCACGTTCCTCCATACCCCCACTCAGCTTCCGATACGTATTCTTCACAGAGAACTTACCATCTGCTCACACAAAATGGTCGGGGTCGTCCGACATTTCCCTGATAGGGGGAATCTCCGATAGTAACCGCAAAAAATCTTCCAACCTCTGATCCGAGAGAGCCACACGGAACCTCGGCGCCCACGACCCAGAGTCAGCCACCTCCGCCACCCTCACACCCCTGTCAGTGGCTAATGCCAACAACCTAGGAAAGCGGTAGGCCAACACTCCCTCCCCCGTCCAGTCATCCTGCCAGAAACGGAACCGTAGACCATTCCCAACTGCGGCCGGAGGAGAGCCCTGAGCCTCGGAATCACGGCACGGATCCCACTCCACAACGAAGACTCATGCCGCTTCTGCACCACCACCAACTCCCCTGTGACGCCGTAAATCTCCCTTATCAACCACAAAACCGACGAGTTAGATGGACCCCAAATGCGCACCACCCATTTGGCTAACAAGGCTCTGTTCATAGAGTCCACATCTCTGACACCCAGGCCCCCCTCCGAGACCGGTACCGTAAGATCCTTCCAAGCGACCAGGTGCAACCCCTTCATTGTCTGACTTCCATCTGACCAGAAAAAAGATCTCATTAGAGCCTCCACCTTCCTCTTGACACCAACGGGCATTAATCTTGTCGAGAAGAAAAATATCGGAATGGCGGAAAGAACATGCTTCAGTAATGTAAGTTTCCCACCCTTAGACAGAGTGGTAGCCCTCCACCCTTCCAACCGCTCCTCCATTCTCCGAAGAACACAGTCCCAGTCAGACTTCCTCAGCCTACCATCGACCAGTGGCAACCCCAGATAGGTAATCGGTAAACTCCCCAGAGGGCATTCTGCCCATGCCGCTAACCTGCTACTCTCCTCGCCATCCATCCCGATTGGGACCAGGACCGACTTCAGCCTGTTAATATGCAAACCAGAGAGGCAACCAAACACATCCACCAAAATAGTTGCATTGTGATTTTGCTCCTCTGTCCTCCCATGAAAATCAACGTGTCGTCCGCGTACTGCAGGACCGGAACGGAGATGTCTCCCAACCTGAAGCCCTCGCACCAACCCTCTTCAACCACCCGCTAGAACAAGACTGCAAGACAATCCGCAACCAACACAAAAAGCAGGGGAGCCAGGGGGCATCCCTGGCGCACCCCTCTCTGCGGCTGGAACCAACCTCCCTCCGGCCTCCCGTTGACCAACACCGCACAGGAGCTAGTGGTGACGCATCTCTTTACCCAAGCAATCCAGCCATCCGGAAATCCCCTCTTCTGCAGCGATGCCCACAGGAATCTCCAACTGATACAGTCCTATGCCTTAGCGTAATCAATCTTCCAAACCGCCCCTTTCTTTGCAGACCTCTTCCACTCCCAACAGATTTCCGAAGCAGTCACGATACCATCCGCCGTACACCGACCTGGAATCAACATCTCTTTGTTATCCTAAAGAAGTGTACCTTCCTTACAGATTTAGTCAACTTCTTTGGTTACATTATCTCGATCTAGGGGATTAAAGTCAACCCGATCAAGATTGAGGAAATGAGGGGTCAACCTACTCCATCCTCGTAGAGAAACATAGTTTTTTAGTAGCATCTTTCTTCCATCATTTTGTGAGGAACTCGAGTAGCTAAACTCCTGCCAATTCTAATTGCTTATGTGGTGGTGGCAAGTTTTCATGGACATCGGATTCGAAAGGAATTTTCTAAATCTCCAGGAACACTTGACACATGCTCCGATACTTGTTTTTTTGGATTTCTGAAAGGTGTTCGAAGTCAATTGTGATGCCTCCCATGTTGGCATGGGTGCCATCCTCAATCAGGATGGATGGCCGATTGCATTTTCACTGAAAAGTTGAATGATGCACACTCATTTTATTCCACATATGACGTGAAATTCTATGCCATTATCCAAGTCCTCAAGCATTGGCACCCTTACCTCATCCAACATGACTTCATACTCGCTGCTGATCATAAAGCCCTATGCTATCTGCAATCACAGAAGACCTTCAATAAGAGACATGCAAAATGCGCAAGTTTCTTATAAGAGTACACATTTTACTTGAAACACTGACACCATAAAGCTTGTGGTTGATGCTCTGAGTTGTCGAGCCCATTTGCTAGCAACAATTTCAGTAGAGACCATCAGTTTTGAACACATTAAAGAGTTTATATCAAGATGAATATGACTTTAGCAAACTGTACTATGATTGCCTGAATCATTTGTCAGAGTCATACCTTCACCAAGATGGTTACCTTTTTCGAGCGTCAACAATTGTGCATTAAAGCTATCTCTCCACGGGAAAACCTAATTTTGGAACCATGAAGGATGCCTTGAAGGATACTTCGGTATTGAGAAAACCTTATCCTTTCTCGAAGAGAGGTTTTATTGGCCAAAGATGAGAAAAGATGTGACCCAGGTAGTCGAACACTGCCAAACATGCTGACATTTCAAGGGTCAAGCATAGAATGCATGCCTATACATCCCTCTGCCCATCCTTACATGTCCTTGAGAAGATGTCACTGTGGATTTTGTAGTCAGACTTCCTCAGACCACCAATAAGGTTGATTCCATGTTTGTTGTGGTTGCTCAATTCTAAAATGACACATTTCATCCAATGTAGGAAGTCATCTAATGCATCTCATGCAACGGATCTTTTCTTTAAAGAAGTTATCCATTTGCATGGCATTTCACACTTAGTTACATCTTATAGGGCTACTAGGTTCTTTGTGGTCTTAGTTGAGCACACATCTTCAATACGACATTGCATATCATCCCCAAGCCGATGGTTAAACAGTTGTACTATATAGATCTTTGGGAAACTTGCTGCGTTGTCTCGTAGGAGAATGACCCACTAAATGGTCTTGGTTCTTCCTCATGCTGAATTTTCTTTGAATAGGTCCTCTTATCTCTCTACCGGAAAGTCTCCTTTTGAGTGTTTTTATAGTTTCACGTTCCTCTCCTCCTTGATCGATTTCCCTTGGCTCGGGCCGGACGGGCTAGTCTGGCTGCGGATGAAATGGCCAAACACACCATTAACTCCTGTTGGAAGAAAATAGAGTTGTGTTTATTCCAAGGAACCCTAGGCTCTCTTATATAGAGAAGACCCATGGGTAAATTACATAAGGTGGAACAAAGAAAATAAAAAAGCATAAAAGATACACCGACTACATAATTCTCTTTGCACTCCCCCTCAAGATGGAGCATAGATATCAATCATGCTCAGCTTGGAAGTACACTTCTGGAATGGTCCTCTGAGCAATGGCTTGGTGAAGATGTCGGCAGTCTGCTCTCCTGAGCTTACATGTGAAGTAGAAATCAGGCCCTTCTGGATCATATCTCTAGTGTAATGGCAATCTACTTCAATATGTTTAGTTCTTTCATGAAAGGCAGGATTATTGGCAATGAACAACGCGGCTTGATTATCACACTGTAGCTGCATGGGTAGATGTACGTCTATATGCAAGCCTTCTAGTACAGCTCGAACCCACATCATCTCCGTACTTGCTTGTGCCATGGCCCTATATTCAGATTCAACACTGGATCTAGCCACAATTGTTTGTTTCTTGCTTTTCCAAGAAACTAGAGAGCTACTCACAAACACTGCAAAGCCTGAAGTAGACTTCCGATCCTTAGGGCATCCTGCATAATCAGCATCCGCACATGCTGAGATAGATAAAATTGTTGCCTTTCTAAACAACCCTGTGCCTGGAGACGACTTTAGATACCTGAGTATCATATATATTGCATCCATATGTACATGTCTCAGCTGTTCCATAAACTGGCTTACCCGACTGACTGCAAAGGCAATATCAGGTCGAGTTATAGTGATGTAAAGAAGCTTACCCACCATTTCTCTATACCTTCTCCTGTCAACTTCCTCTGTATCATTATCTTATAATTTGAGGTCCATAGGAGTAGTAGAAGGTCTACATCCAACCATGCCCGTCTCGATAAGCATATCTGTAATATATTTCCTTTGGGTGATCACAAGACCCTGTGCATTCCTGGAAAACTCCAACCCCAGAAAGTATCGTAGTGTACCAAGGTCCTTCGTAACAAATTGACGGCCCAAAAATGCTTTTGTCATCTTTATCCCCTGAGCATTATCTCCTGTAACCAAAATATCATCAACATACACCATGATGACAACCGTACCTCGAGTAGTCTTCTGAACGAACAATGAGTGATCCGCATTGGATCTCTTGAATCCTTGTTGTTCAATTAGATGGGAAAGCTTCTGAAACCATGCCCTTGGGCTCTGTTTAAGGCCATATATTGCCTTATGAAGTCTGCACATCATATGATTCTCCCCCTCAGCAGCAAACCCCGGAGGCTGCTGCATGTAAACTTCTTCCTGCAGATCTCCATACAAAAACGCATTCTTAACATCAAGTTGGAACAAGGGCCAAGCACGTACCACGGTGACTGACAGAAGAATACGAAGAGTGGAATGACGAGCAACTGGAGAGAAGGTATCCATATAGTCCACACCATATGTCTGAGTAAAACCTCGCGCCACTAGCCTTGCCTTGTAGCGATCAAGGCTACCATCTGCATGATACTTGACAGTGAAAACCCATTTGCAGCTAACAACAGATGCTCCCGAGAGAGCGGGAACCAAGCTCCATGTACCCCGTGACTGCAGGGCAACCATCTCCTCCTCCATGTCAGAATGCCAATAATCAATTTTCAATGCATCCTGATAATTCCGTGGGATCTCCACAGAAGACAAAGCCAATGCAAATCTCTGAAAGTCCTTGTGAGGCGATGAAAGGAGACCTGGGAGGCAAGGGGATACGAAGCACAAGTGCGTTTCTGCTTTCTTTTAATAATAGGGACATCCAGATCATTAACCACAGTACTCGTCGGTTCATATTCCTCCTGCAATGATGAACCTGCACATGCGCACTATTCGTCCCATCATTAGTATTAACATCTGGACATACCTGAGGCGTGCTAGATGATTGACGTGCAGCATGAGCAGGGCCCGAACGACGTGTATAAAATTTTGGTAATGACAAGATAAGTGGTTTTGGTGGTGGTGGCGGTGGTGGAGGTAGTGGTGGTGGTGGTGTTGGCGTGACCTCAGGAACTGGAATGGACATTGGAGGACTCACAGTAGGAGGAGGAGGAACATAGACCTCATCATTAGATGCGTTTGAGGCCAATCTGCCACCTGCAGGAGAAAAGTACATAACAGACTCAAAGAATGTAACATCAGCACTGACAAAATATTTCCTGTTTACATGATCATAGCTACGGTATCCCTTCTGAGTCCGAGAGTAACCCACAAAGACACATTTGACATCTCTAGGCAGGAGCTTGTCAAGACCTAGAGATAACTGATGAACAAAAGCAACAACACCAAAAACACGAGGGTTGAGTGAGAACAATTTCTTTTCTGGAAAGACAACAGAAAGATGAATTTTCTCACCAAGTACCGTAGACGGCATACGATTGACCAGATAACAGGCTGTAAGAACGGCATCTCTCCAAAAAGAAATAGGAGCACAACTCTGGATAAGTAGAGTTCGAGTAATGTCAAGAAGATGACGATGTTTTCTCTCAGCGACTCCTTTTTGTTGAGAGGTGTACACACATGTGGTTTGATGAATAATGCCTTTTGATGAGAAATATTGGGAGAGAGAGAGTGCAAAATTCCAAAGCATTATCACTACGGACATATTTCACATGGGATGAAAAAACATTTTGCACTTCATTGATAAGATTTCTGATAACATCAGCAGCTTCAGATTTATTCTTTAATAGGAAAACCCACGTCAAACGAGAGAAATCATTGACCACTACAAGATAAAACCTGTGTCCTTGGTGATCAGGGACACGACTGGGACCCCAAATATCAAAATGAAGTAATTCAAAAGGGGAGCTACTGCTCCGACTCTGACGACTAGGGAAGCTAGCTCTATGATGCTTCCCTAACTGACAAGCTTCACATAGGAAGGAAGAACTCGGAGAGATCTGAGGCAAGAAATGACATATCTTCTGAAGGGGAAGGTGACCAAAGCGTAGATGCCATGTATAGGGAGAGACTAATCCAGCTACATGAGAAGAGAGACTTCAACATATGAACTTCGATTCAGACGATAAAGACCATCATGCTCAGAACCACATCTAATCACCTTGCCCGTTAGAATGTCATGAAATATAAGAAAAGATGGGTCAAATATAGCGCGGCAATGCAAATCCTTTGTAATCTGACTAATAGAGAGTAAGTTCATCGAGAAATCGGGGGCATGTAAGACATTCTTTAGATGCATGGAGGAAGACAAAATAACCTCCCCCAACAATGGGTGAATGAGTCCCATTAGCTATTACCATGACCGCCCTGGTGAGATCTCCCTGTATGACATAAGTCGGTCTCTATCGCGACAGAGATGGTGCGTGGCACCAGAGTCCATGATCCAATCTGAGACATCTGAACTATAACATGTGGTAAAAGCACAAACACTACCTAAGGTGCTAGCCGTGGCAGGAGTACTGGTAGAAGCTGACGCAACAATTTCCGAAGGGCCTCCAGGAGAATCTGTAGAAACGTGAGGCATGATATCACGTAATCTAGCAACTAGCTCCTCAAACCTCTGATCTGTAGTAGACGCTGACGGGGATGCAACATGTTCTGCTACTCGCGCCGAGGCTGGAAATCCATGCTTAGAATAACATGTATCCTCAGAGTGGACTGTACGGTGACAAAAAGTGCAGGGCTGACGAAACCGACCACCCCGACCTCGAGTTCCACTGCCACGGAATGAAGAAGACAAACCACCTCTCCCTCTGGATGCAGGCATCGCCGAGGGGGTGGTGTAGAGGCACTGGATGAGACAGAGATGCGGCTAGGCCTCCGGTAGACCTCCTCCATAGGAGGAATGGTAGCATCTGCAAGTATATGTGATCGGACCACATCATATTCGGGATCAAGAGCCGCAATCAGGACTCCTACCATGGTAGCATTCCGAAATGTCTTCTGCTGCTCGGGTGTGGCTGTGAGAGGAATAATGCTGTAGAGTTTCTCAAGCATCCCCCTCAGGGATGTATACAAGGAATGAAGTGGTCGCCCATTCTGCTTCATTGTAAATATGTCGTGCTGAAGTTATAACATCTTGGTCTCATTCCGCACCTATGAATATGTCGTCGCCAGTATATCCCACATCGCCTTAGCGGCGGGCTGATGGAGGACATCATTAGCAATCTCCATCGACAACGTGCCTGACAACCAGGCCTTGGCATATGAATCATCAGCCTCTCAGGAGGCATAGATCCCAGTCTTCTCTGCCGGCTTTTCCTCAGTAAGAATATGTTTCTTACCGTTCGACTTCATGAGGCTCATGAATTGCATCGTCCAGAGCTCATAGTTTGTCCCATCCATCTTGACTATTGGCACAGAACCTTTGAACGCTCCTATGGAGGGCATATCAACCTTGTTTTCTGACATATCGCCGGAGACAAAGAATAGGGCTTATAGACGAAAGAACAAGTGTTTACATAAATTTCATAGGATTTGAGTGCGTATGTAGACATTACGCACCCAAATCCATGGATATGGCAGAGAAGGCGGCTACAGCTGGGGCCGGATGCAGAGGTACCGGCGGGCTGTCGCCGGCTAGGGAGAAGCCGGCGGGAGGTTACTCGACGGTGCGGGTACCCGACAAGACAGCAGAGGGGGGAGGGGGGGGGCGAGGGGGCGGCGAGGCGAGGCGGGGCTGCGGGAGCGGCGTCTAGAAGGAGGGGCGGCGCCGAGGATGGGCGGTGCTGAGAAGAGAGAGGGGAGGGGGCGGCGGGTGTTAAAAGAGCCTAGGGTTTTGGCTCTGATACCATGTTGGAAGAAAATAGAGTTGTGTTTATTCTAGGGAACCCTAAGCTCTCTTATATAGAGAAGACCCATGGGTAAATTACATAAGGTGGAACATAGAAAATAAAAAAGCATAAAAGATACACCGACTACATAATTCTCTCTACAACTCCACCAAGAAGTCTACACCAAACTCTTGAATACATCCACCAAATATCAAATCCAAGCCAATATCTACGGAAGAATGATTGATTTTAAAGAAAGGTATTTGGTCATGCCCCATTGTCAAAAAGAGCTTTTCTTGAGAGATACCACCACAAATTATGCCCAAAAAAATTCGGTCCCTTCAAAATCAAGAATATTGGTCTGAATGTTTATGTCCTGGATCTATATTTATCATATCAAATCTGTACCCATGCCTTGACAGAGATGCAAGTATACCCGAGCTTCCACAGAAGGAATCATCATCGACTACCGCAACAACATTAGCTTCAAACATTGCTGAGGGCATACTAACATCCACAAATTGGCAACACATTACGGGATCATCCAACTTTTTCTGGCACGATAGACGAGTGTCGCTTGAAGGACACTTCATGGATTGAGTAGCAGGAGACAAACATGCCCGCTTTGAACTTTTGCACAACTTCTATGATGCTATCTTGCCGGAGCAATAGTCTTCTCAGCGGGGGATTTTTATGCAATTCAGGTCCAGGTTTGAGGGGCCAAATGTAGTTTCAGCCATTAAATAAAGCCATAGTGTCTCCTTTTGTTGTTATATTATTTCATTAGATTCTCTCAAAAAAAATTATTTCCTAAGAATCTACATGTAAATTCCCTTTTTTTTTAAATTTCCTTGGAGTCTAGTGCAGCCCCATTGTTATAAAGTGGGGTGGTGGTGGTGGGGGGGGGGTGTAGTGGGAAAGGAGCTTTGGAGAATAAAACAACCCATGCAACCCAACCCTCTTTTCTTCCTCGTCTCATCTACTCACTCTTGAAACTTCCCTTTCTTCCCTCTCCAGTGCGGAGCTCCCTCTCCTCACTCTGGCTCTTCCCCTTCCCTTCATTCCTCCTGACCCTGGTTCTCCCTCTCTCCGGTCTCCTCTTCTTCAGAAACCCTACCCTCGGCACCTCTGATCCCACCACCTGCCAGCAAATCCACTCTGACGCCTTGTACCTCAAGTACAACCGTCAATGCCAAAAGACCACCACCAGCCCCATCTGCAGCCTCACAACACTCACCAGTCACCCCCCCTCCCCCTCAGTCTGCAAACCTGTAGGTTTTTTTTGGCTTATTCTATATATCCAGTGGGTATGGAGTTCATTCTAAGTAGTTCTTGTACTCTGCGTCATTTCTTTGAGTCCCAGATTCTTCTATCACCTTGCTGCAGTTTATGAATCAAAGTGTTTTGTCATATTTTTATCTCCTGCGTCAATTTTTTTCTGAAGAATTATTGTTGCCAGATTCTGTGTCATTTCTTTATCTTGTTACAGTGTTTCATTTATTTTATAAAGTTGGTTCATTTATTCTCCTTTAAAATCTGATTGTGTTGGGGAACTCACTTGGAAAAGCAGTCGCTGATTCTCTTTGTTCATGTGTTGATCGCAGCATGTACTTTTAAGAGTACAACGTTTAATACTACTGTTTAGGCAATTCTGGGAATGGTGTCCGACAGCATCAGGGCACCATTGGTGCATAATCACATCACATAGTTGAGCTGTTACGGCATGTCATGATATTTTTATCTTTGTACATTTAGGTTGATCTGTGTACCTATATTGTATCAGAAACGCTAAATTTCTGCTATTCTGAAACTAGGGGTGTCATAGATTAGATATGATCAAGTGCATGTTTAGAGGCATTCACGTCGTCGAGTGCCTCAGATCCGAGGCTATCTGGTTGGGGAAGGTGATCTGGCAGCATCTCTTGGTGCTTGGTGTGGCAACAAGAGCAGGTGCTTGGGCATTGGTGATCACCCAGGTGGTGATTTGCTCGAAGCTTGAAGCTTCCAGGTTATGACAACAGGAGTAGGTCATGCGAGGGCGAGCACAGCAGATCTGCGAGGATGAACAGAGTAGACAGCGAGGGTTCCTTCTAATGCATGTGAAGTTTTTCTTTTCCCTTCTTTTTTTTTGGTGGGAAACTGTAGTGGTGGAAGTACAAGGGAGTTATTGGACTTCGATCTAGAGCTGTCATTCTGATACCAAGGTGAATAGATGGAATGGCTTGTATCATCAGTGATCCCAGGTCATCAAAAGAAGAAAAAAGCATGTCGATAATAGGACATGAGTTTGGATACCCTCGACGATTGACTAAATCATCTTATTCTCAATAGTGTGTTCTACACCAACAAAGAGAAGATGGCGATTAAGGCTTTACTTGGACATGGATTAGGCTGGCGCGGTATGACGATGGGCTCTTAACCTTAGGTATTGTGTACATCGGAGGAAATTTTCTCAAGTGGAATAAGACCAAGCTGTGCTTGCTAGTTTGCCTACTAAAGCAATGTATATAGTGTTTACTTTTGGTGTTAACAAGATATGGATGAGATGATATTGGTGTTCAATTGAAGTTATCTATGATGTTTTATTGTGATACTAAATTGATCACGAAATGGTGCCAACCACCCACTTCAATGGTCTCGTGGTAGTGCAGTGTGCCCACCACCCGGAAGATCATGGTTCAAATCTTTCCTTGTGGGGGTTGCAATAGGTAGCCGACAACTAGTATAAAAAATAGCCGAATCTTTCAACATGGATTTGAACAGGAATCCATGTAGCCAATCCTACTTAAAGTGGGATAAGGCGTCACCATTTTTTTACTAAATTGATCACGAACTTTCTAACTGCTGTTATTACAATCAAACATGGCATGTGGCGCTTGTCGACATTTCATTTACAAAAAAAGATTAGTGAGAAGCCCTTAACTTTTGTCAAGAACTTGTATGAAAACTAGTGTGACCGGATTGCAGATATCTTCCCAAAAGGAGTAAATGTGTCTGATATTACTTCCCCAGGATGGGCATGTTTAATTCTGTGCTCAAATTGAGAGGGAGTGTTGAATGTGTGCATTATAATGGCGTTGAGATGTATAAATCTTGGAAATAAATCCATTTATTCACGTGCTTATATATCAGTACTCGTCTCACATATCATGTTAAATAATAAAGAAGAATAGAAACCTTGACAGATGGTAAGGTGCGGGAATCACATATGCTCTTGTGGTTTTTCCCTTTCATCTAGAAAGGTTTTCCATGTAGATGTAGTATTACTCTTTGTGTTCCTTTAATGCTTGGTATAGTTGTTGCAACACAAATTCATGAGAACGCACAATATTGGTGTCCTACCAATGATGCCCACGTTGTCGATAAATGATTGGCCTCTTTATTCGTTCTCATCGTAGAAGCGGTTTGCCTCCTCAGGTTTTCAACTATCCTATGATGTTGTTTATAAACTTTATGTTTCCTTTTCTTTTTTTTACCCCTCTCTCTGTAAACATTTTTCTTATTTTGGCACATGATCTGTCCCCTCCTCCCCCCCTTTAACTCAAAATCCTGGCTCAACCACCATCCTCTAATTAGGGATGCAAATAGACGGATACATGTGTTACCATATCTTTATCATTTTTAAAATCTAGATACGGATACTGAGGTAGATATCTTGCAGATATTGACTATCACAAACTATATCCTAAAATATGGATACAGATAATCATTAATTAGGATACATGTATTGATATGGATTATCCTACGATAATAAAATTTTCCAAGGCTTAATGTAATGTCAAAATTATACTCAAATACAATAAAATAAAAAATAAAATAAAGTTAATTTGTTAAACTAAACTTTTATAACAGATAGTTAAATACCACAATATATATACTTAGGTAAATTACCAAGAAAAAGGACCCCAACTATGCATCAATTCCCAATTAGATGCCTCATTTTTGAAATGATATAAAGAGGATATTAAAATTTCAACTTTATGCTTTAACATTGATAAAGAAGGATTGCAGAAGCTTATTGTGCACGTATTTAAGATAAAAAAATAAGATCATACCCCTTATTGTCCCGTTTCCAAAAGAAGGCCCTACTTGGGAATAAAGGTACAGTTTGAGGCCTTTTTTGTAATTTAACCTATTTATTTTTCTTCCTGCTTTTGAAATGCCTTAAAAATGCATTATATTACGTGTAACCCTATAATACATTTACATATTTGTTTATACACACATTGATAAATATATCTATTACTGTGATGCCCGCTCCCGCGGATCTGGGAAATCCGTTTACATAACAGCCGTAGTATCATGTTTGCTAAGGACCACATTAGATTACTGAAAATTAGGGAATTTTTTTATACGGATGACATTCACATTAACTAACATGCCACAGAACTATAACATGTCACACTTATATTGCATAAATTCCATAGCAGTTAACATGTAGCAACAGAAATTGCATTATGTATATGCATCCCAATTTTATCAGAAGAGAATTAAAAACATTAATAATATCCTTGAACAAAATTATAACATACATACCTGATATGTTTTGCTTCAGAAACTGACATTCAACTCTCCCAATACAACGGTGCAGGTATTTTGCCTGCAATCCATGGAATAGGGAGAAAAGAACATCAACAATTGTTGGGTAAATCTTGATTAATTAAAATAACAGGAAATTTAGTGGTTCCAAAAGAAAGCAAGTAATTTGGTCCTGACAGATAAAATTTAAAGCTACTTGCAATGAAACAGGCTTTCAAGTTGTTTGGTATGTAAAACCCCAGTCTACTCATCCTACATTAATTACCCACATAATCATTTATATATAAATATCATATGGTCCATATTTGAGTCATTGCCTTTCTATTAATTATAATAAAAGTTTGAGTGGTCTTGAAAATGTGATTGATGAGATTCTGATATGATCATTATCTCTATTAAATGCTTATAATGATGTTTAAGAATCTTGTGGATTGATCATAGTAAGGGTATATGATGGATATGGGATTTTTATTCTTTTCTTGTTGATTTTCTCAAGCCTAGTAGATAGTCTGATAAGGATGATTTTCATGATATGGCCTTTTCTCTTTGCCAGGAATTATTGGCAGAAAAGTAACTAGTTCAACGGAAACCAACTCAACTGTAATTCAACTTTAGCCAACTCAATTGTGACTCAATCCAATATCAAATGTATCTTTTTCAGATTCAACTGTAACTGATTCAGATGTAGCCATAGAGGATTCAGATGTATACATGGATGATTCAGATGTAGCATCGCCAAGTCTGTTGGCGAAAAATAAACAAAACTCAAGCGGTGAGGTAGCCTACAAAAGAGGCTCTTCCGTCTCGCCCTCTAATTGGAAGGGCGGTCCAATAGAGGGATAGGTCTACTCCAAAACTACGCCACTGAGACGGGTGAGAGAGACTCTCTAGAAAAGTCGCTCTAAAAGAAAAACCGGCCCGACCGGTACGGGATAACGAGCTCGAGAAATTAAAACCAAGGGTCCTCCAGCCTAGGTACCCTAAAGAACAAGGGTCAACGGAACTGGTCTTTAAAAGAAAACCTGTGGATCCCAGAGAGGCGTAAAAACTGCGAGCGCTCGCGAAAAACCGAGAAAAAGACTGGGATCCTAGACCCGCGCATGAAGCGGCCGCTGCCCTAACTGGGCTTCCTAATCTTCCGCCCAGCTGAGGGTCACCGCCCCCTCGCACAGTCAGGTGTAAAGGTTACCATGACTGGCACTTTTAATTACTAGTCATCATTGAATCATCATGACTAACTTAATTTCTCATCCTCTCTTGAACTCTGATGTAGTCAACTTTACAGATCTAGGTATCTTGTTGATAATTATATTGAATAGTGATTCATACTTTAGTGATTTTGAATGATTGATCACAAAGATCTTCAGTCATTGATCATAGATGATCTCATCAATTGGCGGCTTGCTTATTGATCTAGATTTATGAAAATATCTCAATGAACTCCTTTTTCAAACCACGAGATCATAAGTTGTTTATTGGAACTGAATTTAAAATTTAATTTAATTGGAACTGAATTTAAAATTTAATTTAATGTAGAAATTTTACTTTTGTTATTTAACTCGTAATTTAGTGGCAAGACTCTTGATCTAATTTTTATAAGTCTCTTGTATGAAAATACCCTAATATAATGAACAAAAGATGAAAAGATGGTCGATGCAATCCTTCCTGGCACTGCAAAATTTCACCCTGAATCTTCTCTTCTACTAGATCTCAAGTCATTCTAATAATGCTAACATATTGAGATTATTATTTACTTATCCACCGTAGCCATCTTTCGATTCTTTATCTCTATTACTAAGAGATATTGCGAAACCCTCCCAATCGGATGTATCAAACTCCCAGCCAAGAGTTATGCCCCTTTAGCTACTTTGTATCTTCCTACCCTTGCTAAAAAAATATGTCGGGTTAATTACACGATCTTGATATCATTAAGCTGGATTATAGTTAAATTCTTTATCTTTCGTCATTTTCAATAGGTGGAAATAGACCTTCTGTGATTGTTCTCGAGATTAAGAATCCAAATAAGTTGATAACAATATATTTAACAGATTTCAGAATACTTAATATTGAAAATAATCTCCTGATTATGTCATAAAATGGAATATGCTCCATTGAAAATAATCTCCTGATTATGTCATAAAATGGAATATGCTCCAGCGGTTTGTGCATCAAAAACCATGAAAAAAATGTGGCAGATTCTTAAGTTGACTATACTCTGAAGAGAAGAATTTTGCTTGCATTATGCAGATTTGTCTAATGTTTAAAATGAAGCAGAATACCCAACCTTTAGTTGAATACTGCTATGCTAGGAATTCTAGTTTTAAAAGGCTAAATTCTTACACACATGTCTGTATATGTGCAACACATGGACTGTTCAGATATCCATTGATTGTTGATCTTTTTCTTCCGGATCTGGAATCTCCATACGAGGTCGTGTTGTCACAAAGTCACAAAGGATTACCACATCAAAGATTTCTTCTAGTTAGGAGGTACATATTAAGTTGAGTATATTATCTATATTATTTCATACACCTAAGAAAGGTGAGACCACCTCTGCCATGGTTGCTTCTTCTAGGAGAGACAGATTAGGTCCACTCATGCCCACAACCGTGAGTGTTTTACATCGAGATGAGCCACATATTATTTTACTTTTCTAGATGTAGTGGCCATAGAGAAGATTGTTACTGGTTAAAGCATAATAAACTTGTAGCTCATCAAACAGTCTTTTGAGATGTTGATGATATCATGACTCTATTATACCATCTCAAGAGATAAGTATAATGACCTTCTTTATAGGCTTCATTAGTGTTGTATATCCTTACATTAAACTCTAGTTCCAATGACCCTTGTGCAGAACATGATATTACTGCCTTTACTGACCCTCATGTATATCTCACAATGGTTTAAATGTTCTTGGGAATCATTTGTACTTCAATTATTAGTATTGAGATGTTATTTATGTATTCACATCATATTAACCAGGAATATACAATTAGAATTTAGATGAAAGTGCAATCTATCTTCTGCCACATGCAATACACAAGTATTATAGAGTCAAATTTCCATTGCTTTAGATTACCACAAGACCCTTGTTCCCAACATGTTATAATATATGGTAACCCGGTTATAGCATATCTAGAATATACAACACTCAAGTAACCTATTACTATCAAAATGTGTAAAGACCATGCATGGAAAGCAGCAAGAGAGGGGAAAAGATTGTACTTTTTTTAGGCTTGATCTTGCATGCAACAAGGCATGCAACATCTCCAAGAGCAGATGCAGGATTTTGCTTTGGAGAAACCCCAAGAAAAGCAGCAGCACAGTTGCTGCACCTTGCAGCAGTAAGGGAGGACTGGAGCAGCTGCAGGGGGCTCCAGTTGATGCTCATGCAGGGCTTGTGAAGCAACTCCAAAGGAGAGGAGAGCAGCTCCTAGTTTTGGGACAACAGAAGGCTGTAGAAGATGTTAGACAGCATCTTGCTGCTGCTGGATTTGCAGCAAAATGGAGAGAGAAAAAAAAAGTTTGGGGTTCTATCGGCTGGATATTGAAGAGAAGTAGGGAGAAAGAGGGGAGGGATATATATATACCTTTGGATATCACCACTTTGTAGATTCAATCTTGCAGCCCAATCAACTACAAATGGGGAAGAATATAGCAGCAGTGACGGCTACTCTTACACAGCTGAAAAAGGGGATCCATGCTCCTGGATTGAGGCTGAAATTAGGGCTCTAAACAGGAGGTGGACAGCAGCTTCCAAGAGTGAGATGGCTGCTGGAAATATAGGGATGAAAACTCCCCACGTTGGGAGAAGATGGAGAGAAAAAAAGAGAGGGGATTTAGGAGGTATAAATAAGGAAAGCATGGGCTTTGTTGGTAGACACGTGGAGAAGAAAATTGGCCAAGTGTAGGGGATTTTTGGGGCCAATTGGCTACTGTTCAGCAGTCTGCTGTTGAATAAATTTTTATTTTTATTTTTATATTATTTTTTTATAACCAATATCTTTTATATTTAGAATACCGAAGTCGTCCGCATTCGCACATCGAGTGTCGGATTTTTGTGTACAATAGCTCGTTTTGACCGTCTCTGAACGACGATCAATATGAGTACAATATTTATATACTTCGGGTCGAAGATGAATCCCCGAAATTTCCGGGATACTGTCTTGATTGGTCTTTAAATTTTACGATTTTAAAATATCAAACGACCTCCGATCGACGAACGATCGATTTCGTTGGTCTTATTTTGTCGAATCGGATTTTTGGGTGGTCTCGGTTTGTTTCGCGGTTTCTGAATTTGCGTCGCGGCTTTTTCGGGCACGCATTACGATGCGATCGATTTTTGATCGATTTTGCCCGAACGACTTTTGATTCATGATCAATTAATCGATTTATGTTATTTAATCATTGATTAATAACTTTATTGAGTTATACGGACCCTAATCGGGTCGGGTTCGGGTTTGTGCAGATCTGGATGTTACAATTATAAAAACCTCAAAGGGAGTCTCGTCCTCGAGACTCGGGTCAAGGTTCCTACGTATCTTGTTTGGATTTCAACTGGCCATAAAAACCTCAAAGGGTTTTGAACCCATAAAACCTCAAAGAGAAAAACAAGCCATATTCTTTCAATATATAATTAAATGGGCTTGTTTTGATAATTAGCTGAAAGAGTTGCGATATCTTGCCCGCATGTCTGCATCGGTATCACATATTGTCTCTTTGACATCATGTCGGTGCCATTTTAATACTAAAATGATGGTTGTTGTACGGGAACTTCACCAACGGTATGTGGTCCTTACAGGATCCTTTTTCACCCAAGGATGTGTGGACGAAGTAATTCCTCGTATCTGAATAGTGTGTTTGCTTTGTCTGTCAGCCCGTAGATCGTACGCGGAATTCATCTTCAGCTCTATTTGTAGTGCTGACAAGAACTAGTGCCACTAGTGAGATGTAAGCCATCAAGTCTCTGTCAGACACTACCTCACGTGGTATATTATGAAACCTGATAATGATCTGCACATGCAATCTAGCCAACCTAGATGGATTGTAGGTTATGCTGACAGGTATGAAATGAGCTGACTTGATCAATCTTTCAACGACCCCAAAAGCATTGTGATGACTATGGGGTCCTCGGTAGTCTAGTAACAAAATTCATTAACGTACTCCCACTTTTACTTGGGAATGGGGAGATACTGTAATAATCATGGTGGTCTTCTATGCTAAGCCCTGACCATCTGACAAGTCATGCATCTGCTAACCTGATGTGGTGCATCACTCTTCATCCCGATCTGCCATAATGTTGGCACAGATTACGATACATTTTCGTACTGCCAGGATGAAAAGACAGTTGTGAATTGTGTGCCTCATCAAGAATCTCTAGGCAATTGCTCATCGTTGGACACAACGATGCAACCTTCCTTTCGTCAAGTGGACTTAGTCACTACAAAAGTATTACCTTTGTCCTTGATGGAACGCATGTATCTGTCTGAAATTCAAGGATCTATCATTTGTCCTTCTATGCAATCCCAAAACACTTACTTCACAAAGGCACGACAGTAAATACGGGCACACTGTGACGAGAATGCCAATTAGTCCAAGATGTGAGCATATCCCACATGGATAACTAGTTTGTCAGATATGCATGAGCTTTCCTGCTAAGCACATCTGCCACCATGTTCCTTTACCAGAATGGTAAGACATCGTCTCATGTTTATCTCCTTCTGAACAAACGCGTTCTTCAAATTCTTGCGATCTACGAAAATCTTGAAATTCACCTTATAGAGATAGTGGCGTCAGATCTTTCAAAGCAAGACAAATTGTTGTCAATTCTAAGTCACGGACAGGGGTAATTCCGTTCATACGACCTCAATTGATGTGATGTATAAACACGCACATGACTTGGCTGCATCAGAACCGTTCCTAAACCTTTTTTCTTTCTTTCTTTCTTTCTTTCTTTTTTTTGCAGCATATGTATATACGACAAAATCCTGGGTGCCAGAAGGAAACGCAAGGATAGACACAGTCGTCAATCTTTCCTTCAATGTCCTGAAGGTTTGTTTACATGACTCATTTTAATGAAAGGATCTCTCTTATGTGTCAATCGTGTCAGGAAAGGAACGACTCGGGAAAACTACTGACGAAGTGTCTGTAATAACCCGTTAGTCCAGGGAAGCTTCGAATTCGAGTGACTGTCTTGGAATATTCCCAAGACATAACTTCCTCAATATTCGCAAGGTCAACTGGCATACCTGCTCCAGTAATGACATGTCCAAGGAATGAGGTTTTGGATAACCATAACTCACACTTGTTCAGCTTTACATACTACTTATGCTTTTGAATGTTATCTTCCGAATATCCAACTCTTGAATCCTCAGCTAATGGTAGCCAGATCGGAGACCGATCTTTGAAAATACCAAAGATCCATGTAGCTGATTGAACGAGTCATCAAAGTGTGACAACGGATAATGGTTCTTCACCGTTCTTGTTCAGTTGTATGAAATCAATGCTTAATGTCATTGATCCATCCTTCTTTCTGATAAAAGAATGGGAGCACACCAAGGTGTAGTGCTCGACCTTCCGAAACATAAGTCAAGTAACTCATGTAGCTGCACCTTTACCTTTCTCAACTCGGTTGATGTCATGTGGTATGGAGTTATAGAGATTGGTTGTATATCTCGTAGTCATGTAATCTCGATCTCAAACTCTTTGCCTGTTCAGGATTCCAGCCTTTTTTTTGCTCCATGCAAACTGTTATTTTAAGAAGGGAATTCTGCCCATACTTGTGGTAGCTGACATGTAAACATTGTTAGTTGGCAATGCAATGCCCTCCCACAAGTTGTGGCAACTAGTGCTGATAACATGTGATTACATTTTTGTGTTATAAGCTCATGTCTATTATTCCAAATAGAATGTTCTTCCATTCTAAAGAACTTGGAAGTATTACGATGGATAGTCCATCTTCACATGGAAAGCTTTTTGAGTTAAGAAACGATTTGGTAAATTTTACTTGCACTTTTTCAGAGCTTAATTTGTTTATGTTATTGCAAAAATGTCATTGAAAGAAGCAATTCATTTTCCATTTTCAATGGTAGCTAAAATGGAATCCTGCCCATATCTCTGGTAGCTGTAAACGTTGTTAGTTGGCAATGCAATGCCCTCCCACAAGTTGTGTGGCAATCAGTGCTAATAACATCTGATTACATTTTTGTGTTATACGCTTATGTCTATTATTCCAAATAGAATGTTGTTCTTCCATTCTAAAGAACTTGGAATTATTACGGTGGATAGTCCATTTTCACATGGAAAGCTTTTTGAGTTAAGAAACGATTTAGTTAATTTTATTTACACTTTTTCATAACTTAATTGTTTATGTTATTGCAAAAATGTCATTGAAAGAAGCAATTCATTTTCCATTTTCAACTTTTCAATTAAAAATTGATTTTCTAACCTATTGAAAGTATCACAGGCATTAATTGACTCAACCAGCGCTGAGAACTCTCTTGATAGTGAGTCTGGTGCGAGGATGGTGGCATTATTTGATCACGAGGAAGTGGGCTCAAATTCTGCTCAAGGAGCTGGCTCTCCTGCCATGCTTGATGCTTTATCTAGAATAACACAATCTTTTAGCGGTTCAGACTCCAAGGTGCTCTTATTCCAGACTGAATTGATAAATCATAGCTGTTGTGACTACGGTGTTTGTTGCTGTTCTTATATTCATACTAGAGGAAATGAAAATATTTACCCGCTGCTTGACTATCTGCTATTTTTTAAGTCTTTATTTTTATCTCATTTCTGTTATTTTTTAGTATATATTTGTATTTTATAGTCTTATTGATAGATATAAAAGAATGTCCTACCTTGAAAATTGACTAAGCCCATTTTTATGGAGTTTTTACGGTAGTAAATTCAACCTTCAAAGTGAAACATTTTTTTGGTAGTTAGTTTTTTCAAAAGCATTCTCCTTGACGAATGACTTTATACAGAACAAACTGGGAAGAGATATGATTTCAGCAGTATTGCCCACCTAGTTATGATGACCTGCTTTCAAATTCAAGGATGATCTTAGATAATAAGATAGTTGATCAGTGTGATTTAGTTGTTGACGAGACTAGCAAACCCTGGTAAACATTGTCAGCACTTAAGGAGGCTTAACATGACTGGTTATGCCCATTATGGTGTTGTGTTAAAAATAAAATTAAAATGGCTGTGGTGGCAAGTGCTGATTTTGCAGAGCTTGCTCCCCTTGTTTCTGAGTTGCAGTGAGCATTCGAAGCCAGACTTCTGAGTTGCAGTGAACAGTTAAATGACAATGTCATTGCTAAGCATTTGTTCTTCTTTGATGTTGATCATTAGATGGCCGTGGAGATACGTAGGTCGTGCATGTGGTGGAGAGGCAGTTGGTAGTGTTTGGTTCATTAGATTTGGACTGCTTTGGTGTTTCTTTAGCATAAATGATTAAATGCATAGAAATATAAAATATGTGCAGCGTAAAGAACCTGATCAAAATATTTATGTGATTCGAGGCGGCCATGATGACCACTGGGGGCTGATCTACTATGCTTCTCAAAGATTAAAAGGGATGCGGGGTTCTATAAATAAACCTATCAATGCACTCAATTCTTAATGTTAGGAAATGTGGGTGCTAACAAGCACTGTTCTAAAAGTCGTCCGACTAGTCGAGTCGGGGGGGGGGGGGGTTAGCCGACTCGACTAAGCCTAGTCGGAAATACAATTAGTCGGTCAACCCGACGAGTCGAACTGACTAGTTGGCCGACTACTCGATCGACTTTTACATAGATATTTTCATTTTTTTAATTTTTGTTTTTTTAAAGAAAACTTATTCTAATATGCTTAATGTTATATTTAAAATCAATTACATCTTTTATTTAATTATGATAGTATAGAAAATGTACAAATCTATGAAAATTATAAGAATATATGTATAAAAATGATTTACATATTTAAAATAAATTTAAAATTCAAAACCGACTAATGATCGACTAAATCCGATTTAGTCGCCTGACTGCCGATTAATCCTTAGTCATTGACCTCACTAACCGAGTATCGACTACTGATTTCTACAACCTTGCCAACAAGTGAATAGAGTAATTTGATTTTGGAAAGATTTATTTAAATATCTAAATATATAATTTTGAAAGAATTGTGTAATTGTGCATATTTTTGGAGATGTTCATTTTTTAGACCAAAAAGGGGGAAACACGCTATGGTGTCTGCTCTAGATTTATTATTAAGCAGCTATAAAAGAACAAGAGGACTTACAGAAGCCAAGAATCAAGAAGAGTCTTAGCGTGATAGATTACATTTTTTGGATAAAAGCAATGAAGAAAAAAGATCAAGCTATTTCTAGCTAACCAGAGTGCCCAGATTAGAGCAAAGATGCCACAACAAATACTCTCTGCTACAATCTCTTGCCTCAAACAAAGTGTTCCAGATGAAGGCTGGGTATTAGCCGTCGCACATCACGGAAGCGTGTAAATTGCATCATAGGCAATCTAGGTCAACTAGTCATACTAGTTGACATGGCAACGAAAAAAAATTGTTTAAGATGAAACCACATGGCATGTGAACCTTTTCCATACCGTTTCATCAAGACTTCACGGATATTAAGGTTACCTCTTGAAGCGTGGTTGTAATCCTCAATGCTTCTAAAATAAGAAGCCTCCTGACTCAAGTCCGATCTGACGAGAGTGCACTTACGGGCTTGATGATGAATCACGTGGTTCTCACGATCCTGAGCGACGATCCAAGCAAGCGATCTCCTGATTTCATCTCACGGAATTACGTGTCATCTTCATGAGCACAAAGTACAGAGGAGGACAGAGTTCCTCAAGCGATTGATCCGGCCGCACGACGGCAACATAAAGATGATCGCGATCTCCACCAACCTTCGGCAGGGGGATGACCTAGGGTTGTGGAGAGGTAGAGGTTGGACATGTATAGGGAGAGAGAGAATTTCATCTGTGTAACAATTTTATATGACATATGTGTTGTATCTTGGAGGTCTAGGGGTAGCCCTCGTTTTATAAGCTTTTGGACGTACATGGATCCCAATCCTTGCACTCCTAGAATCAAAGGTTTAGATTCATTTGTGTTTCTTAAAAAAATACAAATAAATATTAAAAGAATAATTTTGAACAACAATATCCAAAATTATCTCTTTCAATTAGTTCAAACATCAACTAATTAATAAATAGTTAAAAAATAAAGAAACATTCCACATTCTAAAAATAGGGTAGATGTCTACCATGGTGACACCTCACCATGGACATCCTCCCTTAAGAAGGGAATGCATCAACATTATTTATTTATTTATTATTAATTCGAATATTGTAATTAGTTGCATTTATCAACGAATAACCATATTTGTGATAATTGCAACAAAACCATTGACAAAGTAGAATTAACTACTTCCATCCTATATTTAATGTAAATCATATTTACATTAAATTATGTAATGTGAATACAATTTATATTAACATATAGATTGTGAATCTCATTCACTATTTTCTCTCTCTAGTATATTGTGGATTATATCTATATTATCCTTAATTATTGTTGAAAGTGTTATCCACATTAATCTTATCATGATAATTAAATCCAATTTAATTATCCTAGATATCCCTATCCACATTTTAGTTGTGATAATTAAATCTCACTTTATTATACAACTTCCAAATGCTTAGATAATGTCGTTCATGGAACAATTCTGAAACTCTTTTAAGAATTGTGTGCCTTCTCTTCAGATACTTGGAGATAAGGTCATGACGATTGTGTATACAATGTATAGTGACTTGGATAATGAGATCCAATCTCATATCCATATCTATAAGACCTCTCAGAGCTGTCTAATCTAGTCAAACAGAATATCTAATCTTCTCATTGTATCCGAATCATATTCATATCAGTGTCCAACATTTGGACTAAGATTAGATAATTAATCTACTGAACGGAGTCACTAAAATCCAAACATGTTTCATCATTCCCTCGGAATGGAACCGTCATGATATACATCGTTTAATATCACATCACCCTTGAGTATTCGTAACACCCGTACAATCTGCATACTGGAAGACAGAATAAACCTGAAGTTCTGATCTTATTTGAATTGTCTCATTCAGGGTTTTATCGTTATGTTTCTCATTCGCTTATTAGGAGTTGATATAGATCATATGCTTTCCAAAAGCATATATATCATACCTTCAAATCCTGTCTTGTTTCCAAAACAAGACGACTAACACTGAAATTTGGTTTATCCTAATATCTCATGAGTGAGCTCATGTCTTTAACAATGTTCTAATGGGTTTAAGCATGGTTAATGGAGAGCAAGTCTCATCGCTGGTGATGTCTTCTCTTCGTGTGTAACTCTTTGGCTACGAGCCGTGCTTTGAAGGTCTCTACCTTCTCATCATATTCCCTCTTCTCTTGAAGATCCATTTACACCTAATGGGTGTGACCCCCTATAGGTGGATCCTCGAGGGTCCATACACAATACTTGTGCGTGAAGTTTACTTTAGACTTATTGCTAACATCCATCTTTACATGTCATGATCTTCAGAAGCTTTATTTTATGAAGTTCGATCACTGTCAGATTTCTTTGACACATGGAATTCATACCCTATAGCTGGTCTTACCACCATCTAACTTATTTGAAGATGTATGAGTGTTTCATCTTTAATTGTCCTTTTAATTTCTGATTTTAGGAGCCTCATTGACTTCTTAGGATTCAATGAGTCCATTTGCTTCATTCTTATCTTGACTCTTAGGGAACTCATCCTCTAAGAATCATATTCGTAGAGATGAAATCTTTTAAGAATATCAAGGTCATCAAGTAGGTATTTAATACCTTCCTCTACATTCCTAATGAAGTATCACTCCCTGGTGCTAGATTCCATCTTAATTGTATCCATGTTATGTCATGGACCAAGCAACCCTAAATCCTTAATTGTGTAACACTGGACTTGGTTCCAAATCATAGCTCATGATGGGTTTTGAGCAGATATATGCTTGGAATCTTATTAAGGAAATATATTGCAATCTCTACTGCATATACCCGTAAACTAAGATGTAATTGTGCTAAGATTCGTTATTGATCAAATCATGTCACACATGATCTAATTGCATCTCCCTACAACTCTATTGAGTTGAGGCATAGTAGGAGGAGTGAGATAGGAACGATATTCCTTTCTCTATAAAGTATTCCTCGAATTCATCAAATATGTACTGGCTTGTTAGATTGAATTTTATTAATCTTCTTTCTAACTTTTGTTCTCAGCCAAAATTGTGAAGTCTTTGAACATTTCAAAGGTTTCTAATATGAAAGGAGGAAATCCCATACCACAAATAATCATCAATGGATATCACATATCATCAATGTTTATTATGGTATAGATATTTCACATACATCCATATGTATGAGATCTAGAATATCTATGCATCTTACATCATTCTCAAAGAAGGGTGCATCAGATATTTTACTTTGAATATACTATTCAAAGGTATGTAAGGATTAAACTTTTAAACAACTTAAAGTTCTATCTCTTACTAGTCTATTGATCTCATCAACAGACTTATGTCCAAGTCATGATGCTAGATCATTGTTAAAATGACTGTCATACTCCTATTGATCTTTAAGGTGTAATATCCAGTATTAGAAATGTTAACGAACCATTCATTAATATCCTAATTTAGTAGAGTCCTCTAGATATTAGATTACTATCTGAAATATATCCAACATATCTCTTTATGATAGGTCTATTCCAAAAATGTATGTTTATTTCCAACAAATTTAGAAATAAACAGTGAATGTATTCTAATATTTAGGTCATAGAGACATTCTCTAAGACTAAAGGCTCTCCACTGAAAATGTGTATTCTATTTATCCAATGGAGATTATTGTAACATTTGCATCAATACCTATGTAGATGACTATTAACCTTAAGACCCAGTTTTCTAGTCTTCTAAAACATGTGCATTCGCTTGCATTAGCAGAAGAATGAGATACAATTATCTGACTTTAATCTTATCCAATAAGAAGTCAAATGTAGATGTAGAATATCCTGATGCACTATATGAGTCCTTCTCTAAGGATCCTAGATAGTCTAGATAGTCACATTATCAGTATATCGGCTTGTCGGTATTTGTATTTATCCAACTCTTTGGATGTCACATGTGCAGAAGTCACTGAAGTACATTCAACTCTTTGACTCTCCTTCTTGCTTGGGTTAGACCTGCTGCACTCCCTTGATTTATAAACAACCTCTCTTAAGACGAAGGATCTCTTAAATTGAACCCAAAGGATTTCAATATAAGTGCATTTCATTATTTATACATGCTTCATCCTATTCATCATACAAATATGAATTATGAAGCTTCATAAAAAACTTGAGTATAGATAGTATAATGGAGACACTCATCATATTTACCAATGTTGCAGAAGTCGGCAGTCAGTACTCAGTCGACATGGTCACTAACTAAGGATTAATCACATCCGGGAGAGTAATTGGATTTAATCGAACATGAGCTGATTTTGAATTTTTAATTTATTTTAAATATATAAATCAAATTTTAATACATATACTCTCATTTGTATTCATATATTTAGCAATTTTAATATTTTTAAGAGCTTAAAATATTATAGCAAGAGAAGAAAAATGACGCAAGTTCAGAACAAAATGTTTAGCACATAGCACGGGCAAATGTTCAAAAACACATACAACATGACCAAAAAATAATACAAGTGGAAAGTGAGACAAGTCAATCGACTCAATCCTCAATGTCATCATCCAAGTTCATCTCTTCTTCTTCGCCATCTTCATCTTCATCATCATCTTCTTCTATATCCTCAAGATGTAACTCCTCGTTCTCATTCATCGGCGTAGCATTGGAGCTTGAAGATGAAGCTCCCCTGCAACATTCACCTCGTTGGCTCCTTCTCGGTTTCAAATTCTCTTTAGCACCACTAACATGTGCTACAACACCCCATGTCAATCCGAAACATGGAAAAATCTCCGTGTCATGAGCATCCACACCTCTGGTCCATTCAACTATGTGCGTACGATCACGAGATGCGAGAGGATCTCTTTCTTTCTCAACTCGACGTTCCTGCAGGTTTGAATTGAAACACATGTACACAAGACCGTTTAGCTTCTTCGTCTCCAGTCTGTTTTTCTTCTTGGTATTGATTTGAAGACCAAAACACAAATTTTAAATTTATATCAATTCCTATGTTATAGTTTACTATTACTAATCAAATTTGGTGGGCGGAGTAGAGTCATTTCTGAGTCAAATGTACTCCAGGTACACTCACATCCGAAGGATAAAGACATCAAGCTCTAGATCTTGATGGCCATGGCTTTCAAATGAGGCTTGCCATCTCCATGATTATACTATCAATTAGCTATTTAAATAGAGCATTGGTCAATATAATATAATATAATTGCCACAGAGAGATTTGGCCAGAGGATGAAATACCTGGATCATAATTTCCGTCATTTGTCAATTTCTGTCTCACAGCTAAAGGCTTGCCAATATCTCCACGACCAAGTTTGTATGCCGGAAGCTCGTCCCTGGTAATTGCATCTTGTATATCCAAATCTGGATAAAATCTTTCCATGCACTCCTTAATCCTTTGCTGACCACAACATCTGCATCACCATGAGACTCGGTGTTGAAGAAAAATGGGTTCAAGTAATAAGCTGACAGATGAAATGGAGTATCAAGACTCCCTTTGGTCTTAAGGGTAACAACATCCACAAAAAATTTGTAAGACGACTCCACGCCATTGAATGATACAATTATTTCCCTTTTGGCCTCTTCAAGCCCTCCGTGGACAAAGTCCATGGATTGACGTCGATCTGCATCAACTGCACGCAATAAATGAACCAGTGAAGTGAAAACTCGGACAACATGTGCGGTGTGGTTCTAGAATGTAGGGCTGACTATAATGGAACTCGTTGCTTCTCCCTTCTTGATCTTGTACCATTTGTAGTTCCTTCCTCCACTCTTCTGAGGAAAACATCAATTTAAGCTCATCTTTCTTCTCATTTAGGCTCTTAAGAGTGAGAAAAGTGGTTGCAAATCTTGTTTTGCCGAGCCTTGCAATGTCCCTCTTGTTGGTGAACTTGCGCATCAAGCTTAGAGTTTTTGTATGAGAGTAGATGAACACCGTAAGCCTCTTTGACTTTGTGATTGTACTTCTCACCTTTGTCTCTCTGCTTATCTCCTCCAAAACAAGATCAAGGGAGTGCGCGACACACAGAGTCTACCAAATCCACAGATATTTGGCGAGCATCAATGTTCCCGCTGCTACATTGATGGATGCATTATCCGCCACAATCTGTACTACATTATCCACGTCCTCTTCATTAAGAAACTCCTCCATCAGCTTGAAGATGTCTTCCGCAGTGTGATACTCATCTGAGGCATCTATTGACTTCAAAACAAAGTTCCAAGGTGCAATTGGCACAAACTTCCACGCATCAGTCATCAAAGAGCATCCTGTTGACTTCCACGTATCACGATGACATTGCAAGTCAACATGCATTTTATTCACTGCCTTCTTCAGAAGTGGACCACTAAGCTCATACCTCGTGGGAGCCATTAGTCCATTCTCGTACTTCACAATCACTTCCACCATCTGCATGAAGGGCTTCGTCGTCAATGCATTAAAATGAATCGTCGATGTATGTGCCCAATTGGCTATATATTAGGTGACCCTGTCACGGTGATCCTTTGAGAATGCATCTTTTATGGTCATATGACGTGATGACCTTTCCAGTACGACATTCTGCTCCAAGAAGTCAGATACTCGTGATCTCTTTGCCAAACTTACATCTCCGGTTATATCATTTTCCTCTCTCATCTCCTGAACATCAACTGCTTTCTAGCTCTTCTTCCTAGTAACACCATCAATGTATGCGATCATCTTCTTCTTCTTCGTCTCTTCATCAACCTTGGGACATGCAACCACGTTGCATCTTTGGTGTGTTAGATGTTGTTTGAACCTGTATACACCTCCATTGACAACCTTCTTGCACAATCTGCAAGTAACCGTATTCGGATCCACACGGTTCGAAAGATTACCATATTGGCATGCAGAATCAGTTTATCCTGGCAACATTTAAACATATGAGTTGCTACCAGAAGTGACATTCGCTGGAGGTGTAGCCATCTATATAGTCACAAACTCACAAGTTATTACTCAACAAACTCTAAGCTAACCAAACTTACAAGTTACTAATCAAAAAACTCACAAGTTAGCCAATCAACAAACACAAAGCTAACTAACCACACAAAGCTAATCAACAACCACAAAAGGTAAATAACCTAAGTTACCTAACCATCATGCAAATCAATAAAAAGTATAAGTTAACGTACACATAGGACGTATAAACACAATTCTAACCTTATATTAGTTAACCAACATACAAACCATCTAATAATTTGAGATATCGATTGACATAAAACTTTTGCTTTTCCACAGTACAATTCTCAAATTCTCTTATACTATTCCATCTTGCACATCCTTTCGATATAAAAAGGACAACAAACTTGGCCAAGGTATGTAAAATATGTTCAAAAAATAGGGATGTTAATAACATCCCTCCTAGATCTCTTTTCCTTGCTTCCTCATCACTTAATACCATCACCATCAATACAACTTTTTCACCTACTAATGACACCACCCTCCCACAAATTAACCAACCAAGAACACCCCAAAAATAGTTTCATATGTAACTATCACAAGGGGGGCAAGATTATAAGAGTAGAGGATTATTAAACAGAGCAAGAAAACAAGATTACAATAACACAACATCAAAGATCAAGCATTAACGTGTTAAAAAAAGCAAGAAAATAAAAAAAATTAGAAAAAAAACAAAACCCTAACCTAGTTGTTGGAGATCAGAGAACACGGAGGAGGGGGCGGTGGATGTTTTCCACCAAAAAGTTTGATCACCTGGTTGTCGACGATGCAGAGGAGGGGCGGCGACACGACGGAGGCGACAGAGTGGCGCAGGGAGTTCGATCGGGGGAGAGGCATGCTCAGGGGGTCAGGAGGGGGATGGGTCGAATGGGTATGGGGTTACTCTCTAACAGTAAGCCCAAATCCCATTTAAATGGGTAATCGGGTTGAGGGATTAGGCTGAACCGAAATACGAATCCTCATGCAAAGTCGGCTGACTAGGTCGTTTAGTCGCTCGTTTAATCGGGTTAGCCTGATTAAAGGTTGATTTGGCCAAGTCGGGTCGGGTACCCCCCTGACTCGATTAGTCGGGTCGACTTTTACAACAATGATATTTACATCCATCTTAACTATTGAAGACTTTGGTTCAGGTAGGTACTCAAATATTTTGAGTACATCATCTCTTATGGAGCCATTGTTCTGCATAATGCAGTAAACCATGTCATTCATGTCTAAATGTTGAAAGTGCATATGTTTGCCAAAACATCTTCTTCAATTTTTATAAGGATCTTGATAATTACGATCATCATCGACATGTTACTTTCAAAGCACACTCGATGAGAGGTCAAGATTGTAGTGACTCATAAACTCTAGGTTGTTGTCATATTGTCCTTTTAATTGTTAATCCTCATTATTATGAGGAAACTTGCACATTGCAACCACATACATTATGTGTCCAATTGCAAGTACATCTTGATCATGAGTTTAATCAATGATATTTTACTGGTTATCAGAAATAAGTTTTGGGTGGATTTAATGAATGTTATCTGAAATAAGAAAATTTGCATAAATGTATTTTACTTTGATTAAGGTTATTAATGCTTTTAAATCAAAGTTGTCTCGCTTTTTATTACCTTGAAAGTCCATTCCCTTTCAAACTTTCAAAGCTTGAGGTATGCTTGACAAAGTAGCTCAAGCGAGATCTGGGATCTCCCTTCCACCTTTGTCACATCCCAATAATATGAGAACTTGTAATTCAGGTGATGTAAGCGGGAACTCATTCCGCCTTGCAAGTTTGACTTACATTTCCCAATTCGGTCTTTAAAACCCAGGCCCAACACCTCTAAGGTGATGTTGACCCGTTGTTAATTGAACCAACCGTCAACAGGAACAGTTCTCGCTTTGCGCAATCCAATGCTGTCTCAATTATATGGGGAACAACATTTGATTACTATGCATACGACCTTACTCTTTCGAGAAGCAAAGAGCCCCGACCTTACTCATTGAGGGGGAGTATTAAGAGAATTGTACAATTGAGCATATATGTGGAGACGTTTAGTCCCACACGGATGAGTTATGGCACTTGTTTGAGTTACTGGTTGATATATATAGAAATCCACAACTCCATGCACTTATTGAGAAACTTAATAGAAAAACACAGCTATTAGTGGCTTTTTCACGTGGTTTCATCCCTCTCCTATGGACAAAGTTTTACATTTGTTCTTGATTTTACATTTCATATTTCCGTACATAACTCCAACAATCCGGCATCCCTAAAGTTTCTAATGGTGTTCCGATTCAATTGCAAATTTAGGAAATACATAGAATATGAAAAGATAAACAACAACTCCTCAAGATGGAATATAGATATCAATCACGCTCAACTTAGAACATTATCTCTGGAATAGCCCTATGGCTAGGGTCTTAGTGAAAACATATGTTGTCTGTTCCCGGTGGAGATAAAATCATAAATCTGAGATAGTTGGGGACATTTTTACTAACATATTTCTAATTATATGCAGTTTTTTCGATGATCTAGAAAGACTAGAATTGCATTTTTGACTGTGTTTCAGCATATAGCCTTTTGATGCATTGCATGCCTTGATGAAGAATCCCATTGATTTAGTTGGTATGGTTGTTACATATGGAAGTCAGCTTATATTTGCCACGGTTTGTTTCAGCTACTTCACAAGGCAATTCAGCGGAGTTTCCTCGTGTCTGCTGACATGGCCCATGCTTTGCATCCAAATTATATGGTACAATGCTTTCTATTTTGATGTCATAAAAGATGTAATTGCATGGTCCTCGGACCTAATAGGATTGGGTTTCTTGATAGGTTTACCTTGTATCTTCCATCGATCTGATCCTTGTAGCCCTTATCTCAAGGGGATTTGAACTTTTGCACTAATGGTTCTAGCCGACCAATGTTAGCCAATTAACAAATTCACTTTTAATGAACGAGGCCATTTGCAATCTTTTTTCTATGCTTTAATCATCTATAGGGTACATCTAGAGCTAACTTGCAATATTTTTTAAGTATTGTTGTAAGATTGTTTACTTATTATCTACATGTAATTATCACATGGCATTAAAATGGACTTTAAACAACCCAGTAGGAATGAATTTACTTTACTGTAGGATTCATTTGAAATAGCTAATGAATTTCTGTGTCCATCAGGATAAACATGAAGACAATCATCAACCTAAAATGCATGGAGGCCTTGTCATCAAACACAATGCCAATCAACGCTATGCCACTAATGCTGTTACGTCATTTATATTTAGAGAGATTGCAAGGAGGCATAATCTCCCTGTTCAGGTGGTCAACTACTTCAGAGAAAATTGATGCTAATTTTAATCGTCATGAAGGATTTTATCATCTTGCAACAATTAGAGATATAGCTCAATTAGATCATTTGGTTCATGGATTTTACTCTTTAAATTTTTATTTGTTGTTAGGAATTTGTGGTTCGCAACGACATGCCCTGTGGTTCAACCATCGGCCCCATACTTGCTAGTGGTGTTGGCATTCGGACGGTTGATGTTGGTGCCCCCCAGTTGTCCATGCATAGTATACGAGAGATGTGTGCAGTAGACGATGTTGAGCATTCCTATGAGCATTTCAAAGCTTACTTCCAAGAATTTTCAGCACTGGATGAGCAGGTTTTCGTGGATAGCTGTTGATTTACTGAGCTCCTTTCGTGTGAACTATAAGAAATGATGTGACCTTGCACAAGGTTTGCTTCCTGCTAGATCATAAACTGTTTTTTTCTTTGTTAGTCAACTTCAGCATTTTCATTTTTTCCTTTCAGATTTTTAATGTTTTCATTTTGAAAGTGTTGGAGTATTAGTTCTATGCGTCATTGAGTTGTAACAGGGTAAATGGATCCTGGAGAAGATCCATTTACCCCATCCATGTGTTTAGTCCCATACCGCCTAGTGGTGGGACTTGGAGGCTCTGGAGAGGCTATATAAGGAGCCCCAGACCTCCTGTACTCATTGAGAAAAAGTAATGCATAGCATGCCCCTTTGAGGGCTTCTCCCGTGGTTTCATCCCGCTCCTCACGGAGTAGGGTTCCACGTAAAATCATGGTGTTCCCATGTTTATGTTTCTTGTTTATGCTCTGATTTATCATTCGCTTCCGCATATTCTATTTTCTAACATGGTATCAGAGCGGGTTCGTTTCTCGAGGATTTCATCGTGTTCTTTATTTTTCGAGATCCGATTGTTGATTCATTCTTGAAGATGAATGTTTATGAAGTTATGAAGTTATATTCAAGATCTGAGCGCGTCTGATTCAAGTCTGATTGTTATGTTCTGGAGCTGTTCAAAAAAAAAAACTAGGGTTTTTCCATTGAAACCCTAGATACAATGTCCGGAAGAACTCCCAAGATCTGGGAGGCGGTTCCAGCCTCTCTTCATCTCCATATGACTTCAAGCACGTCCAGAACATCTTCTAGCGACATCTACGCGGGAGATCATAGTCGGCGGTCTCTCTCCTGTGCCAGCCCTTCCTGATGGTTGCAGATCTCCCTCATCGAGCAAGCCCTTGCGCAGAAGCCCCATCGTGCCAACTACCAGCAAGCACTCGTGCGGCGGCACCGTCTCCCTGCCAGGCGCAAGAAGGATCTCCAGGCGCCATCTCTAGCCAGGCGATGCTCTCCATCAGCCAAGCCGCAGGAGTCCTGTTCTAGATGATATCCCCTCCAGCGCACCTCTCCAAGTCACCAGTGCTGTCTGGCGGTGCACCCGCTACAGGCGGTGCACCCGCTACATGCGGTGCGCCCACGAGATGAAGCTCCCCGCGCTCGGGCCCCAGCCCCGCGTCCTCCCCCCTTTCCCTAGCGCGCAGAGCATCGCGCAACCCCTGATCCCTAGCGCGCAGGAGGCGCCGCACAGGATCCCTAGCGCGCAGGCGGCGTCCCTCTTGGCTCCGCCCCAGCGATCTTTGCAGGCGACCCATCGTGACTCCATGCAGGGGTCCTCCTCCCTTGCGCTTTGGGGCGGCGCCGAAGCCCCCGATCCGGTTCCATCAAGAGGCGGCGCGATCTCGAAGCACCATCGAGCGCCGCCTTTGTCCAATGGCGCAGGCGCGCAGTCGAAGAAACCCCAAGGGGGCTGCGATTTTGTGAGAGGGTTCCCAAACGGGAACCATAGTGGTGCCCACGTTGGCGAAATTGGCAGATGGCCCACGGTTATGTAAAAAAAAATTGTGTGTGGGCTATTTCTGTGAGAGCCCAAACGGGCTGATTTGTTTTTAAAGGGGGCTTGAGTGTTGAGCCCAAGTGAAAAGAGAGAAAAAAAATTGAAAAAGAAAAGAGAGGAGAAAGAGAAGGGCCAAGGGGCCAGTTTAAAAAAAAAGCCGCGTACAAAGAAAAGTTGTACGCAATTTCAAAAAAAAAGTTGCAAAAGCCGATAAAAAAAAGTCAAACGGTTTATAAAAAAAATAAATGAAAAAATTGATGAATTTTTTGAAAAGCCGACAAAGTTGTACTCGGCTAAGTGTTTGTTTTTGTCCCCTCATGTTGTCTTCTCCCAACTTGGTCGACATCTATGTTTTTCGACAAGTATGGGAGAAAGGGGGAGTATATATGTAGAGTCACAGGTCTGTTCATGATTCCAGATTCAGATGCCAGTCTCCAGACCAACTAGTTCATCAGACTCTACAATTGTTCAGACTCGACGATCATTGTTTCCGAGTCTCCAGTTTTAGACACGCACGAGTATGCGGTCATTGTCAGATGAGCATAAGTTGCCATCATTTGTTTCGCGGTCCCCATCATTCTTCTTGTTGTCAGGCCAGAGTTTTCATGTGAGCCATAGGGACTCCAGAGCAGAGGACCATTCCCTTGAGGGCAAGGGTTTTCATGTGGTATCATAGGTACACCAGAGCAGTGCACCATTCTCTGAGCCAGATGGGAGAGACCCAGTTCTCCGACGAGGAGACTTCAGGCGCAAGTTCAGACTCGATGATCAGGTTCCGAGTCTTCAGTTGACTCACACTCCAGCCCGTTCGTCCTCCTCACCTGCACGACATGAGTAGCAACGTCCTCGACTGCAGCATGTGCGCGTTGGGTTGATATTGTCCGTAGTGTCTTGTAGCGTTGAGTTGAGTATCTTTCTGTTTGTCCAAGCTGAGCATTGCATGCTCCAGCTTGAGGGGGAGTGTTGGAGTATTAGTTCTATGCGTCATTGAGTTGTAACATGGTAAATGGATCCTGGAGAAGATCCATTTACCCCATCCATGTGTTTAGTCCCATACCGCCTAGTGGTGGGACTTGGAGGCTCTGGAGAGGCTATATAAGGAGCCCCAGACCTCTTGTACTCATTGAGAAAAAGTAATGCATAGCATGCCCCTTTGAGGGCTTCTCCCGTGGTTTCATCCCGCTCCTCACGGAGTAGTGTTGGGAAACGTGAATGAGTTGTTTATTCCATAGCCCTAGGCTCTCTTATATAGGAGAGTAGCCTATGGGTAAATTACATAAAGGGGACAACAAGAAAATAAAATAGCCAAAAAAGACACAATAACTAAGATAACTAAGTATGCGTCAACACTCCCCCTCAAGATGGAGCATAGATGTCAATCATGCTCAGCTTGGAAGCACACTTCTGAAATGGGCCACGTAACAATGCCTTGGTGAATATATCTGCAGTCTGGTTCTCTGAAGTAACATGGGATGTGGTAATGAATCCTTTCTGAATCATATCACGTATGAAATGGCAATCCACCTCAATATGCTTAGTCCGTTCATGGAATGCAGGATTGTTTGCAATGCAAAGCCTCTCAAACGAAACCACAGCTGATACTGGATACTTGGCACAGCTTCTCTTCTGCTTTCGTAGAGCGATTGGGACATCCAGATCCTCTGTAGTAGCACCCTGCTCCTGTACTGCATCCTGCTGAGAAATGTCGTCAGATCCATCAACATTAATATTTTCATTACATACCATAGGCGGGCTAGTTGACTGGTCAGGGCCATGAGCTTGATTCGGCCGTCGGGTGTAATGGAATGGTAACGGGGATATTATTGGTGGCGGTGGTGGTGGTGGTGGTGGTGGTAATGGAGGTGACGGCTGTGATGTTGGTGGTGCCATGAATACGGTATCAGGAGACAATGGTGGTGGCTGCATGTTCCCGGATTCTGAAAAATACATGATAGATTCAAAGAATGTAACATCTGCACTGATCAAATACCGCCGACGCACAGGGTCAAAACACTTGTACCCCTTTTGAGTTCTGGAGTACCCCACAAAGACGCACTTGACAGCCCTAGGAGAGAGCTTGTCAGAACCGGGCGACAACTGATGGACAAATGCGACAGACCCAAAGACACGAGGGGTAAGAGTGAACAGCTCCTTGTCAGGATATATAAGTGAGAAAGGAACCTGTTCATTCAAGACAGACGAGGGCATACGATTTATAAGATAACATGCAGTAAGGACTGCATCACCCCAGTAGGAATACGGGACATGACTCTGAATGAGAAGAGACCTTGTAACATCAAGAAGATGACGGTGTTTTCTTTCTGCAACCCCATTTTGTTGAGACGTATGAGCACATGATGTTTGGTGAACAATTCCTTTTGAGGAGTAATAGTTGGCTAGATTGTTGGTGCACAACTCTAAGGCATTGTCAGTTCTCATAATTTTGACCGTTGTGGAAAAGACATTCTGAATCTCATTTAGAAAGTGAATAATAATATCTCCAGCTTCAGACTTATTTTTCATTAGAAATACCCATGATGCTCTAGAAAAATCATCCACAAAAACAATATAAAACCTGTGTCCCTGATGATCGGGAACACGACTTGGAACCCAGACGTCGACATGAAACAACTCAAACTTGGAGTTACTACTCCGACCTTGACTACTGGGAAAAGATGACCTGTGATGTTTTCCCAACTGACACGCCTCACACTGGACAGGTGTGTGAGAAAGACTATAGGGTAGGACTAGACGTAACTTCTGAAGCGGTAAATGACCAAAACGCAGGTGCCACAGAAGAGGAGATACTTGTTCCGCGGGAGAGGCTGTAATTCCGGCAAACGGGGACTGGTTCAGACGATAAAGGCCTCCTTGCTCATAGCCATGACCAATCACGTTGCCCGTACGGATGTCCTGAAAAATCAAAGAAGATGAATCAAAAATAGCTCGACAATGGAGATCCTTCGTAATCTGACTAATCGACAACAGATTCATGGAAAAATGCGGTGCATGCAAAACGTTCTTGAGCTGCATAGAGGATGTCAATCTAATCTCCCCCTGACCCGTGATAGGGGAATGTGTGCCATTGGCAATCACAACTGTCCGTCCTGGAGGAATCTGAGTGTATCCTGTAAGTAGACTCTGGTCGCCACATAGGTGATGTGTAGCGCCCGAGTCCATGATCCATGGTAATGTAACCGATCTACTACTGTGGAAAGCAAGTGTACTACCTGAAGTACTCGTAGAGGCAGAGGCAGAGGCAGCAACCTCAGTATGATTCTCTGTTGACGGTGCTGGGCCAGACGGTGGTATAATGCCCCTAAGACGGGCAACCAGATCATCAAATCGCTGATCCAATGTAGCTGCAGACGGGGGCTCTATCTGCTCAGCAGCTCGTGCGGATGCAGGAAATCCATGCTTTGAGTAGCATGTATCTTCAGTATGTCCGACTCGGTGACAGTATGAGCACGTTGGCCTAGTGCGGCCACCCCTTCCACGGGGAGTACGTCCACGACCCTGGTAATGAGAACCACGGCCTCTGTTGGCCGCCATGGCTGAGGGATTCTGATTCGCTGCTGCTGACGGTACTGTAATCCTGCTCAATCTGTGAAACGCTTCCTCCATGGGAGGAATAGTCGAGTCCGCCAAAATCTGTGAACGTGCTGCTTCGTACTCAGGATCAAGTGCGGCTAGGAACACGCCCACCATCGTCGCATTCCTGTATGTCTTCTGCTGTTCTGGTGTGGCGGTAAGAGGCATGAAGCTATGGAGCTTCTCAAACATTCCTCTCAAAGATGTATAGAGAGAATGTAATGGGCGGCCATTCTGCTTAATTGTGAATATATCATGTTGTAGTTGCAGGATCTTTGTCTCATTCTTCTCCTGAGAATATGTCGCTGCTAGGATATCCCACATGTCTTTGGCTGTGGGTTGATGTAAAATGTCATTGGCGATCTCAATAGCCAATGTGCCAGATAGCCACACCTTTGCATATGCGTCGTCAGCCTCCCATGAGGCATGGACTCCAGTCTTCTCTGCAGGCTCGGGCTCTGTGAGAATATGCTTCTTGCCCGTGGACTTCATCATACTCATGAACTGCATTGCCCACAGTTCATAGTTCGTACCATCCATCTTGACAATGGGCGCTGGACCACGAAATGCGCCCATGGACGGAATATCTGCCTTGCTTTCTGACATACTGGATACGGAAGACTGGAACGATTGACAAATACTGTGATTTGTCTACAACGACATAAATGGGTTTAGTTGCACGTGTAGACCTCACGCAACTAAACCCATGTTGATTATCTGGGGCTTAGGGTTGAAAACCGTGTACCCGCACGATAGCTACTGGACTTGACGCACTGGATGCGCAGTAGTTCAGTAAGTACTGTGTAATAAGGGCGCTGAATACGTGCGCTAGATGTGCTGGGATGCTTGGTCAGGCGCCTGGGATGCGCAGATCATGCGCGATATCGCGCACTGGATGCGCGCGTGTAGGAGAGGTGCAGATCGCGCAAATCGCGCAGTGGTGCGCCTAGATGTGCGGCTAGATATGCCGCAGATGCGCAGATGTGCGCCTGCTGGAGAGGCGCCTGGATCGCGCAAATGCGCTTGAGAAGCGCCTGGATGTGCGCCGATGCGCCTGAGTGCGCACTGATGCGCGCTGATGCGCTGGAGATCCCGCCGCAGATGCGCCCTGATGCGGCTGGATCGGAGAAGGGGTCCCGCCGCAGATGTGCGCCTGGAGAAGCGCTGGAGATGTGCGCTTGAAGGAGGGGCGGCGCCGATCTGCGGAGAGAAGAGAGAGAGAGAGAGAGAGAGGAGGGGGGGGGCCGGCGGGTAGGGTTAGGGTTAGGGTTTCAGGAACTCCGGTCTAGGACCGTCGCTCTGATACCATGTTGGGAAACGTGAATGAGTTGTTTATTCCATAGCCCTAGGCTCTCTTATATAGGAGAGTAGCCTATGGGTAAATTACATAAAGGGGACAACAAGAAAATAAAATAGCCAAAAAAGACACAATAACTAAGATAACTAAGTATGCGTCAACAAGTAGGGTTCCACATAAAATCATGGTGTTCCTATGTTTATGTTTCTTGTTTATGCTCTGATTTATCATTCGCTTCCGCATATTCTATTTTCTAACAGAAAGTGTTGAAAGCTTTTATGCCTGAACATCGTCTAATCTTTCTGTCTGCATGGAACATTTATCATTTAGGTGACACATTTGTAGACAATTATCTCAAGAAATCAAGAATAAACACTAAACCAAGCCTTTTCTGACTAGAATTAAGGGCTGCTTGGGTTCTTTCCTTTATCTGGATTTATCTTGGGTCATCATACTTCAGCAGATATCTGTTTTTTTTGAGAACTAAAAGGACGAACCTTCATAACAGATCCACCCAACCTTCGACTTCAACAGATATACTCTTTCCAACTATCTGGGAAAAGGAAATGACATGATCAATTTGAGATGCCTACCCCTCTATACATAGAGAAGGGGTGGGAAAAGAATACGAAGACCCATAAAATATAAATGAGATGATATAGATGCAAATAAGTAATAAAAAAGATCTACAACACTATATTATTTTAACATTCCCCCACAAGCTAGATCACACATACTACACATGCTCAACTTGAAAAACATGCTCGACACTTCCACTCCCTATCCGCTACCTGGGGCTACCTTTGACTTGTGAGAGGTTTCGGATTATAGAAGCTTTCTGGTTGGAGTGCCTCTTTTCTCTTTTGTGGTGGTCGCTTGTTCCTTGTGAAGGACCTGCTCTCAATAATCCTGATTTTCTTTATGTCATCTAGACTCGCCGCTGCTTGAAGATGATTATGCAGAATTTTTTTGGTGTAAATCAAGTCTGGACGCCTTAGGTATTCATCTGGTTGATTGGGATACAATCACCCTCCCTAAGGAGGAGGCCTCGGAGTTTCTCGTTTGCAGAGTATGAACAAAGCCGTGCTTCTGAAGTGGATTGCTATAATTTGGGGGACAATGAAGACCTTTGCTACATGCTCATTTGTGGAATCTATGGCATTCATGCCTAATCTAGCTTTTTTTACCACCCATATTTTTCTCGTCTGCTTTTTGGAAGGGCATCTACACCTTGATGCTGTAGTTTCCTAGACTTTTTCGGTTGATTCTTAGTGATGGTTGCTCATTTATGTTGTGGACGGATACTGAACATATGAATGCCAGCGTCTCACTTCTTACGCCTGTTTATTTTGTGTTCCGCATGCGATGCTTCAGTGGTGGAATGTTGGGTGGATGAAACCTGGGCGCTAACTTTCGATTGTGCCTTTTTCGATCAGCACATGGTGGACATCATGAAGCTGGAAGATGTTCTTAACCACTTTTATGGTCATGGGGGAAAGAGAGCATTGGGTGTGGAGCAAGGTTTAGAAAGTCGGTATGTGGCATTTGTTCAATCATGCGATTTTAATAGATTAAGCGGATAAGAAGAAGTATATGCTGAAGTATATGTGGATTATGGGGTTTATATTATTTTAACTTAAAAAATACAATAATAAAATCAAATATTAAATATTTGTGTTTCGTAAAAAATAACAAATACGAAATATAACACATAGACTTTTTAGTACAATATGGTTTCAATCAAGCATTCCAAAAAACATCCTTTTAGATAAAAGAGTTGATTATAACAAAACTTTGAAGGGTGAAATTGGTTGGCATATATGTTGTTAAAATGGAAAATATAATAATAAAAAATTCTAGTGAAATATAACAATAATAAATTAATTCTTATTATATTCCCACATGAATTAACTAAATGAAATTGGATTGTTATTTCAATTGAATAAATATTTGGATTCCCTTTTACCAACCGTTAAAGATACAACAATTGGATAGGGGATTTGACACAAATTACTATTGCAAAATATATGAAGATAAGAAACGTAATGAATGGCAAGGAGACATATATCAAAGAGATATATTTTTTTCATGAAAAAAGATGTGATCGATTCTAAACCTTAAGTATATTTAAATCAAATTATATAAATGTAGCGAACAAAAAACAACTTTTGAAAAAAATTTAAATAAATTAACATTTATAGCAGCTGAAGTTGTAGCCTGAAAGGCAGCAACAACTACAACTGAAGCATGAATGGATGATGTATTTCCAATAGACAGCTGAGTATACAACCACATATGTGGTTTAGTCGGTTGCATACTTGTCAAAATGACCTATACACCAAATACTGTATATGCGATTAGGAAGAGTCATCGACTGTACATATATGACCGCATGGTCCGCCTTGCTCAACATTGGTGTGGAGAGATGGCAATTTTATTGTAAGACGAGCATATCAATGCATTCCCAAACTTTCTGAATCGATGTATGGGAATCTTCTTCGAGACTGCAGATTTATTGGTTACCTGATGGTGCCATCTTGTGTCAAAGTCTTCCTTGGCTGATGCATAGAGGGCATATTTTGATGATAGGCCATTGGTTTAGGGTCTTCATTGATAGGATCATAGGAATGACACACGCCCTCATTGTGATGATGCGGTGAAGTCCACTGACCATCTTTTTTTGCTTGCGAGGAGATAAAGTTGGCTTGGCAGGATTTGGCGATCAAATGGGCTGACAGTGGTGACCTTGAGAGTTTTTGGGACTCGATTTTCAATGCTAGATATTGTGCAAGTAGCCAAATACTCCTTGTGGTTATTTGGGTGATTTCAATCTCCTGAAACGGGGTTATCTTTGCGTATGACTGTTTCCATGTTGAGAATGTAATCTTTCATGCCAAGACTATTCTCGATTCTTGGCTCTTGTAAGGCAACACTGGTATTTTTCCACTTACACGTGGGGCATACACCTTTGCTTGTTTCCCCCTTTTTTGCCTAAAAAATCCTAATAAGAGGGTTAGTGAAGACATTTGATATCCGATTGGCAACTCATGTTTAGTGCCAATCGACCTCACCACGCTTCGTCTTCTCATGGAAGGCATGGTTCTTGGCAATGAAAATGACAACCTAGTTATCACATTTCATCCCCATAGATAATGTGCCTGAATGGTCAAGTCTTCTTGAGCAGATATCGATATGTCCTATCTTTTCTCTCATCCCGTGGTTGAGAATGTCTAATATCTCATCACGTGGCTGAGAATGTCTGATATCTCGTCCCGTGGCTGATAATGTCCTATCTTTTGCTCAATTCCTTAGCTTTGGCCAGCAATATCTCGGTATTGACAACATGGCAATATCGATTCTCCCCTATGTCATTTTTTTTCATTTGTCACCTCCGTGTTTGGTGATATGTTCTAATATATATTCTAGATATTAGCGATATGAGGAACAATAAAGATACTGTGTATTTTATTCACATGTCATCTGATATGGGTAATCTACCAAAAATTTCCCCCTACTTCGCCTCAACATGGTAGTGAGTTTTTTTGGGCAAGTATGAAGCTTTGTGTCGATTTGCGAGAGTTTTTGGTGGCTACGAGACTCACTGATTCGACATATATCCTCTTTACCTTCTGATTTTCATAACATATGATTGTGAAAACTTGATGATTGAACTTGTCGTATGAGGCTTACTATAATTGAACTCTTCATGCCGACCTCATGCTGCCTCCTTTGACCGATGGTTCCAGCAAGACACTCCTCGTTATGGCGACATGTGAATTTTTAACTTATTTACATTGTAAGTTATATTGGCACATTATGTTTTATAAGTTTATAAGATTGATATTTGCAATTTCAACTTCTACATGACTAAACTTCTAATTACGTGGATGATGATACTAATGCAAAATTTATATTTAGACCTCTATTTAGAAAACAAATGTGTATTTCAATATTGTCTATTGATTAAATATCATTGGAAATATATGTGGTTATAGTTTTTGAGAAGCCATTTCTCAAGAAGAGAGGGGAGAAATGATTGGGGGGGGGGGCAGACGATGGCTCAACGGTGATGCAGGGGCGACATCATGGCCAGAGGGAAAGGATAGGGGTTTTGAGACTGAACCCTACATTTGAAGTAGAAGGGGGACATTCCTCATGGTTCTCCAAGTTTGCCGGTGTATGCTTGCTCTACAGTGGGTGTGGTCATCATGAGAATGTGTATCGAGACACTGTAATGTGTTTTACGGGCCCGTCGTGCAATTTACCTAGGCCCTCGCGTGCGTCGCACGTGGGGGCCTAGGCTCAGGGCTCGCTGCTGGCTCGGGACACGTGGCAGCGTCGGATGGCTCGGCTCGAGGTTCGGCGGACCCGAAGCTGATGGGTTGGCTTGAGGCTCGGCTAGCCCACGTGTCAACATCCTGGCCTTCCGATCCAAATGATCGGACGACACCTGTGTCATCTGGCTCCTCTGCAGCCCAGCGGAGAAGGCTGTGCTTCTGCGGGCTCGTTGGAGCTCCTCCGTGCGCCATACGCTCGCCTGAAGGTCGGTGAAGATTGCTGGATGACTGGCGGGGATCCTAGAGAAGCGGCGAAGCTCCGAAGTTGGTCGAAGATGAAGGTCGATGAAGCTTCACCGGAGGAGAAAAGGTTGAAGGAGCTCCGATGCGAACTCCGGCCAATCAAGGATCCTGCAAGGGTTAGTCATAGCCGAAGCATGTGCGAGTGAGTGCGAGTGTTTAGTGAGTGAGTGAAGGCCATGGGGAGCGACGGGAGTAGCGGACTGTGTTCTTCTCCGGCGAAGTGGAGCAGAAGGGGGTAGGAGCATGGGGGGGGGGTTCTGGAGAAGAGGAGAGTGGTCGTCGAAGATGAGGGTGACGTGGCGGAGGGATTGGAAGGGTCCATGAACGGTGGAGGCGGCGGAATGCGGCGAGATAATTAGAAGAAAAATAGAGAAAAACCAGGGGAGAGAGAAGTACCTGGAGCTCGAAGAAAATGGCGGTCGAAAAGGCTTGGGATGAGGTTCTAAGTGAACCTCGGGTCGTCGCACAACAAGGGCAGCCGGCCTTGGTGCTCGTCGGCGTGCATTTGAGCCGAATCATGACCGAAGCCATGGGTCAACACCAAGGCAGAGGCCTCCATTGTCGCCAATCGTCCCCTCCTCCTCTGTCACAGGAGGAGGAGGATGGTTAGGGGGGAACGCCAGGAATGGTGGACAAGGGTTGACGGTGGTGTAGGAGGCGGTTTTATAGGAGGGTGGGGGGTTGGTTACCGGCGAGGGGAGTGAAGGTTTTGAAACAGTGGGATTGATTGCGTGGAGTGATGGAGAGGGTCAACGGGGGTTACGCGAGGAAAGAGCGAAGGGCTACGTGAGGGAGGCGTTATGAGAGGAAGAGGTGGACGGATGTGATGGCTAAAAATGGAAGGGGACGGCTGTCTTGCGGGGTGTAACGGACGAGCTGGAGGAAGACGATGATCTGGCGCCGTTGGATCATTAGATCCAACGGCTTGAATGGAGGCGCGTTTGAAGGGTCAGGATCAGATCCTTAGGATATGATCTAACGACAGAGATCAAGGCGCTGCTGGGTGGTTTAGTTGTAATCTAGAGGAGATCCAACGGTAGGAGAAAAAGAAGTGGCGTGGCACGCAGAGAGGCGTTGGATGGTATGACGATCGAGCGGCTGAAGTTGAAGCGCAGATGAGCTGCAGTGATTTGATCTGGCCGCTAGATCCAACGGTTAGGAATGAAGCGGTGGTGGAGGGATGAGATCGAGGTGGGGCGTGAAGATCGGACGACCCAGGAAGGAGCTGGGTGGCGAAAGAAGAGGCAGGCCACGTGGTGGCTTCAGAGAACGCCATGTGGCCCAACCAGAAAATTCGAAAATATAAAAACAAAGAAAAATACAAAAGAAATAGTTAGAGGCAAAATTAGGAAAAAGTCAAAACATTAAAGTTTCTCGTCTCGACGAGATCTACAAGGTTCATGTTGGACAAAAAGCCAAAAAGGTCATTTGTACAAAAAGTATTTTTCGGGGGTAAAAATACCGACTTTTTGGTTTTGAGATGTTTTTGTATCTTTTAGTCTTTTTAATGGTTAGTGAATTATAGACAATTGTTCAACTTGATTTTTGTGGGTTTTTGATGAGAAAAATAAATACAAGGAAAATAAAGAAAATTAAATACAATTAATTAAGGTTAATTATACACAATATTTTACAAGATAAAAATAAAGAATTAACGGAGATTTTTATTGGATTGATTAAGCCAGGGGTTTAATATGTGGTTTTTAGCATGATGAATACGAGATTCATCTATGGTTCAGCTATTTGTGTGAGAGGTCTATCCGAAGATGATGTAAACAAGCTCTTATCACTCATGCACAAGGTAGTTGGAAGATGCATTGGCGGAAACCCGGACTTAGAGATGGCACTTTGGACGTGCATGATCAGGTGTCTATTGAGCTCGGGCTCTATGAGATCAAGTCGGGCTCAACTCATTTAGAGCTGATGAGCTCGACTCGAAAGCTTTTCGAGCCTGAGCTCGAGTTGGGTTTTTGGCTCATTAGGGTTATCGAGTCAAGCCCGAGTTGGGGTTGACTCAACTCGATAACTCGACTCGGTAGCTCGATAAGAGCATGGGATGGGAACATCTTCTAGTCCCACATCGGTTGAGCTTGAGAAGTGAAGAGGATAGAGCATCTATATATAGAGACTGGCTACTCCCTTCGACAAAACATACCTTGGCCTTTTGGCTAATATATGATATGCGGGCTATTGGCCTAAGTGAGCTAGCTTAGTAAAAGGCTCATGAGCGAACCCATCAGGATCATGACTCGTTATGAGGCTCGTGAGCCAGCTTGAACTCGATGAGTTCAAACTCGAGCTAGCTTTATAGGACTCGAACCTTATCGAGCCCGAGCATGAGCCCAACTTTTCTTATCGACTTCTAGCTCGAGTTGGGGTCGACTCAGCTCGTTGGGCTCGATAGACACCCTTATGCGTGAGATTAAAGTGCTACATGTCAGGGGTCTCCCGTTGATTTGCATAAGATTAGTGAAGTTTCGGGAGGCACTGGTATTGGCTGACTAGGGGCCATTGTTTTGACAGACTACATCATGGCTAGCCTATTGATGTTCGTGCTAGTGGGGGAGATTGGGGTTTCTCTCTTGCGAGTGTTAGAGGCATGCATAGATGGTGTTGTTCTTCAGTTGGAGTTGTCCGTGTTCTCGTCATAGAAGCGTATTGATGGTAGGTCTAGGCATCCTGTGAGGCTGGGTGGCGTTGATCCTTCAGGGGAGGTTGCAGACATGCTTTCCATGGGTCTCCAGCATCAGAACATCCTTGGTTGGAAGACGACCGAACTCAGCTTTCGGGAGGCAAAACATCTCAGAGATTTGCGGTTGTGGAATATAACAAAGATCAAGTGGAAGGCAAAATAACAACATTCATTTCGGATGGGAAAGAGCCTAAAAATATTATGAGAAATCCCCGAAAATGGTTGCTGATTTTCTTAGGAGTTAAGGACTTGAGCCCACAACAGGAAAGAAGGTCTCGAATATGTTCCCCCTCGTATGCGGAAGTTGCAGCACCATGTGGGAGTTGGAATGGGTCCATGTTGATGGGTAATGCAGGTTCTCGAGCCCCGATCTTGAAGGGGTCTGATTTGGATCCGAATATGAAGAGTGTGACGACTGGCAGATCCTTGGGCCCAACAAACATTTCTTCTGGTCTTTTTATTCAGCTGGGGGGGGGGGGGTGGACCTGAATCTTTTGGGCTTGGAAACAAGAAGCGTCCATTGTGGCTCGTCCTATCTCATGCTCCGGAGCATAGTTCACGTGGAAGATCATCTCACAAGTCTCTAGTGGTGGGCACACCACCGAGCATGAAGTGGGGGGAGTCCTCGAAAAGCGGGAATCGACACCTAGCGGGTTCTCGTTCCTGTCCGGTTGGTCGATATGGGAGAAGCTATGTCCGAAGGAGCTTAATGGAGAGAAGGAGGTGACGTCGACTGGAGAACTATATTATGTTGGGTCAGTTTGATGGCGACTGCGTGGTTGCCTCTGTTTTTTGGGGGTGGATGCCGGCGTCGTGATAGCACTTGCCCCAATTTGACCATTTTTTTGGAGAGGGCGATTCTCTTCTTGTTAAGGGGCCCTACGACAACCTCGTGGTAGGGCACATTGGGGTGGCTGGCTAGCCTGGCGATTTCGAGTCGATGGAGGCTGTTGACAGTGGTTTGGAGGAATGTTTGGGGGTCGTGCCGCCCCATAGGAGTACAACTATTTCTCATTGAATATTTTGATGTGGAATACGAGGGGTTTGGAGAGATCGGAGAAAAAGGTTGGTTTCCAAGACCTGCTTAGGGAAGCAAAAACGGACATGGTATTGTTTCAGGAGATCAAAATCTCTCGACTTCGACAGTGCTTAGAGGAACTTGGCAGATCATTTTTGGTAGAATGCAAATCGATAGAATCGACAGGGGCGTCAGACGATTTTGCTACTGGCTGGAGTAGTGATAAATTTGTTTTGGTGGACGATAAGATCCAAGATAACCATTGCATTACTGTGGTTTTCCAGCGGATTGCTGACGGGGAAAAAGTTGTTACCAACGTGTACAACCCGCCTAGGGTGGGTAGGTGGTGTGCATGAATAAATCCCTGTTGGTTAAATGGGTTATCTGCTTGTCAGGCTGCTATGAAGATCTTGTATGTTGTCTCCTCTGAAACATTTACGGGATCAGTGGTTCTTTGACTGCTGATAGGCTGCGGATGCCATCCTCCCTTTGGCAGGATATTGAGAAGATGCTACCAGAGATGAGGGTTTTTCTTTGATCGGTGCTGTGCACTGGAGGACCTTTTCCTTTTTGTTTGGATGATCAGACCAGCCTGGGTTTACTTGAAGATCGTTATCCCTGGATTTTTGCTTTGGCAGATAATCAGAATGTTTCGGGCCGGCAAGCATGGGTGTTGTGTCTTTGGGTCCCCTCTTTGGTGGCAGACTTCTCAGAACAAAGGTTGAATGACTTCATGGGATTGCTTGGAGATCTCATAGAGGTGGATGGTCCAACTCATGGACGAGATTATTTTCTTTGGTTGGACGACAAAATCTTAGTCAAGAGGGCGTATTGGGTGTTCCCGGGCACAAAGACCTTTCCTAGTGAGGAGTTCATGCGTGACTGCAAGATAATTTGAAGTAGCAAGATCCCACTAAGAATCAAGGCGTGTTCCTTTGGCTTGTTAGACATGGACTGGTGCTTCCGAAGGCATGAGGAGACGATTTCCATACTAGGGACTTGGCATGCGGGAGATGCAGAGAGGACCCTAGAGACTTGGAACAATTTTTTCAGATGCCGTCACTCGGCGAGTTTTTGGAGATGGGATTGCATGGCTTCATGTTGGCGATGGTGATTCATTCTGTCTTTCCATTCGGATGACTGACAACAACTCATTGGATGATTTCTTGCATCCATTGGTGTTCCTATGGCTATTTGGTGTGCGAGGAATGAGCTGATTTTTTATGGCCAACGTTTCTATTCGGAAAATGTACTTGATCATTACATGGCACTGTGTTTGGTCTGGAACTCTGTACTTTAATCATATAAACTTGTGGTGGGACCCATCTCGGGGTTGCACCCTCCATTCAAAAAAAGATCATTGGAAATCTGAATTTTAGAAAATAAGATTTTATAGTTATTTTCATGATTTCTTGTGATAGGGAATATTCCATCTCTATTCGAAATCGGTGAAACAACTTAATATCGATATTTAAGGTCATGATAATCCTGTAATTTTGCACTTGATAACACCAAAACCTTTTACTTCTTGCTACACTATATAACAAGATTGTCACCAACAAAACTACCATTAATTGACTTCATGTTATGTCTACTTACAATGTAATCTGTGTGGAAAGATGGGTTAGGAAAAATTGTGTTCCTCGTAGCTCTAGAGCTCTCTTATATAGGAGAAAAGCTCTACGGAGAAATTACATAAAGAAGACTAAAGAAATAGAAAAATATAAATAAAGACATAGACATATAATTATCTCAACACTCCCCCTCAAGATGGAGCATATATATCTATCATGCTCAGCTTGGAACAACAACGGTGAAAAGGATCCCTCGCAAGAGCCTTGGTAAACATGTCTGCAATCTGATCGCTTAAAGCAACATGAGAAGTTGAAATAAGCCCCTTTTGAATCAAATTACGGGTATTGTGGAAGGAAAAGAAAAAGATGTCTTCCATCAAACCCTAGAGATCTCTTATATATGAGAAAAGCTCAAAGGGTAGATTACATAAACATGACAGTAGAAATAAACATTATAGAAAAGGGACAAAATAACATAAATATCTTAATACTCCCCCTCAAGCTGGAGCATATATATCTATCATGCTCAGCTTGGAACAACAGTGATGAAATGGACCTCTAACAAGAGCTTTAGTAAACATGTCTACAATCTGATCTCCTGATGCTACATAAGACGTTGAGATAATCCCCTTTGGATAAAATCACGACTGTAGTGACAATCCACCTCAATGTGGTTTGTCCTTTCATGAAATGTTGGATTATTAGCTATAAACAAGGCTACCTGATTGTAGCATTTGAGATGCATAGGAAGAGGCACTTCAATCATTAAATCGGTCAAGACAGATTTGACCGACATCATCTCCCTACTACCTTGGGCCATTGCCCTATATTCTAATTCCACACTAGATCGAGCAACAACAGTTTCTTTCTTACTCTTCCATGAGACCAATGAGCTGCCAACAAACACAATGAAGCCTGAAGTATACTTCCTGTCCTTAGAACACCCAGCATAATCTGCATCTGCACACCCTGTAACTGAGAGAGACGTATCTCTTCTAAACAGAAGACCTGCCCCTGGAGATGACTTCAGATATCTCAAGATCATGAATACTGCATCCATGTGTGCCTGCCTAGGTTGCTCCATGAACTGACTTACTCTACTCACAGCGAAAGATATATCAGGCTTGGTAATAGTAACATATAATAATTTCCCTACCAGCTCTCTGTACCGTCTCTTGTCCACCTCCTCAGATTCATCATCATGGAGCTTTGCATTAGGATCCATCAGGTTAGTAGCTGGTCTACATCCTGTCATACCTGTCTCAGATAGAAGATCAGTAACATACTTCCTTTGTGTCGTAACTGTTAGAGTAATGGAAACTCTGATATGATATTCCATAGAGCCCTCGGGTCTCTTATATAGAGAGAAAACCCTTGGGTAAATTACATAGACGTACAATATATAAATAGAAAATATGAAACAGTACAACGCAACATATATAAACCTCTACACTCCCCCTCAAGATGGAGCATAGATATCTATCATGCTTAGCTTGGAAGAACATCTCTGGAAAGGTCCTCTGAGCAATGGCTTGGTGAATATATCAGCAGTCTGGTCCTCTGAACTGACATGAGAAGTGGAAATGAAGCCCTTCTGAATCATGTCTCTAGTGTAATGACAATCCACCTCGATGTGCTTTGTTCTCTCATGAAAAGCTGGATTATTGGCAATAAACAATGCTGCCTGATTGCCACATTGGAGATTCATAGGCAAGGAGACATCTACATTCAAATCTTCTAAGACTGCTCTAACCCACATCATTTCTGCGCTTGCTTGTGCCATGGCTCTGTACTCGGATTCGGCACTGGATCTCGCCACAACAGTCTGTTTCTTGCTTTTCCAAGAAACTAAAGAGCTTCCTATGAAGATAACGAATCCAGAAGTAGACTTACGATCCCTTGGACATCCTGCATAATCTGCATCTGCACAAGCTGAAATAGACAGATCTGTATCTTTCCTGAATAGCAACCCTGTGCCTGGGAAAGACTTCAGATATCTCAATATCATATACAAGGCATCCATATGCACTTGCCTCGGCTGCTCCATAAATTGACTCACCCGGTTTACTGCAAAGGCAATATCCGGTCGAGTTATAGTAATGTATAAGAGCTTACCCACCATTTCTCTGTACCTTCTTTTGTCCACCTCCTCGGTATCATCGTCGTACAGCTTCATGCTTGGGTCCATAGGTGTACTTGAAGGTCTGCATCCAGTCATTCCTGTTTCAACTAGCAAGTCTGTGACATATTTTCTTTGAGTCATTACCATTCCTTGTGCATTTCTAGCAAACTCTATCCCCAGAAAATATCGTATCGTGCCCAGATCCTTCGTAATGAACTGGCTTCCCAACAGGGACTTGGTTGTCTCAATTCCCTGAGCATCATCTCCTGTAACCAAGATGTCATCAACATATATCATGACAACAACAATACCTCTAGGGGTCTTCTGGATGAACAGTGAATGGTCCGCATTCGATCTCCTGAACCCCTGTCCTTCAATTAGCTGGTAAAGCTTCTGGAACCATGCTCGGGGACTCTGTTTGAGGCCATAGATAGCCTTATGAAGTCTGCACACCATCTGAGTCTCCCCCTCAGCTGCAAACCCTGGTGGCTGCTGCATGTAGACTTCCTCCTGTAGGTCACCATACAAGAAAGCATTCTTGACGTCAAGCTGAAAATGCTCCAGCTACGCACCACAGCAACAGATAGGAGGATGCGAAGAGTGGAGTGTCTAGACACTGGTGAAAAAGTATCCAAATAATCTACCCCATATGTCTGGGTAAATATCCGTGCTACAAGTCTGGCCTTGTATCTGTCGAGACGGCCATCCGCATGATATTTCACCGTAAACACCCACTTGCAACTCACCACGGAGGCACCTGGAGGAATGGGGACAAGAGACCAAGTCCCTCTAGACTGCAAGGCACGCATCTCCTCTTCCATAGCTTGACGCCAGCAATCAATCTTCATGGCATCTTGATGGGTCCGTGGAATCTCAACTGACGAGACAACAGCTGCAAATTTCTGGAAATCCCCATTGAGACGATGAAATGAGACGTGAGAGGCAAGAGGATATGAAGCACATTGTCTTCGCTGCTTCCTGTGAGCAATTGGTCGATCCAGATCATCTATCACTGTGTTGATTGGTTGATCCTCCTCCTGTAGCAAAGGCTCCTGCACTGGTGCATTGTCCAAGCCATCATTAGTGATAACATCAGAACATACCTGAGGCGTGCTGGATGGTTGGCATGTAGCTTGAGCAGGGCCTGTCCGCCTTGTATAGAACTTAGGAAAAGGTACAATTGGAGGAGGTGGTGGTGGTGGAGGTGGTGGTGGTGGAGTAGAGGATCGACCCAGACTTGGAGGTGGAGGCACATAGACATTTGAATCAGTGGATGTGGATGAGACCAATCTGTCCCCTGCAGGGGAGAAGTACATGACTGGTTCGAAAAATGTAACATCAGCGCTCACATAGTACTTGTCATGAACGGGGTCATAGCAACGATATCCTTTCTGTGTCCTGGAGTAGCCCACAAAAACACACTTGATAGCCCTAGGAGAGAGCTTATCAAGTCCTGGAGATAAGCGGTGGACAAACACAACAGTGCCAAAGACCCGAGGTGTAAGTGTAAACAAATCTTTGTCAGGAAAGAGAACAGAGATAGGAGACTTTTCCCCAAGAACAGTTGTAGGCATGCGGTTGACCAGATAGCATGCTGTAAGTATAGCATCCACCCAATAGGATAATGGGGCACAACTCTGAATAAGTAATGTGCGGGCAATGTCGAGGAAATGTCGATGCTTCCGTTCTGCAACCCCATTTTGTTGAGATGTGTATGCACATGTGGTTTGGTGGATAATACCTTTAGAAGAAAGAAAGCGAGCAAGGGAACGAGTGCAGAATTCCAATGCATTGTCAGTACGCACATACTTAACAGTAGACGAAAAAACATTTTGAACTTCATTGATAAGATTTTGAATAACACTTCCTGCTTCGGATTTATTTCTAAGGAGAAAAGTCCACGACACTCGAGAAAAATCATCAACAACAACTAGATAGAACCTGTGCCCCTGATGATCTGGGACACGACTAGGACCCCAAATATCTATGTGAAATAACTCAAATGGGGAGCGACTGCTCCGACTCTGACGACTGGGGAAGCTGGACCGATGATGCTTCCCTAACTGACATGCTTCACAACGAAATGACGAACTCGGAGAGATCTGAGGCAGGAGGTGACGCATTTTCTGTAGCGGCAGGTGACCAAACCGAAGATGCCAGGTATATGGAGATACGGAGCCCTGGGAATGTAGTGAGACGCCAACATAAGAGTTCCGTACGAGACGATAGAGGCCATTGTGCTCAGAGCCTCAACCAATCACCTTGCCCGTTAGTATGTCCTGAAAAATAACAGACGATGGGTCAAAAATAGTACGACAGTGCAAATCTCGTGTAATCTGACTAATGGATAAGAGATTCATAGAGAATTCTGGTGCATGTAGAACATTCTGTAAGTGCATGGCGGGCAGCAAAGCCATCTCCCCCTGACCGATGATAGGGGAATGAGTGACATCATCAATGAGTACAGATCGACCAGGTTGAACAGCTCTATAGGACTGCAGAATATCTCTCTCACGATAGAGATGATGGGTGGCTCCATTATCAACAATCCATCCTGTGAGATCATGGTTATGATATGAGACTGAAGGACTACCTGAGGCACTGGCTGAAGCAGAGGTACTAGCTGACGCCGAAGCCGCAACATCAGAAGCATCAGCACTCTCTGACGATGACTGTGGCATAATATCACGAAGCCGTGCCACCAGCTCCTCGAACCTGTGATCTGGAGTAGATGCTGGTGGACCCTGAACATGATCAGCGACACGTGCAGAAGGAGGGAAGCCATGCTTAGAATAGCATGTATCCTCCGAGTGACCAGTACGACGACAGAATGAGCACGTGGAGCGTATGCGACCTCCGCGGCCACGTCGACCACTTCCTCTGCCACGAAATGAGGACGCACTACCTCGTCCTCTGGAGACTGCCATTGCCGAGGGAGGTGGAGTCGCTGTATTCGATGGAACTGGTACACGACTGAGCCTTCTGTAGACTTCTTCCATCGGTGGAATGGTGGCATCGGCAAGGTTCTGAGAGCGTGCTGCCTCATGCTCCCTATCAAGGGCAGCAAGTAATACGCCTACCATACTGGCGTTGCGGAACGTCTTCTGCTGTTCCGGCGTGGCTGTGAGTGGGATGGTGCTATAGAGTTTCTCGAACATTCCACGAAGAGACGTGTACAGAGAATGAAGAGGCCTCCCATTTTGCTTCGTGGTAAAAATATCATGCTGCAACTGCAGCATCTTTGTCTCGTTCCGCACCTGAGAGTATGTCGTGGCCAGGATATCCCACATCGCTTTGGCGGTGGGCTGATGGAGAACATCATTTGCTATCTCCGTCGTGAGCGTTCCTGACAGCCAAACTTTGGCATACGCGTCATCAGCCTCCCATGAGGCATATATTCCCTTTTTCTCCGGCGGTTCATCTTCGGTAAGAATGTGCTTCTTACCACATGACTGCATAAGACTGAGGAACTGCATAGCCCACAGTTCGTAGTTTGTCCCGTCCATTTTGACGATTGGTGCCGAACCTTTAAAGGCACCCATGGCGGGCATATCGACCTTCTGTTCTGACATATTGCCGGAGAAGAACAACTAGGGATGATAGACAAAAGAACCGGTGTCTACCAAGACCTTTGTGGATTCAAGTGCATATGTAAACGTTATGCACTTGAACCCATCATCTAGCCGAGACCGACCGGAGTAGAAATGCTCCGGTGACAAGTAGAGGCTGTGGAAGCCTCGGCGGGAGAGAGAAGCGGCTGCTAGGGAGACCCGGCGGCGGGGCTAGTCACTGCTGGCGGCTGGGAGGGGCTGGGTGGTGCCCGGCGGAGAGCTGGCGGCGCCGGGAACGGCTGGGAGGGCTGGCGGCGCCAAGGACGGCTTGGAGGGGGCCCGACGGAGGGCTGGGGGTCGGCGGGATGGCGAGGGCCCCGCTGGAGGGCAAGCGGAACCGGCTGGAGATGCCGGCTGGGCTGGCGGCGGCGACGGGTGGAGGAAAAACTCTAGGGTTAGGGTTTTGGCTCTGATACCATGTTAGAGTAATGGAAACTCTGATATGATATTCCATAGAGCCCTCGGGTCTCTTATATAGAGAGAAAACCCTTGGGTAAATTACGTAGACGTACAATATATAAATAGAAAATACGAAACAGTACAACGCAACATATATAAACCTCTACAGTAACCATACCCTGCCGATTTCGTGCAAACTCCAGGCCAAGGAAGAAATGAAGCGTGCCAAGGTCCTTGATAACAAACTGTTGTCCAAGGAAATCCTTAGCTGCTTGAATGCCATGTTCATCGCTGCCAGTGATAACATTGTCATCAACATAAACCAAAATGACTACAATACCTCTGTGGTTTCTCTTTTTTTTTTGAACGCCAGAAAGAGGGGGATACACTCAATGGTATTCGCCCCAATTTATTAAAGTTAAAAGGCTAAACAGGGAAATTACAAAGCTCACGAAAACCCGAGACAAAAACAACCACTACAGAAGCCAATCATCAACCAACCGCACACAATGCTTCTCCACGTTTTCCTTGTAGAACCGCTGCCCTCAAAAAAGAGCTGCATTTCTGCCCAACCAAATTGCCCACAAAGAGAGTATGATCTCTTTGTGGTTTCTCTTTACAAAGAGAGTATGATCTGCAGTAGATCTGACAAATTCCTTCTGTTCAATCAATTCCGAGAGCTTCTGAAACCAGGCCCTCGGACTCAGCTTAAGGCCATATATAGCCTTATGAAGACGGCACACCATACTGGACTCCCCCTCAACAGCAAACCCATGTGGTTGCTGCATATAAACCTCTTCCTGCAGATCACCATACAAGAAAGCATTCTTGACATCTAATTGGAAAAGTGGCCAATCACGTATAACCGCAACATCAATAAGAATTCATAAAGTAGAGTGACGCGCTACAGGAGAAAAGGTATCCTGATAATCCACTCCATAGGTCTGGGTGAACCCACGAGCAAGTTGCAACCAGCATGGCTTTGTATCTGTCTACGGTACCATCAGCCCGATGCTTCACAGTAAATACCCACTTGCTCCCAACAACATACGCACCTGGTGGAGCATGGACCACACTTCACGTACCTCGTGACTGTAAAGCTGCCATCTCCTCCTCCATAGACAGATGCCACTGACTGCTTTGCAGTACCTCCTAATATGACCGTGGTATCTCTACAGCAGACAACCACACAATAAAGTGTTGAAAATCCTTGGAAAGACGCTCCAAGGAAACATGAGAACTAATAGGATGCATAGTACATGCTCATTTCTGCCGCCGAAGTGCAATATGCATATCCAGATCCTCAACATGAGTAGTAGAGATAGTATCTGCACCCTGTACCTCAGTCTATACATGCAAAGCACCCGTGCCGTCAGAAGAACTCAAATGCTTAGTACATACCTCGGGCGTGCTGGATGATGGAGGAGGCGCATGAGCATGATGCCTTCGCTGGTAGACCTGTGGAAAGAAAATAGGAGACGGTGGTGGAGGCGGTGGTGGAGGCGGGGATGGAGATGACGGTGGTGATGGAGTAGAACATGGTAATGATGGAGTAGGAGGCATATAGATCTCTTCTCCATCCTCTGAAGGAGTAAGCCTATCACATGTGGGAGAAAAATACATAATGGACTCAAAGAAGGTGACATCAGCACTGACATAGTACCTTCGTCGAACAGGGTCAAAACAACGATATCCCTTTTGGGTTTTGGAATACCCAACAAACACACATTTGACAGCTCTGGGAGAGAGCTTGTCAAGACCTGGAGAGAGTTGATGAACAAACGCTACATAACGAAAAACACGAGGCATAAGCGAGAAAAGATCCGTCTCGGGAATCACGATCAAGAACGGGATCTTCTCCCCTAGCACCGAAGAAGGCATACGATTTACCAAGTAACAAGCAGTTAGAACCGCATCTCCCCAATAGGAATGAGGAGCATGACTCTGAATCAAAAGAGTTCTGGTAACATCAAAAAAATGGCGGTGTTTTCTTTCGACCACCCCATTCTATTGGGAAGTATAAGCACATGATGTCTGATGCACAATACCATGAGATCTAAGAAATTGAGAAAGATGAGTACTGCAAAATTCTAGTGCATTATCAGAACGTATGAACCTGACTTTTGCAGAAAAAATGTTCTTTATTTCATTAATAAAAGATTGAATAACAGGACCAGCATTAGACTTGTTCTTAACAAGAAAAACCCAAGACAATCGAGAAAACTCATCAACCGCAACAAGATAAAATCTGTGTCCCTGATGATCTTGGACACGACTAGGACCCCAAATATCGAAATGGAGCAACCCAAACAGACCATGAATACTTGGACCCTGACGACTCTCGAACGTAGACCGATGATGCTTCCCACGCTGGCAGGCCTCGCACTGAAAAATGGAGCAAGGAGAAATATGTGGAAGAACATGACTCAGCTTTTGCAGAGGAAGATGATCAAATCACAGATGCCAGATATATGGAGAAATAGACCCAGTGCAAAGAGAAAAAGAGGCGCCAACATACGGAGACTGCACTAGTCTGTAAAGGCCCCCTTGCTCACGACCAGTTCCAATCACTCTGCCCGTGAGTATGTCCTGAACACAAGAGCAAATGGATCAAATATGGCACGACAATGTAAATCTCTGGTGATTTGACTAATTGATAATAGATTCATAGAAAATTCAGGAGCATAGAGAACATTCTGAAGCCTCAATGTAGAAGTCAACTGCACCTCCCCCTGACCAGTGATGGGGGAATGTGTTCCATCTGCTATCACAACTGATCGTTCAGGCTGAGTAGGACGAAAAACACTAAACTGACCTCTGTCACCACAGAGATGATGGGATCGCCGGAATCCATGATCCATTCTAATAAGTCTGCCTTGTAGCAACTAGTAAAAGCATATTCTATACCTGATGTAGATGCAGATGCTGAAGCAGCAACCTCTGAGGATCCTGAAGGAGAGCTAGTGGATCCAGACATGCCAGGCATAATCTCTCACAGTCGTGCTACAAGCTCGTCAAGCCTCTTATCAGATGCAGGTGATGGGCTCCCAGTCTGTTGTGTCTGCTATGCAACTCTGGCCGACACAGGAAACCCATGCTTAGAATAACAGGTTTCCTCAGAGTGGCATGTCCTGTGGCAGCATGTGCATGTCTGACGGGGTCGACCACCCCCTCCTCTGCCGCGGTTGGGACTTCCCTTACCACGATATAATGTATGGCTGCCTCTACCACGTGACGCCGCCATAGCTGAAGACGTCTGGTACTGTAAAGTACTACCAGAGGATATAGATAGTCTACTCAATCTGCGATACACCTCCTCCATAGGAGGTATGGTAGCATCAGTGAGGATCTGGGCATGAGCTGCATCATACTCTAAATCCAGAGCTGCTAGAAATACTCCAGTCATCACAGAGTCTCTATATGCCTTGAGCTGCTCTGGTGTAACAGTCAAAGGTATGTAACCATGTAACTTCTCGAAAATACCCCTCAACGAAGTATAGAGGGTGTGAAGAGGGCGACCATTCTGCTTCGATGTGAAGATATAATGCTGGAGCTGGAGTATCTTCGACTCATTCTTCGTCGGAGAGTATGTCGCGGCAAAAATGTCCCACATAGCCTTTGCAGTAGGCTGACTCAGTATATCATTAGCTATCTCCGTGGATACAATCCCAGATAGCCATACGCGAGCATACACATCATCCGCCTCCCATGAGGCATTTGTCCCAATATTGTCACATGACTCCTCTGTCGTGAGGATGCGCTTCTTGCCATTACATTGCATCAAACTCATGAACTGCATGACCCACAGTTCATAGTTGGTTCCATCCATTTTGACAATGGGTGCCGGGCCTTTGAAGGCACCCAAGGATGGGACTTCTGCTTTGTTATCGGACATGATGACATCTATCTTCAAGACTGGGCTAGCAACAAGAGATACCAGCGTCTACACTGACATGCAGAAAGATGGTTGTGGGTGTAGACTCATACCACAACCTCTTCCATTCTTCTGGAGAGTCCTTTGGTTAACTAAGGTGTATCTAGATGTTCACGATATACCCTAGGTACCCAAAAATCCGCGGAATGACAAGAAGACAAAGGCGCGTGATGACGCGTCAACACGTCGGAGCACGCACGGGCACACACGCAAAGGGGCGCGTGATGACGGAGGCCCGCAAAGAGGCGAAGCAACGCTTGGACGGCGGCGCGTGGACAGTAGAGCGCATAGGTGGCAGCAATGCGGAGCACTGTCCGCTACGCGCAGGCAGCAGCGGCGACGTGTGAAGCCCGCGGCGGGCGTGAAGCTTGCGACAGCGGGGAGTAGGTAGCTAGGGTTTTGGTGGGGGGTAGGATTCTAGGGCACATGCTCTAGTCTAGGACCGTCGCTCTGATACCATGTGGAAGGAAAATGACAAGATGTCTTCCATCTAACCCTAGAGCTCTCTTATACATGAGAAAAGCTCAAAGGGTAAATTACATAAACAAGACCGTAGAAATAAACAATATAGAAAAGGGACAGAATAACATAAATATCTTAACAGGTATAATGCCAATCTACTTCGATGTGCTTTGTTCTCTCATGAAAGGTTGGATTATTAGCTATGAACAGAGCTGCTTGATTATCACAATTGAGATGCATTGGAAGAGGCACCTCTATATCTAGGTCAGTCAGAACGGACTTGACCCACATCATTTCTGTGCTCCCTTGGGCCTTCTGATTCAACGCTGGATCGAGCATCAACTGTCTGTTTCTTACTCTTCCATGAAACCAGCGAGCTACCAACGAACACAGTGAAGTCTGAAGTAGACTATCTGTCCTTGGGACACCCAGCATAGTCTGCATCTGCACATCCAGTAATTGAGAGATACGTATCTCTTCTGAAAAGAAGACCTGCATCTGGAGAGGATTTCAGATATCTCAAAATCGTGCAAACCACATCCATATGAACCTGTCTAGGTTGCTCCATGAACTGGTTGACTATGCTCACAACAAACGATATGTCAGGCCTGGTAATAGTAACATATAACAACTTCCCTACAAGCTCTCTGTACCATCTCTTATCTACCTCCTCAAAGTCATCATCATAGAGTCTAGCACTGGGATCCATTGCTGTAGTGGTAGGTCTGCATCTTGTCATACCTGTCTCAGCCAGAAGATCAGTAACATACTTCCTCTGCGTCATAACCATACCACGTTGATTGCATGCAAACTCCAAGCCATGGAAGTAACGTAGTATGCCAAGGTCTTTGGTCATAAACTGTCGTCCAAGGAAATCCTTAGCTGCTTGAATACCTTATTCATCGATGCCAGTAACAACAATATCATCAACATAAACCAGAACAACAACAGTACCTCTCTGAGTTCTCTTACACAAAGAGAATGATCTGCCTGACAAAGCCATTCTGTTCAGTCAACTCTGAGAGCTTATGAAACCAAGCCCTCGGACTCTGCTTGAGGCCATATATGGCCTTGTGAAGACGGCACACCATACTGGACTCCCTCTCAGCAGCAAACCTTGGTGGCTGCTGCTGCATGTAAACTGTTGGACATGCGAGCCCACGGCGAGCCATTATGCAATAAATGTTATTGCACATATCATTCCCTGATCTGAAATGAAGAATAAATAATTTGCATAATAGGTCCCTTAGTACAATTAGGGTTATGTACCATGGCCATCTTAATGATCATACAGCTGTTGATTCAATTATTGAATCATAGAGACTGGTGCTTGGATGAATATCTAAAGAGTTAGATTGGGGACTCATCAAGTACCGTCAAATGATCATTAAGAGATGATCTCCAGCCTGAGTAGGAGATGGCAATCCTTTCTCGCATAGGCTGATATCTGACCGACCTCTTGATGCAGGTCCTCTGCATAGGAATAAAGATTCGGAGGTATTGGATTAGTTAGGTTAAAGAGTTGACTTAACGAGATCGAGATAACCAAAGTCCTATATCGTATGCTGTCACGATACATGCACGCATCCTCTGACCGGAGATAGATGTGTTACTATATGTCTGAGTATGTACATTTGGCAGACCATTAGGTTGATGACCTAACCAAGGTCTATACACCGGCGCGCTGGTGTGCATGCAAGGGCATATGAGTAATACGATCTCTCAAAGGGATCATACAGGTTCATTACTGAACTGGAAGATATGAGCTCACTCATGAGATATTGGAAAGAATCAAATTCCGTGCACGGTCGTCTCGCTTTGGAAGCTTGACTGAATTTATAGGTTTGATATATACTTTTGGAAAGTATATGATCAAGACCTAGGTATGATATATGCTTTTGGAAAGTATATGATCGATACCAACTCCCAATGATCAAATGAGAAACTTACTGATAAAACCCTGAAGTAGACAGTATAAAGTTGATCTAATACTTCGGGTTTATTCTGAGTCTTCCAGTATGCAGGATGTACAGGTATTGGGAATACCTGAGGGTAATGTGATCATAAACGATTGTATAACCATGACGCTTCCATTCCTAGGGAGTGATGAAACGGGTTTGGATTTTAGTGACTCCTTTCTGTAGAGAAGTAATCTGATCTTGGTCCAAATATTGGACATTGATCTGAATGTGATTCATATGCAATGAGAAGATTAGATTTGCGGTCTTGATTTAATCAAGCATCTATGAGAGGCCCGAGATCTGGATTTGAGATGTGATCTCAATATCCAAGTCACTATACGTGGAACAATACAATCGCCTTGTCCTTATCTCCAAGTATCTGCGGAGAAAGCGTATTATCCTTGAAAGAGTTCATGGATAATTTCATTGTTGACATATGTATCCAAGCATCGAGAAAATTGATAATTAAATGTGATTTAATTATCATCGATAATGTGAATTTGATTCATATTATAAGGAGAGTTATCTGAGATAATTAAATGTGATTTAATTATCAAAGATATGAATAATGTGAATGTGATTCATGTTATTCGGGCACATGAGAAAAGAGATCCAAGATGATTAAACGTGATTTAATTATCATGGATATGAATAGTGTGGATAGCACTATCCATATTAATCATATATATTATAAATGTGATTTATAATATATTAGAGAAAACATATTATAATTTATATATGTTAATTAATTATTGATGTGAATTGGATTCACATTTGATGATTAGTTAAAATATAATTTACATTTAGTTTTGGGTTGTGAATAAGATTCACATAATTTCAATGGCATGATTGATATTTTCCATGAGATAATTTGGAATTATTTTTTTGTGAAAATATTGTCAACAAGAGATGATATATATCATGAGATAATGATGTCTCATGATAATTTGAAGAGATAGGCCAAGTCCACCAAAGAGGAGTAGACGGCTACATCTCCATGAGGAGAAGAGTAGCCGTCCCCTCTTATGGGGAGATTGGTTTATTCTCTTCATTATCTTTTCTCTTATCAAAGATGATTTAATTTCAAATTAATTTTGTTGATTTATCAATGAAAAGTAATTTAAATTAAATAATTAGTTGTTGTGTTTTGACAACTCCATCTTAGCCATTGAAAGAAACACAAATCAATCTCATCCATTGATTATGTGTATCTCATGGATTGTGATCCATGGACTCCCAAAAGCTTATATAAGAAGAGGCATCCATTGCTCTTTATGCAGCAACAAATGATTTTTGAATACTCTCTCTCTCTCTTTTATCTCTACACGCTCATTCTCTTTTCTCTCATGTGGCTGTCCACCATGGATGCCCTAGAGAGATCCTCCATCGCCGCAGCGTCGTTGTTATGCTGCGCGATCGTTTGCTCGTGGATCTCCGTCTACTTTGGCGTGCCTTGCTTGTGAAGAAGACGTCATATATCGTTTGTCGAGATCAGGAGATCCGTGTCTTGGATCATCAACATGGATTGCGAGAAGCACGCGTATCATCCACGCGCTCGCATGCGTCTCCTCCGACGGATCGGACTTGAGACAGGAGGTCTCTTTGTTTAGAGACTCGATTACAACCACACTTCAAGAGGTAATCTTATTACTTGTTTGTGGCTTAGACGAAATGATCCGAGAAGTGTTCTTGGATCATGTGGTTCGTCACATAGAAAATTTTAATGTCCGCTGCATCGAGCAACTAGTGCGACTAGTCGCTCCCAATCGCATTTGATGCGATCCACACGCTTCCGTGATGCGCTTGAGGATTTTTCCCGTATCCTTCATGTGGTATTAGAGCCAGGTTTACGAAGGTTTTGGATTAGAACCATGAACTTACGAAGATTTGGGCTCGTTTGGGTTCGTGAAGATTTTAGCATTTCAATTTTCGCAGCTCTGTCTTGTGATAATTTTTCGGCCCTGTTTAAAACATTTAAACATGAATTTATCACTTATATAATGTTCCCCACTAAATACGGAAAATGTAGAATTTGAGTTTGCGTAATTTGGATTCCGTTTGCTTAAGATATGATCGTTTTAATGACCATATGTCCACTATTTTCGGTGATGGCAGTTGGGGACGTAATTAAAGAGTTAATTACGGGTCCTAAACACCTGGAAATGCGTAATTATCACTTGGGTTCTGTTTTAAATCAAATTGACGAACCAAATAAATTTAGTTTGCATTAATTGGATTTAAATTGATCGAGTTATGTTGATTTTAGTGAGTAGGAGTCACTGCTGGAAATTAACAAACTTGATCATGAACCTTGTGATTGTCATTCAAATGAATTAATGAAAATTAATTGTTAATTTTCTGAAATGATTATTGATAAATATTTGTGAAATATTTAAAGATAATAATTATTTCCTTGAATGATATTGCATTAACCAAATTGATAAGATAGTTGATCTTGATCACAATTGGTTAATATGAAATTTCCAACAAACATTGTTTTCATGAAAATTCTAGTTTATCCTACAATAGTTGTAGGACAAACTTTTACATGCAAAACCTTGTTGCTTGAATAGGATTGGGGATTTGTTTAGCAAATCTCCTTATATTATTATCAAAATGGTTTTGATGAATATTATATGGTATAATTTCGGTTAAAAAACGGATGATCATCTCAAGTACAAAGTGATCTATTTTGCATTATCCTTTCTTGAGACAGATATGGTGTCTAGTCGGGGAGCGTTGGGGTAGCAGGTTGCATCGTATGTGGTCTTTCCCACTCTCGTCGGTACTGGCTATGACAGCGGGTAGGGTTGGTATAATGCTTAAAAAATCATGATGTATTTCTATTTATTAAAATTCGAAATAATACGGATTTGAGATAATAGCATAATTCAAGTAACAATTAAGAATGTTTATTGGATATATTAATTGGATCATTAATTTAATATGATTAGATTAATTAGAATCCAATTAAAATTAAGACACTCTATTATAAATAGATGTGTTATTTTCCTTGGAAGAATTAATCGTAATGAATATGATTCATAATGATTAGTTAGAATTTGAATATGATATGGAGGATCACATAAGTGACATCCATGGTCTCCCGTCAAGGCGAATGGTTCCGTCGCCAGATATTGTATGTAGGAGACGCCTGTCCGAAGTGACAGCCCTGCATACAATCCATTTGGATCGGACTCTTCGAGTTGCAAGTTCTCATATTATTGGGATGTAACAAAGATAAGGAAGGAGATCCCAGATCTTGCTTGAGATATAATGGTAAATATATCTCTTACATTGAAAGTGATTAAGGGAATGAACTTTCAGTGTTGACATGGCAGGACAACTTTGATATAAAAATTCCTAAATCAAAGAAAAATTTATATATATAATATATATACCCTTATGCAAATTTCTTATTTCAGATAATCCTTCGATAAACCCACTCAGTGTTATACTCAATAATAACCAGTAAAATATCATGGATTGGACTCATGATTCAGATATTGTACTTGCAGTTGGACATATATTGTATGTGGTTGCAATGTGCAAGTTTCCTTATAATAATGAGGAGTGACAATTAAATAGATAATAGGAATACAACCCTAGGGTTTGTATATCTCTATAGTCTTGATATCATCAAATGTACTTTGGAAGTGACATGTCGATGATGATCGTAATTGTCAATTAATCCTTATAGAACACTAAGAAGATGTTTTGGCATACATATGTGCTCTAGATATTTAATCATGAATGACATGGTTCACTGCATTATGCAGAATGGTAGCTCGAAAGAGATGATGTATTCAAAATGTTTGAATACCTGCCTGTACCAATGTTTTAAGAGTCTAGATGGATGTAGACATGATGAGTGTCATCATTCTACTTTCTATATTCTAGTCATTCATGAAGCTTCATAATATTCATATTGTATGAATTTACTGAAGCATGTATAAATGTTGAAATGCTCTTGCATTGAATTCTTTTGAATTTAACATAAGAGATCCTTAATCTTAAGCAATGGTTGTTTATAGATAAAGGGAGCGCAGTGGAAGCATCGGTCAGACCCAAGATGAGAAGGATAGTCAAAGAATTGATCGTACTTCTATGACTTCCATATGACATCCAAAGAGTTGGATGAATGCCAATACTGCAATAAGTTGGTGTGTTGATAGTATGACTATCAAGTCTGTCTGGAATCCTGAGAAGGACTCAGATAGAGCACCAGAATCCTGAGAAGGACTCAGATAGAGCACCAGAATAATCTACATAAATCATGGATATTGACTTGCTTATTGAATAAGATAAAGTCTTATAATTGTATCTCAATCTTCTAACAACACTTGCAATAAGGTTCCATGCTGGTAAACTGGAATCTAGCACTAGAGAGTGTTACTTCATTAGGAAAATAAAGGATGGTAGTGGATACCTACTTTATGACCTTGAGATTCTTAAAAGATCTCATCTCCGAGAATGTGATTCTTAGATGATGACTCTCAGAGAATCAAGATGAAAATGAAGTAAATGAACTCATTTAATCTTGAGATGATAATGAGGCTCCAAACGGAAACTAAAAGGATAATTAAAGATGAAGCACTAATACCTCTTCAAATGAGTTTGAGGATGTATTCCATATGTCAGTTAAGTCTGACAATGATCGGACTTCATGTGATGAAGCTCCTGAGTATCTTGACATGGAAAGATGGATGTTAGCAATAAAGGTCTAAGGTAGACTTCATATACAAGTGTTGTATATGGACCCTCGAGGATCCACCTATAAGGGTTAGACCCATTAAGGTGTAAATGGATCTTCAAGAGAAAGAGGGAACCTGATGAGAAGGTAGAGACCTTCAAAGCTCGGTTCGTAGCCATGAGCTACACAACGGAAGAGAAGACATTGCTTGCGATGAGACTTGCTCTTCAGTTACTATGCTTAAACCCATTAGATTATTGCTAACTGTAGTTACACAACTTGACTTTGACTTGACATCTTCGAGATGAAAGTCAAGATTGCATTCCTCTATGAATGCCTCTCTGAGGATATTCACATGAAGTAGCCCCAGGGCTTCATGATTGGGGAAAGAAAGATGTGTAATCTAAAGAAATCCATCTATGGACTCAAATAAGCTTCTTGTAGTTGGAACATAAGATTTGATGAAATTATAAATGTTATGATTACAGATATAATCTTGATGAACCATGTGAAGCTTAGTGGGAGTGCCATTGTATTTATCATGCTAAATGTAGATAACATCCTAATCGTTTAGAATGATATAAGTATGATAATAAGTGTTTTATGATCTGGCTATTCCATACCTTGATATATGATCCCAAAGATGCCTCTTGGATCTTAGTTCTGAAGGTGTTCAGAAGCAAAGAGAAGAGGATATTGGAACCGTCACATTTGTAGTACATCTTGGACATATTCCATTTTTGGAAATTCCAAAAAAGGCTTCCTTCCCTTAAGATTTAGTACTGACCTATCTGAAGAGATAACACCTTAAAGAGTTGAGGTAGTGAATGCTAGAACTATTTGCATTTGTGCACCAGTTACGAGAAGCTGAGTGTATGCTAGATGTATATAAAAGCCAGATGTCTGCCATGTAGTGGGAGTAGTAAAGTGTTGCTAATCCTACTATGGAGATAAAACACTTGATTGCAGTAATAACAAAATCTTCAAAGATGACAAGACTTTCGAGATAATGATCTCTAAGTCTTATCTTCAAGAAATTAAGACTTTATAGATAGTGATGTAAAAGGTCTTAACTTTGGATACCTTTGGAGATAGAGATCTCCAGGAATAAGGGTATTCTGATAAGGATTATGGAAATACTGGTTATGATAATTATTAAGCTGTAGTGTCAAGGACACTATAACTGCTTTATCAAGATTGAGTATTGGTTGCATAAGATGCAACATTTGCATTAGATGCAAGCACTGTTACTGGGGATATGCAAGTGCTGTAAAAGGACTTAGCGTAGTCTCGCGGGAACAGAGTGACTGATCAGCTTACCTAGCTATTTTCTAAATAGCCTATGATTGTCACATGAGTGTGTGTTTAAATGATTAGCTCATTAATGGCTCTTTGGGCTAGTGGGAGATTGTTGGACATGCGAGCCCACGGCTAGCCATTATGCAATAAATGTTATTGCACATATCATTCCCTGATCTGAAATGAAGAATAAATAATTTTCATAATAGGTCCCTTAGTACAATTAGGGTTATGTACCATGGCCATCTTAATGATCATACAGCTGTTGATTCAATTATTGAATCATAGAGGTTGGTGCTTGGATGAATATCTAAAGAATTAGATTGAGGACTCATCAAGTATCGTCAAATGATTATTAAGAGATGATCTCCAGCATGAGTAGGAGATGCAATCCTTTCTCACATAGGCTGATATTTGACCGACCTCTTGATGCAAGTCCTCTGCATAGGAATAGAGATTCGGAGGTGTTGGATTAGTTAGGTCAAAGAGTTGACTTAACGAGATCGAGATAACCAAAGTCCTATATCGTATGCTGTCACGATACAAACACGCATCCTCTGACTGGAGACAGATGTGTTACTATATGTCTGAGTATGTACATTTGGCAGACCATTAGGTTGATGACCTAACCAAGGTCTATACATCGGCGTGCTGGTGTGCATACAAGGGCATATGAGTAATACGATCTCTCAAATGGATCATACAGGTTCATTACTGAACCGGAAAACATGAGCTCATTCATGAGATATTGGGAAAAATGAAATTCCGTGCACGGTCATCTCGCTTTGGAAGCTTGACTGAATTTGTATGTTTGATATATACTTTTGGAAAGTATATGATCAAGACCTAGGTATGATATATGCTTTTGGAAAGTATATAATCGATACCGACTCCCAATGATCACATGAGAAACTTACTGATAAAACCCTGAAGTAGACAGTATAAAGTTGATCTAATACTTCGGGTTATTTCTGAGTCTTCCAGTATGCAGGATGTACAGGTATTGGGAATACCTGAAGGTGATGTGATCATAAACGATTGTATAACCATGACGCTTCCATTCCTAGGGAGTGATGAAACAGGTTTGGATTTTAGTGACTCGCCTCAGTAGAGAAGTAATCTGATCTTGGTCCAAATATTGGACATTGATCTGAATGTGATTCATATGCAATGAGAAGATTAGATTTGCGGTCTTGATTTAATCAAGCATCTATGAGAGGCCCGAGATCTGGATTTGAGATGTGATCTCAATATCCAAGTCACTATACATGGAACAATACAATCGCCCTGTCCTTATCTCCAAGTATCCGCAGAGAAAGCGCATTATCCTTGAAAGAGTTCATGGATAATTTCATTGTTGATATATGTATCCAAGCATCGATGAAATTGATAATTAAATGTGATTTAATTATCATGGATAATATGAATTTGATTCATATTATAAGGAGAGTTATCTGAGATAATTAAATGTGATTTAATTATCAAAGATATGAATAATGTGAATGTGATTCATGTTATTTGGGCACATGAGAAAAGAGATCCAAGATGATTAAATGTGATTTAATTATCATGGATATGAATAGTGTGGATAGCACTATCCATATTAACCATATATATTATAAATGTGATTTATAATATATTAGAGAGAGCATATTACAATTTATATTTGTTAATTACTTATTGATGTGAATTGGATTCACATTTGATGATTAATTAAAATATAATTTACATTTAGTTTTGGGTTGTGAATAAGATTCACATAATTTCAATGGCATGATTGATATTTTCCATAAGATAATTTGGAATTATTTTTTGTGAAAATATTGTCAACAAGAGATGATGATATATATCATGAGATAATGAGATCTCATGATAATTTGAAGAGATAGACCAAGTCCACCAAAGAGGAGTAGACGGCTACAACTCTCCATGAGGAGAAGAGTAGCCGTCCCCTCTTATGGGGAGATTGGTTTATTCTCTTCATTATCTTTTCTCTTATCAAAGATGATTTAATTTCAAATTAATTTTGTTGATTTATCAATAAAAACTAATTTAAATTAAATCATTAGTTGTTGTGTTTTTACAACAACATCTTAGCCATTGAAAGAAACACAAATCAATCTCATCCATTGATTATGTGTATCCCATGGATTGTGATCCATGGACTCCCAATACCCTATATAAGAAGAGGCATCCATTGCTCTTTATACAACAACAAATGATTAATGAATGCTCTCTCTCTCTCTCTCTTTTCTCTCTACACGCCCATTCTTTCTTTCTCTCATGTGGCCGTCCACCATGGATGCCCTAGAGAGATCCTCCATCGCCGCAGCGTCGTCGTTATGCTGCGCGATCGTTTGCTCGTGGATCTCCGTCTACTTTGGCGTGCCTTGCTCGTGAAGAAGACGTCGTATCTCGTTTGTCGAGATCAGGAGGTGTCTTGGATCATCAACATAGATTGCGAGAAGCACGCGTCTCATCCACGCGCTCGCAAGCGTCTCCTTCGACGAATCGGACTTGAGACATGAGGTCTCTTTGTTTAGAGACTCGATTACAAACACACTTCAAGAGGTAATCCTATTACTTGTTTGTGGTTTAGACAAAACGATCCGAGAAGTGTTCTTGGATCATATGGTTTCGTCACATAGAAAATTTTAATTTCCGCTGCATCGAGCAACTAGTGCGACTAGTCGCTCCCAATCGCATTTGATGCGATCCACACGCTTCCGTGATGCGCTTGAGGATTTTTCCCGTATCCTTCATGAACTTCCTTTTTCCATATGTGGCCTTAAATTATCTTGGTAAAGAGCTCATCTTGAAAGGAGTCTGTTTCTAAATGTGGTCTTAAATTATCTTGAAATATGCAACATAGCATCTAGGTGTAATCAAGGTTTTAAATCTCCATTTTGATTTCGTTTCGAGATGGTGAAAAAACGAAACAATTTCGAAATTTCAGCCAAAATCGGCCTAGATTTGTGAAGGAAGGGTATATATCGATATTTCGATTTCGGTAGGGTATCGGAACCGAAATTTCGCGAACTTTGAGACCCTAAGTGTAATCTATACAGATAAATCATAAAGTGGATGACCTTGCTCGTCGCAAATACATCAGGTCTGGTAATGGTGATATAGCAGAACTTGCCCACCAGAGCCTTGTACTGTCTGGTATTGACCTCCTTTGAGGTACTTCGTATGCCTTGGCATATAGGGTTGTAGGCGTAGAGGCCACCCTAGATCCTAACATAATTGGCAAGTAAATCGAGAACATATTTATGCTCTGAAAGTCGACTCTCTGGGATTGCTAGTCACCTTTCTACTTGGAAAGTATTGCAATGTGCTGAAGTCTTTGGTGAGGAATTGCTTGTTTAGGACTCTTCAATATGCAGATGTCCTCTGGATCATCACTAACAAGAACAATCTCATCAACGAAGATCTGTATTAGTGCTAGCGCAGCGCCAACACCCCCCCCCCCCAAAAAAAAAAAAAACCAAGGCCGCTTCGCAAAAAGGGAGTGATCTGCTGTAGATAACAGACTACGTAAGTTTCACCTCCTGAGCTAGCTTGTGGAACCAAGCTCTTGAACTTTGTTTAATTCTATTAATGGCCATGTGGCTGCTTCATATGTACCCCTTCATGCAGATCCCTGTATAAAAAAGATGTTTTTTTTCATCAAGCTGAAAAATACCAAGTCCTTTACATCGTAACATGTAAAATCGACGTCAAGGCTTGGACAATGGGAGAAAAAATGTCAAATATTCCACATCGTAGGTCTGAGTTGAACCTCAGATGACAAGCCAAACTGTGTATTTTTCTATAAACCGATCTACTTTAAGCTTAATTCTAAAGACCTATTGCGATCAATAGTTGTTACATCATCATGGATATCAACCGAAGTCCAGATATCTCAGAAAACTAAAACATACATCTCTCCATGCATAGCCTCCATCTAGTGAGCATTAGGACATGCTTCCTCAAATGCCCACAAGATAATGAAAAGTTGAAGGCATTAGTTAATTGCATGCACTCAGGGGATAACTGCCTATACTCAGGGGTTAAGCGGTCGAGTTAGCATATCCAAAAATAGGATGCCCATTGCATGCTCTATTGCCTTTCTATGAGTCTGTAGGAATATATAGACATCATCTATCACCTGTATCACATGGCCGCTCACCACTGATAGAGATATCATTAATATCTAAATATGCAGGATTTACCTCAGGTGCAACCTTAGATGTTGGATCTACAGAGAGGTGCCTGTCTTTCCTGATATAGGCCTGACCAAAACCTGTACGATCGAACAATATGGGTCTCCGCTGGGATATGTGAAGATGCCATCACCATTAGGCTCAGACATGTAAACATGTAACCTAATGGAATTAAATGTGGAACGAACTCAAGAAAGGTGACATTAATTGATGCAATTACCTTTGTTAAATGGGTTAAAACATCTCTAACCCGTCTGAAACCTCGAATACTAGATAAATACAGATGTGACAACCTTAGGAGTAAACTCCTTTCTGCCAAGCACCAAGTTGTGAAAAAGGCAACTGTTCTATACGCGGAGTTGGAAATAAGTCTCTACCACGAAAGAGAATGGAATAAGGATCTGTCCCAACAGACTGAGACATGCAAGCAATTAATATAGTGTACTAGGATGTTATAACCGTATCTCCTTAGTATGTCAAAAGGGATATTGCTATGCACAAGAAATGTGCGAGCAACATCATTTATATGTTTGTACTTCTCTTACCCTCCCTATTCTATTGAGGGATGAAATGACAACATTTGATGAATATTACCCATACCCTGAAATTATGTGCATTGAGAAGTACATAGTAGGACTATTATTAGAAAGCATAAAATGTTTTAAATAAATTCCTTAGTACATCTCCACCTAAAATTTGATTTTAACATAAAAATCAAAGAAATATGAGACATCTGCAATAACAAAATATAATGATATTTCTGACGATTAGGATCATGATTAGCATCCCAGACGTCAAACTGTAGAAATGTAGAAAGTTCAAACAGATTACTTGAACTGAAAATTTCACGCTTTGGAAAGGAGTTATGATGGTGCTTCCCAAGCTGATGAGGTTCACTAAAGCTGCGACTGTGCAGATAATTGAGGCACCCATCCGAGCTTCTTGAGTGGGAGATGATCAAAATGGAGATTCCATAAAAAGCTGGAATTTGTCTCTGAAGAAGTGGTAACATGATGCATGGGGACTTCATTGGGAGATTGACAACCTTCTCTTCATAACCACGTCCAGTGTATTAGAAAAGCAGTCTACCTTCCCTAAAATGGTAAGAAGTACATGAATCAGTAGCCCTTTTTTGAGCTAGTAGTGGGGGTTATATTGGATATAATATCCATTGCTTGAAAAAAGCATGGCGCGAAGAAAGACGAATAAGACATCCATGGTCTTTAAAGTTTAAGTTGACTATTGTTGTACACGCCATGTTTAGTATTAGTAATCATCTTGAATCTGGGATAACTAAGGCCAAGTTGCCTGTGGCAGGTCAACGAATCGTCATATTATAACTGTTGAAATAAATAATGCACAAGAAGAATCGATATTTAGAACAACAACATATAAAAATATAAAACAAGATGTTCAAGATTTACGTGGAAGTGCACTCCATAAGGAACGTGATGAAACCACATGAGAAAGGCTTCAGTGGGTTGGATACTGCATTATGAATCTCTCAAATGAATAGAGGGTGTGTAGGACTTCTTATATAGCCTCACAGTTAGATCGGAGTCTTACTTATAAATGATGTGGGACTAAACAAGAGAGCATGGCAATCAGATCTTGGAGAGATTCAATTACCCATCTTGTTACATGCTCTAGCACTCCCCCTTAAGCCGGAGCTGAGAATGCTCCAACTTGTTATAAGAGAAAATATAAATAACACATCTTTACTTGATACATTTGAGAGAGATAGGAGTAGACTCGCTCGGAGTAGTCGCTGTTGGGAGAAGGATCGCTCGAGGATGGGTTTACGACGATCGTGTCTGCCTGTAGTAGAGTTGTTGCAATGACCAGAACGTGCCTGGAGTTGAGTTGCTAGAAGAAGTCCATTGATGAGAGTAGTTGCACTAGGAGGAGACCCTTACAGAAGTATTCGATGGTTAGGAAGATGGCTGGTATGCAGTTGTTGTCTGGAGTATCGATCTTCATGTCATGGATGGGAAGTAGAAGTTTGAAATGATCCCATGTAGAGAAGTCCATCTGGAGTAGTTGATGTCAAATCGAACACCAAAAGTAGAGTGATCGTCTCTCATATGCAGATCTCGAGAGTTTGTCCTCTCCCATACTTGAACTCTGTGAATGGTCTCTCCCATATCTTATAGGGACATGAAGTCGGTTCTCTTGTATAGGAACCTTGAGAAGAGAACGCTTTAGTCATGAGTAGAAGATGATGGTCGTGAAAGAAATCCTGTAGATTCATCTCAAATAGAAAAATATGCCCTGCTCGCACTCTCCCTTTCTCCAATACTTGTCATAATAAAGACATAGATCATCAAGTCAGGAGAAACAATGTAGACCTTTTCTTTCCGATATCTCTCTTTTTTCGTAAGCCATCCTTTTTTAACATATCTTCCTTTTATTTAGCCATATTTTTCTTTTAGGTCTCTTTTTTTCTTTCAACTCACTGGGCCCACTAGGTCTAAATGAACATATGCACCCCCCATTTTTTAAATATAATGGTTGTTCTTTAACGAAATAGAAGGAAGGGGAGTAGGGGATCTGTTTAGGAAGGGGTTCGAATGTCCCCTTCATCGTTGATCGCGCTGCATAGGAGGTAGGGTTCCAGAGGAACCCAAATTAGAAAGGTGCTGCTGCTATCTAGTGGAAGGAGTTGAGGAGGTGCTCTGCCTGGAGTTGAACACGCGTAGGGGTTGTGAATGAGAAATTGTCGCCTTCTCCTAAAGTAGAGAGGAACTTCCCTTCTTTTCATTGAAATTGTAGAGTAGGGCTGACAGGTGGTGGGTGCCTCATGATCGGAGATGAGGAGGTGCAAAGGGAACTGTGGCAAGATGGGTCTTCGTTGACCTTTTTTCTTCTTCTCCTCGTCCATGGGCTTCTTCTACGTGGGCAAGAGGAGGCTCCACTGAGGCACGCATGACGGACTTACATGAGTAATCGTTCTTTCTGGTGGTTTTGTTAGAGCAAGTGCAATGAACTTACGCTGCTAATGGTAGAATGGAACTCCCACAAATGCAAAGATGATGCAAGAACTTGGCGATCGCATGTGGGCTATTCTTTGTGCGGACATATTGGTTTCCTCTTGGATTATCTCCAGCCGCAACACATCAGCATGGAATTATGTTTTTATTAAAAACCCTAGATTGTTGAAGGAGATGATCTTTAGAAATTTGAACCAAGCACTGACGTTGAGGAATTAGGGTTCTAGAAGAAACCCTAGTTTTTCTTTAGAACTCGCTTTAATAATTGGAATTAGGGTTTCATAAAAAACCCTAGTTTTTCGTGAACTTGACAGGATCTTGAGCATGAACATAAAATCTTCAAGAATAACTCTAAATTGAAATAAATATTGCGGAAGATAATCAGAACAAGAACATATAAAAATATAAAAGAGGAGCACTCAAGATTTACGTGGATCCCTACTTCATGAGGAGCGGGGTGAAACCACAGGAGAAGGCCTCAGAGGACCAGATGCTGCATTATGGATCTCTCAATGGATACAGAGATGTGGGGTTTCTGATAGCTCCACAGATAGACGGGAGTCCCACTTATATTAATGTGGGATTAAACAAGAGAGCATGGTAATTGGGTCTTGGAGAGATCCAATTACCCATGTTATCTCATACTTCAATAGTTATTATCAGAGGTTTTGTTGACCATGGCGATCACCGTTCAAGGGCCAAAAGAGATCAACATTGAGGTGCAATTGCGATCACTAGGCGCGATGCACATGTTGGGTAAAAGTAGTGGATCTGTGTTTGAGAAAAACAATCCAAATATGGTGGTGATTACTTCTTTAGGATCCAAATTTTTGAATAGAGCCAATGAACAATGCCCATACTATTGTGTAAGAAATGGTGGATGTGATCTCTGGGCTGCTCAATAAGAAGCATTGTTTTTTTTGATGAAATAAGAAGCATTGTTGATGGAAGGAACCCAATAAGAGGAAGCCTGATGGAGGTGATGAGGATCTCCTAATACGATACTACTAGAATCAAAATCGAAGAGGCCATAATAGATGGTGGGTGTTGACTAGAGATGCTATTGGTTGAATATGGATATAGTTATAGGTGTTACGATATCCGTCATTTACATATATGAAATGTGTTGATATTCTAAAAATACATATGATATCAAATGGATCAGATACATATGTTGCAGAATAAATTATAATATATACACGAATTTGATGGCTTACACATGAAATAAATACACTAAGTGTATTTACTTTATAATATTTATTTCAAATTCGGTGAAAGAAGGCTTTCAATTTTGTGAGATATAGTTACAAATCAATTTAAACTTTATTTATGTAATTTTTTTTGAAAGAAGAAAATGGGTGCAAAGTCGAGGAGAACTCACCCAAAAAAACTTCTTTATACCTTACAAAAATAGTTAGAAGGATTAAAACTCTCGGAAGCTTTTGATATGTTCTAATACATTCTCCACGTTCATTCTCTCCTCTCGGAATATGACCCCATTCCGTACAAGCCACAAGAACTATAGATTAGTTGCCACCCAAATCTTTATGGAATCGCTGTCACGTCCCAACCCATCAATGGATTCTTAAAAGGCAACTCAATTTGAGGTTGCCATGGTATTTGTTAGAAAATCGGAAGCGGAAGCGTAACATGGAATAAAGATAAATAACGAAAAGAACAAGCGGGATTTTACGTGGAACCCTACTCCGTGAGGAGTGGGATGAAACCACGGGAGAAGCCCTCTACGGGGCGTGTTTGTCTATTGACTTTCTCAATGAGTACAGGAGGTCTGGGGCTCCTTATATAGCCTTCCCAGAGCCTCCAAGTCCCACCATTGGGCGGTATGGGACTAAACACAGGATGGGGTAAATGGATCTTCTCCAGGATCCATTTACCCTGCTACAACTCAATAGGCGCATACTACTTATGCTCCAACACTCCCCCTCAAGCTGGAGCATGCAATGCTCAGCTTGGACAAACAGACAGAAACTCAACTCAACGCTACAAGACACTACGGACAATATCAACCCAACGCGCACATTGCTGCAGTCGAGAACGTTGCTTCTCATGCCGTGCAGGTGAGGAGGACGAACGGGCTGGAGTGTGAGTCAACTGAAGACTCGGAATCTGACCGTCGAGTCTGAACTTGCGCCTGAAGTCTCCTCGTCGGAGAACTGGGTTTCTCCCATCTGGCTCAGAGAATGGTGCACTGCTCTGGTGTACCTATGATACCACATGAAAACCCTTGCCCTCAAGGGAATGGTCCTCTGCTCTGGAGTCCCTATGGCTCACATGAAAACTCTGGCCTGACAACTAGAAGAATGATGGGGACCTCTGACAATGATGGCAACTTATGCTCATCTGACAATTACCGCACACTCGTGCGTGTCTGAAACTGGAGACCCGGAAACAGTCGTCGAGTCTGAACAACTGTAGAGTCTGAATATCTGGCTGGTCTGAATAATCTGCATCTGGCATTGGAATCTGGAGCACAAGACCTGTGACTCTACATATACTCCCCCTTTCTCCCATACTTGTCGGAAAACAGAGAAATCGACCAAGTTGGGAGAAGACAACGATAGAAGGGGAAAACAAGACATACTTGCGGCTTTTCAATTTTTTTTAACCGCCCAACTTCTTCCTTTTTTTTTAAGCCGTTTCATTTTTTTTGGCTTTCAATAAATTTTTTGGGGCGGCGCCGCATACTGCTGGACATCGGATTGCCTGCGCCGCCTTGGGCGCTGGAGGCTGCGCCGCCTTGGACTGGGGGGCTGGAAGCACGCGCAGTGGGAGCACCGCACGAGATCGGGGCGCCTCTTCCTGCTTCTGGGCACGGGATCGGGACTCCCACGTGCCTATCGTGCGCCGTCAAAGGAGAGATGCGGCATGGACATGACTTCGCCTGGAGACCACCAGTGTTGCGGCCAAAGATGAGGGTGGCGCCGCGATTTGTTGCTCATCGAGAGATTGGGGCTTCGACGCCTTGATCTGGATGCCGCCCTACCCTGGCTAGGGCACGCCGCCACGGGATGATGGCCACCTACGGCCGCCTGAGGAGAATCACGCCGAGTTTCCTAGGGTTCCCAATCTGGGAACCCATCGCTGCCAGGAGAAGGGCCCCGCCTGGGGTTGCGCCTTGCAAGAACGGGGCTGCAACCAGATCTGGGTGCCGCCAACATGCGGCTAGGGTTTTGTGAGAAACCCTTGACAGCAACTTTCGAAGATCAGGATTTTACGAAGCCCAAAAAAAAAACTCTTGAACAGATCTCACATATGTTATAAAAAAAACGAATCTCGAAAATGAATAAGAACATGGAAAAATTTTCCGAGAATCGAACCCGCTCTGATACCATGTTAGAAAATCGGAAGCGGAAGCGTAACATGGAATAAAGATAAATAACGAAAAGAACAAGCGGGATTTTACGTGGAACCCTACTCCGTGAGGAGTGGGATGAAACCACGGGAGAAGCCCTCTACGGGGCGTGTTTGTCTATTGACTTTCTCAATGAGTACAGGAGGTCTGGGGCTCCTTATATAGCCTTCCCAGAGCCTCCAAGTCCCACCATTGGGCGGTATGGGACTAAACACAGGATGGGGTAATGGATCTTCTCCAGGATCCATTTACCCTGCTACAACTCAATAGGCGCATACAACTTATGCTCCAACAGTATTAACATGTGTCATGGACCAAACCTAATCAAAGAATATATCCTTAACGTCCTCCTTCACCCCTGCACTGTGGCCGAGAAAAACCTGGCTCTACGTTCGCCAGTCATTAGTCGATCCTATCTCGGAATCCAAATTAAAAATCGAACCTTTGACGGTATTTCCCCCTACAAGATGCGTGTCTGGATTGATCCAAATCAATCCCAGATCGAAGACCATGATTGAATAAAAGGCCACGGAAGCCCTGCTTACTGTAAAGTGTCCATATGCTCAGGTCCAGTGGTCTGCAGTGTTAGAATCACTCCCAACCTCAGGCAAGGTCTCCAAAAGTACCAGAAGTTTGCAAATTGCTAATAAGTCTAGGCATAACGAAAATGAGGAAACCCTCTGTTTACCTACCTACACTCGCTCATAGTACAACTCACATAAGACACCAAAGCAAACAATCTAGGGAATCTTGCCCCAAGCATGCCTTGACTAGTCCAATCAACAATCCAAAAGTAGGCCCTGTACCATCACCCAAAACCTGCTTCATGAGAGGGATCACACGAGGGAGAACTGAACATACGCCTTTCCATAAGTTGGAGGGGGAGCGCTCACTGCATCTACATGAACCGAGTGATACATAGAAATCCCATAAATAGAGCATACTATCCTGTAAAACATGTCAGATCCACCACCTCAAATGCAAGAACCCAATGAGCTAGTAGTGCTCCATTCATCTCCTCCAAACTCAAAATCCCCAAGCCACTATCCTCCTCCCTGTGCAACATGGTCTTTCAACCCACCAAAGGCATCTCCCGTGCCTCCTTGCTAGAGGCCAAAAAGAATCTCCGCATCAACGTCTCCAGCCTCCACTTCACCTTAGTAGGTAACATGCACGCATGGAGAAAGAAAAATGGGATTAGTAGATAACATCGCCTTTAAGAGCACCAAACGAGAACCTCTTGACAGACAAACCACATACCAACCAACCAGCTTCCTCTCCATCTACTCGAGTACATGTAACCAATCTGATTGCTTTAATCTTCCCCTACATGTGGCAAATGCAAGGTAGGGTAACATGAGTGCACCCCGATGCATCTAAAGTACATCACTATACCTCTTAACCTACTCAGATATCCCAAAAGGAGCAAATGCCGGCCTAGCAAAGTTGATCTGCTGGCCAGGGACCATCCCAAATAACTCAAGTTCAATGGCTACCCCCTTTGTAGATCCCACATCTCCCTCCATAAAAAAATAGTTTCATTAGCATATTAAAGGATATGCATGGTAGTATCGTCCCTACTAAAGACAACCACAAACTTTCCCTCCCTCGCATTAGCAACCATTCTTATTAGGGCATCGATAATTATAACAAACAACATCAATGGCAACAACACACTTCTCTTCATCCAATCAATCTATTCACTTGGAAAGCCACTGAAATGGACACCCAAGTAAAGCTCCGGTCAACATAATCGTAGTCCTTGGAGAAATTGACCTTCGATAGAAAGCCTTTGATCTTCTTCCGCCTCCGGTCTACAATAATCTCTAAGGTCATTGCAACCCCATCCATCATGTGTCGGCCTGAGATAGAAGTCATCTGTGTAGGATCAATAATGGAACCAAGTACCTTCTATAGTATGTTGGATAGGGATACATATATTTGGAGATATCAAATTGTTATCCTTATTATCCATTTTAAATGGGCACATATACAAATGCCAAAATCTATATAAAACGAGGAAGTTAGCAGATTGAGTACACATATATCCATATTTATTTGCATCCCTAGTCTTGATCGGATCTAGAGAAACCCGATGGCAATGTTTGTGCTTGTAATATTGGAGGGTTGTGTTGTGAATCTCAACTCCATAGATGTGAGGAGAGTAGAGATTTGAAGGTGATGCCGAGGGTGATGGAGCAACATAAAGGTCTATTAGTTATAGGCCCATAGAGGAAGTCTGCTAGTAGAAGGTTCGAACAATGAAGGTCTGCTGGCTATGGGATCAATTGTCGATGAAGCATCACAGAGGTCCGCTGGCAATGGGTCCATCATGGAGGTTTGTTGGTTATAAGGGTCCAATGACGAAGGTTTACTGATCGTAGTAGCAACATTGATAAAAGGTCTCGTGTAGGATGATGTTGTTTTGGAGAATGCCAATGGGGAGGTTAGGAAACCCATGCGAAGAGGTACAAGGAAGTTATATCTAGGAGATATGTTAGAGGAGATACTATGCAAGGAGATTCGCATCCAGAGGAGAGAGCCTGAGAAGATGACCAACTAGACGAGTTACATTTGGTGGCATATTTAGTGGGAAATTGTTAGGTTGTTCTAAGCTTCTTTCTTAGATATTATGTTGATAAAAGACTGAATTGATAACAATAGGGAACCATAGGGGTCTCTTATTGAGAGAAGAAACATTAATGAGAATAATTGAAAATTTTATATTGATACACCAAAAACAAAAAATATATAAAAGATGATATTTACAACGGTTGTAAAGGGCATTTAAATCTCTTCTCCATTTTACAAATCTTGCATCATTAACAAAATGTGTTAGGCTTCATTAGTTAATTCTATCTTTAAAAGCACACCTCAAATATTTAACATCTTTTTGGGCATGCAATATATGCCATTTTCTGTTGTCTTATATGTATCTCTTCTCTCGATGACCTTGACAATATATATAGGTATGATCCCAACTTACATCTATTGTCCACTGCCGCAGCATGTTTATTTTAAGTCTTTATGTTGGATTTAGTCATGGCATTGCATGTGTGAGTTTTTGGCTCTATTTCCTTGGCATAAATTGGTTTCAGATATTGACTCGATGGTCATTGATTTTTTCAAGGAAATCACGAGGTGAGCATCCTAAACATGTATACCAGTTTGAAAATATGCATATTAACACCATGTCAGGTATAACAAGTTACATAGACCAAGCTTCATACATTGTTTTAGAATGCTCAATCACATTTTCTACATAGAGACACTCCAATTTGAAAATAACCCCATTCCTTGCTAGTTAGATAGCCTAAACCACTGCTATAACACTCCATCTTCCTACTTCATCTTCCTTCCTCTAAGCCTCTCTACCTTTACCCATTGATTCCTAGAACAAATCTACAATGTCTGACATGACCCCAGTTAACCTCACCTCCGGTTTATGTCACTACTGTAAAAGTCGGCCGATTAGTCGGTCCGACTAGTTGAGTCGGGGGGGGGATAGCTGACTCGACTAGGCCTACTCGGCCATTAATCGGTCAACCTGACTAATCGGGTCGACTAGTCGGCCGACTTTTACATAGAGATTTTTTATTTGTTTAGTTTTTCGTTTTTTTTGAAAGCAAACTTATTTTAATATGCTTAATATTATATTTAAAGACAACTACTTCTTTTATTTCATTATGATAGTATAGTAAATGTACAAATCAATGTAAATATATAAGAATGTGTGTATAAATTTTTTTTATATTTAAAATAATTAAAAAATTCAAAATCGACTAATGGCCGATTAAATCTGATTAGTCACCCGACTTCCGATTAATCCTTAGTCAGTGACCCCACGGACCGACTACCTCTTTCTGCAACCTTGGTTTATGTCCTTCAACTCTTTGCACCTCACTTATTGCACTTCCATTCCTTAAAACTAGTGAGCTCTCCTTGCACCCGTCATTATGCACCCCTCGTCAATAGATGTAGGAAGACATTGACGCGTAAGGGCACTTTCCATATCCAAATACACGTGCAATGCACATAAATGGTCCAATAGAAAATCGTGGGAGAACATATTGCTTTATAAGTGTTCTTTATTGAGAAATTCCCATCCCGCCACGTCCACGAGTCTTTCCCATTGATCGAATAGTCAGCCACATCAATGGATCTAGTCAATTGCAAAAAGTTTTTTGATCTTTGATCCGAAAGATTCACCTGAAGAGCAGGGTCCATGCTCCACTTGATCAAATGTTTGAAGGTCGGGCACTTCAATTTGTTGTCGAAGAAAAGAAATGCGGAAACTAATCAAATAAAGTGTCTCCTCCATCTAGTCATCCGTCCAAAACATTAACCCCTCTCTATCACCACTACCTGCCTAATAAGTGATAACCTTGGTAGCATAATAGCAAATACCCCTTGAGAAGGTAGGAGTATTTATGACCCTGGACTGTGTAGAGAGCTCTATCAAGACCATGCAAATTGATTACTCCAACTTAAGCAAACTATAGATTCTCAAGACCTTATTCATTTCTTTCAGCTTTAGGATATCGATGCCACCCGTCTCCACGGTCAGCATGACAGATTCCCAATCTACTAAAGGAAGATCAAAAGATTCTTCTAATGAAGTTCAGAAGAAACATTGCATCAAAGATTCCGGTTACTTTCAGACATCTACCATTATGATGCGAGAAGGCAAGAAGAATTAGCTGATAGGGTAGCCTTCACCAACACCACTCATCCTCTTCTAGATAGACAAGCCACCTTCCACCATACAAACTTCTCCATCTTGTCTACCATGGGCATCGAGTCTTCCTGTCACATTCTACCACCAACCAATGGCAACGCAAGATACGGGATATGCAAACTCCCCTTTTGCATGCCCATGATGCACTTACAAAATCCCACCTCAACGTTTGCCATTCTAAAGGGATAAACATGGATTTCCTCCCATTGAACTTCATATCGGACACTCCTCCAAAGATGTCCAAAACAACTTTGACACCTCTACGCTTAGATGGGCCTTCGTCCACAAAAACATCGTATCATCATCATATTGGAAGATGTATGTGGAAGTGTTCCCCTAGTGAAGTCTGCAGAATCCCCCCCCCCCCCCCCCACCCCCCACAACGACGAACACAAGATGCGCAAGTGGACATCCATGCTTGACCCCCCTTAAAGATTGGAAAAAAACCCCTCTCAGACTTGTCGTTCACCAAAATCGAAGCATAAGCCATTGTAATGCACCTCTTCATCCATGCAATCCATAAATCTGGGAAGCCTCTGTAGAGCAATGATATCCGAAGAAATCTCCAATCTACGTAGTCGCATGTCTCGGAGAAGTCAACCTTTCATCCCTTTCGTTTTTGCCGATACCAGTCAGAAATGATTTTCATTGCCATGACAACACTATATTAGTTCTCTCTGGGATGAACGCCGACATCTCTGGTGAAATAATGGAATCTAGAGCCACTCTTAATAAGATGGCTAATCCTTCACCTCTATAAGATATTAGCGTGTTCGACAATATAATCGGTCGAAAGTCTTCAACTCTTTGCACCATCTCCTGCTTTGGTAGAGTGAATATAAATGATCAGTTCACTTAACTCAAAACTCGTGTTTTCGGTTCTAAACTCGACCATTACGATCATGACATTCACTTCCACAAGTGTTGCAATAGTCACTCGACTAGGCCGATTAGTCATTCCGACTACTCTATTCGGCAGGGACATCGAATAAAATACCGAATAAAATAACTCTCAGGTGATTAATAAAAAATGTATTGTAGTATATTTTGGTTTTTATGATTTTCTTTAATGTAAATATAAGTTAGATATGTACAATTTGATTGTAATTTAATTGGGACTTTTATCTTGTTAATTGATGGCCATACACATATTAATATATTAGATCATAAGTATTAGATAATTTTTTTAGATTCAAAAGAGTTAAAAATACCCAACTGAATAATTACCTGAATAACGTTTATTCTTTATTTAGTGCTCTTCCGACTGAATACCAGATATCAACTTTTGCACTCTGCCTTCTACCTCTTCCCAAATTCTCTAAAAAAAGATAGGAAACCCATATGGTTCTGGTGACCCACCTGAATTAAGGTCAAAAACTGTCTTCCAAACCTTTTGCATCGTGCACGTACAACATTGCCATTTGCTTTATCTCTAACCCATTGCTCGTCATCTATCGAGATTGAATGAATAAAATTTCTTGAGCACTTACTGCAGTATGAAAGAACCTAGCATTCACATCACCCTCCTAGATCCATTTCTGCTTCGACCTCTGCCTCCACTCTACTTCTCTTCATTTGTCTTCATCTGTTATAATACATGGTTTTGACGCACTTGCGGAAATCTCCTCCTCTGTAAGATCACATTTATCTTTTGTTGCATCCAGCCTTGCCACCTCTTCTTGTGCCGCATTTTTCATCTCATATTTGCTCGTAGTTCTTTTGTCTTCCACAAGCATCTTTCAAAGATATGCCAATTTTTGTACCATCCTCCTAATTGTAGATACCTTCTTCCCCTTTCGTTGTGCCAAAAAGTTTGCTACCATGTCTCAAAATCCATCTTCTAGTAACCAAACTTTCTTAACTGGAAAACCAATCTCAGTTGTTTTCCCTCACCTCACTCCCAACACAGCGGCATATGGTCCGGCCGGGATCGAGGAAGAGCTCACACAACACCTATAGGGAAAAGCTCCCAAAAATTCCATGGATGCATCTTCGACGTTCAAGGCTTCCTTCTCGAATCAGGTCTGGCCATGTGGCCCTTCCTTCTACATTGACAACAAATTATACCAGTCTGATCGCCCATTAGTGCATTCGATCCCCTCACATGCTGCCTCCGGTGCTTTGGTGACTCCCACCCCTCGTCAACATGCACTCTATGTTGGGAAAATGAGAAAACATGCTTATTCCATCAGCCCTAGGCTCTCTTATATAGGAGAGCAGCCTATGGGTAAATTACATAAAGAGTCCAACGGGAAAGTAAAATAACAAAAGAGATACATAAGTGAATAATATATATCTACACCCCCCCTCAATATGGAGCATAGATATCAATCATCTGAAACGGCCCTCGCAGTAATGCCTTCGTAAAGATGTCTGCCGTTTGATTCTTTGAACTAACATGGGATGTAGCAATGAATCCCTTCTGAATCATATCACGTATAAAGTGACAGTCAACTTCAACGTGTTTGGTTCGTTCATGGAATGCTGGATTATTTGCAATGAACAAGGCCGCCTGATTGTCACATTCCAAAGCCATAGGAAGTGGGACTTCTATATGTAAATCTATAAGCACAGCCTTTACCCACATCATTTCTGTGCTAACCTAGGTCATAGCCCTATATTCAGATTCCGCACTAGACCTTACCACAACAGTTTGTTTCTTTCTCCTCCATGAGACTAGAGAATCTCCAACATATACAGCAAACCCAGAGGTGGACTTCCTGTCCTTGGGACACCCTGCGTAATCTGCATCTGCACAGGCTGAGATAGTAATCACCTTGCCTTTCTTAAACAGTAAACCCGCACCTGGAGATGACTTGAGGTACTTGAGTATCATATGTATGGCATCCATGTGTACCTGACGTGGTTGCTCCATGAACTGGCTCACTCGACTCACAACAAAGGATATATCGGGCCTGGTAATAGTGACATAAAGAAGTTTGCCCACCAGTTCTCTATATCTTCTCCTATCCACCTCCTTTGTATCACCATCATATAACTTCATACTAGGATCCATAGGTGTGGTAGCAGGTCGGCAACCAAGCATTCCTGTTTCACTCAACAGGTCAGTGACATATTTCCTCTGAGACATTACCAACCCATAAGGATTTCTGGCGAACTCCAGTCCCAGAAAATATCTAAGAACTCCAAGGTCCTTGGTAACAAATTCACGACCTAGCATTTCTTTTGCCTCCTTTATTCCCTGTTCATCATCAGCTGTAATCAGAATGTCGTCTACATAGACCATAATTGCAATAATACCTCTGGAAGTCCTTTGTACAAACAAGGAATGATAGCATTAGAACGTTTGTATCCCTGTTTCTCAAAGAGATCTGAGAGCTTCTGGAACCATGCTCTGGGACTCTGCTTAAGGCCATAGATAGCCTTATGAAGTCTGCACACCTTAGAATACTCCCCCTCAACAGCAAAACCAGGTGGCTGTTGCATGTAGACTTCCTCCTGTAAGTCACCATATAAGAACGCATTCTTTACATCCAACTGGTATAGCGGCCAATCACGAGTGACCGCAACAGAAAGCAGGATCCGTAGAGTGGAATGGCGGGCCACCGGTGAGAATGTATCAAGATAATCCACCCCATATGTCTATGTAAAGCCACGAGCAACAAGACGAGCCTTGTATCTGTCAATACTGTCATCTACATTCTGCTTGACTGTAAATACCCACTTGCAGCTCACTGGTGACACATCAGCAGGTGCAGGAACCAGAGTCCAGGTACCTCTAGACTGAAGAGCTGCCATTTCTTCCTCCATGGCTAGTCGCCATGTACTATCCTTCAGTGTGTCTTGGTAATTCCGTGGAATAGCCACTGCTGACAATGCAACGACGAAATTCTTGAAATCTCCAGTTAGTCGATCAAATGACACAGAAGCTGCTAAAGGATATGATGCGCAGCTCCGCTTCAACTTGCGTAGAGCAATAGGAACATCTAAATCATCTGTGTCCTCGTCTGACCTCTGTAACACATCCTACTCAGAAAAATCATCAGATCCATCAATAGTAATATCTTCAGAACATACCTTAGGCGCTAGGTGACGAGCGATGACCATGAGCCGAAGCAGGCCTACGGGTATAATGAAATGGTAATGGTGAAACAGGTATAGTGACAGGAGGTGTAGAAGATGGTAACGGTTCTAGTGGTGGTGGTCGTGGTGGTGGTGTTGATGGTGGTGGTGTTGGTGGTGACATGTAAATGGCATCAGTATACTAGGGGGTATCAACTGATCACCTGAGGCTGAGAAATACATAACGAATTCAAAAAATGTAACATCGGCACTGACACGGTACCGCCTGTGCAATGGATCGTAACACTTGTACCCCTTCTGAGTTCTGGAGTACCCAACGAAGACACACTTGACAGCCCTAGGAGAGGAGCTTGTCAGTCCTGGGAGACAACTGATGGACAAAAGCGACCGAACCGAACACACGAGGAGTAAGGGAGAACAATTCTTTTCCAGGGAAGATAAGAGAGAAAGGGATCTTCTCACCTAGAACAGATGACGACATACAGTTGATTAGGTAACATGCTGTAAGAGCAGCATCACCCCAGAAAGAGTGAGGAGCATGACTCTGTATAAGGAGTGACCTGGTTACATCCAGCAAATGGCGATGTTTCCTTCAACCCCATTCTGTTGGGAGGTATAGGCACAGGATGTCTGGTGGATGATCCCTTGGGATGAGAAGTAACTAGATAGGACATGAGTACACAATTCCAGGGCATTATCACTTCTCACAATTTTATCAGATGCAGAAAAAACATTACGAATTTCATTAAGAAAATTGGTGATAATATTCCCTGTTTCAGATTTATTCTTTAACAGAAATACCCATGACACACGAGAGAAATCATTCACAATAACTATATAAAACCTGTGTCCCTGATGGTCAGGAACACGACTCGGACCCCAGATATCAATGTGAAACAACTCAAACTTGGAGGTACTACTCCGACACTGACGACCGGGAAAGGTAGACCGATGATGCTTTCCCAACTGATAAGCCTCACATTGAATAGACGTGTGAGGCGAAACCTGAGGTAACACACGACGCAGTTTCTGAAGCGGTAGATGTCCAAAGCGCAGGTGCCATAGTAGGGGAGAGATGGGTCCAGCAGGTAGGGATGAGGTTCCAGCAAAAGGAGTCTGACTGAAGCGATAGAGGCCGCCTTGCTCATAGCCACGCCCAATCACGTTGCCCGTAAGGATGTCCTGAAAAACAAGAGAAGATGGATCAAAAATCGCCCGACACTGTAAATCCTTTGTAATTTGACTGATAGACAACAAATTCATCGAAAAATCATGTGCATGTAACACATTCTTGAGATGCATAGATGACGTCAGGCTAATATCCCCCTGACTAGTAATCGGGGAATGTGTACCATTAGCAATAACCACTGTTCGACCTGGAGTGATCTGTCTGTACCCTGTAAGTAGACTTTTGTCACCACATAGATGATGTGTGGCGCCATAGTCCATAATCCATGCTAAAGTATCTGATCCACTACTAGTAAAAGCATATGTGCTACCTGATGCACTGGTAGATGCAGAGGCGGATGCGGCAACATCAGAGTGGTTCTCAGTAGTAGGTGCTGGGCCAGATGGAGGAATGATGCCCCTTAGATGGGCTACAATATCATCTAAGCGCTGTTCCAAGGAAGCAGCAGATGGAGGCTCGATCTGTTCAGCGACTCGTGCAGATGCAGGAAATCCATGCTTAGAGTAGCATGTGTCGTCGGTATGTCTAGTGTGATGGCAAAAGGTACACGTTGGCCGAATACTGCCTCCTCTGCCACGAGGGCTACAACCGCGAGCTTGATGATGGTGACCTCCACGTCCTCGATTTGCTGCCATGGCTGAGGCAGTCTGATTCGTAGTCGAGGAAGGAACTGTGATACGACTCAATCTGTGAAAAGCTTCCTCCATAGGAGGAATAGTGGAATCCGCCAAGATCTGGGAACGTGCTGCATCATATTCATGATCAAGGGCAGCGAGAAAAACCCCTACCATGGTAGCATTCCGGTAGGTCTTCTGTTGTTCTGGAGTGGCTGTCAGGGGCATGAAGCTATAAAGCTTCTCAAACATTCCTCGTAGAGATGTGTATAGTGAGTGCAAAGGTCTGCCATTCTGCTTGATAGTAAATATGTCATGCTGAAGTTGCAGTATCTTCGTCTCATTCTTTGCCTGAGAATATGTAGCAGCCAAAATATCCTACATTGCTTTGACAGTGGGCTGGTGAAGAATATCATTGGCAATTTCAATTGCTAAAGTTCCAGATAGCCATTCTTTGGCATATGCATCATCTGCCTCCCATGAGGCATTGACCCCAGTCTTCTCAGCAGGCTCTTCTTCAGTAAGAGTATGTTTCTTACCGGTTGACTTCATCATACTCATGAACTGCATTGCCCACAGTTCATAGTTAGAACCATCCATCTTCACGATCGGCGCTGTACCTTTGAAGGTGCTTGTAGAGGAAATATCTGCCTTGCTTTCTGACATTATGATATAGGAAGACTAGGGGAGTAGACTGAATAGATGATTTTGTCTACATCGACATTACCGGGTTTAGTTGCATGTGTAGACGCAAGCAACCAAAACCATCAATATGTAACCGCGCGGCGGAAAGGACTGGAGTTGTACGTCACGCGCGCTAGTCTAGGACTGCATGCGTACGGGAATCACGCACGTACACGCGTGCTCAGATGCTGGATCGTGCCACGGGTGCACAGGTGCACGGGAGCAAGTATGCGCACGGGAGCAGGTGCGCGTGCACTAGCGCACAGACGCGCGAGTGCTGCGAGAAGCCGGCTGCAGAGGACGGTGCACAGGTGCGCAGTTGGCCCTACGCGCAGACACCGGAGGTGTGCACGATGGCGCACAGTAGAAGATGCGCACGACGGCGCGGGAGTGCGCACGGCAACACATAGGAGGGGTTACGCACGGCAGCGCAGACGTGCGCACAACTGCGCAAGGCGGCGCAAGACGGCGCTAACATGCGTGGAGGGCTGGAGGGTGAAGGCTAGGGTTTAGGTTTTGGCTTGAGAACTCCGGTCTAGAACCGTCGCTCTGATACCATGTTGGGAAAATGAGAAAACATGTTTATTCCATCAGCCCTGGGCTCTCTTATATAGGAGAGCAGTCTATGGGTAAATTACATAAAGAGTCCAACGGGAAATTAAAATAACAAAAGAGATACATAAGTGGATAATATATATCTACACTCTAGGTTCGACCTCTTCTGTTATTGTGATGACAATATCCTCGACTTGCTTAATGGTGGTGGTCCTCTCTCTGTCACCTGACCGGTCTCCTCCGATGGGAATTCCCTCCGTATGCTTTTCCATCTCCTGAAGATTCATAAGTTGGTCTCTCTCCATTATTGCAACTTTGATCACTAGGTTAATTGAAATTGTTAGATGAGTATATCGCAAGTGTTCATTTTCTGAGATTCTAGATTTAAAGGCAACTTATATCTTGTCTAGTGGATGCATAACGCGAGTTTTGCTTAATGGTTGGTGGAGGTAAATGTTTGCTGTTAATGCATGGGAATGACTGGAATGTTGCACTTGGCCTCTGTCAGTTTTTGAACTTCATGTGGGGGTAGGTGGAGTGATAGAGGAGAGGAAGGAAAAAGTAAGTTTAGGAGTAACATCAGTTTCACGAGTTGGATGCTGGGCGTAGGTTGAAAAAGGAGCAATTGGACGAGCACATCATTGCAATAGAATGTTTTTTTTCACAAAATGAAAGATTTATCTGGATGTACATGTTGTTAATGACCAAGAATTATAGCATATCATCTTCACTGTTTCTGATGCTTATGCTTTGGCATCTCCAGAATTAGATCCGAACAAAACATGGTTAGAGACTGCATCCCAGTCTGTATGGAAATAATTTTATTAATCAGATTTTCCAACCTTGATCAGTTTATATATGAATAAACTTGATGCATCATTTATTGACATGCCTAAATATTTATTCTTGTGCTTAACATAACTTCGATCATAAAAATCGATGTCTAGTCACGTAGCTTCATAATAATTCTGTAAAGCTTCCTCATAATTTCCTTTAGATTGAGCTGGCATCCGTTACGGTCATTCTTTCTATTCCAATAAAATCCGTTCCAAAACCGTACGTGAGATTTTCTCTCGTACGGCTCCCTCTTCTGTGCATAGTACTAATAATATATGCATAGTACTAAAACTATATGAAAACTCAAAATTTCAACTTCTCAAGGGTTGAGTTGAGTTGCATGTCTGTTATTTCTGATTGCAGGATTGTCTGATTAGTTGAAACTTTGTAGGAGGTGATAATCCCACTTTCCCAGACCCCACAAAATGATGGCACTTGCCAAGATGGAGGAGTTGCAAATATGGTCATAAATAAGCTGCTTGTGCATTTTGGTACTTCCTGTTTGATTTGCAGTGGCAGCTTCCCTAATTGTGTCACCTTTTTTTCCATTAGGACAGGATCAACGAGATTATATGTTAACACAGCATGAGGTTGATGTGTGGATTTTATCAGAATCTAATTTAATTTATTTAAAAGCGAGTTCTAAAAAAGAGCCCCAACTAAGCATGCTGTGAACCACAATCTCACAATTTGTCAAACGTACTGAAACCTCAACCAGTGAGGACATAGATAAGGTTAAATTGTTCCATCTTTGCTTTTCCTTAATGGTGTAAATGTGTAAGTGTAATGCAAGAATTGTGGCAAGTCGATTGTTCTGGAAAGACTTTGAGGTGATGTGGTGCCAACTACATTCTTGCGATCTTGTATATCACAAGAGGAGATATGCTTACACCTCTTGGACAGAAAGTGGTTAACCATCATGGATGGATGCTTTAGTGGCAATACTTCGAGGGACGACGAGTTCTTGGAAGTCTAATGAGTCTTAGGGGATATATGCATTGCAGTACTCAACTGTTACAATAAAACAGTATCCTCATTATAACATTTGTTCTAATTAAAATTTATCAATATTATTGACCAGTTTGGTGGAACAACTCCAAAATGAGGGTTATCTTTTGTGCAGATGAATCAGCATGTATTCTTTTTGTGTTCAGGACTTGTTTGCCCTTACTGTTGCCTGTTTTTATTTGATTGTTGGATGTGTTTAGAGGGAAATTTTGAAGCGAAAACTAATGCTGTACTGGACTTTTTCCGTAGGGAATAATAGTCATCTTCAAAATTGTGTATTGTGTGGATAAAGAAACCCAGTAAACTTATTTTTAGTAGGATCTATCTTTCCAAGACATCAATGTGCATACCAATGTTAGATGCACATCATGATTTATACAAGGACATACAAATACTTCGAAACACATGTGAGTTCAATTTACATCAGCTTCTTTTACTTGTATGTAGATATTGGTCATTTATTTTTCATTTAAAATGACCAGAAGGGGATCCTTTGCTGGGGGCGTGGGTGTTTCGGCTTACATTCATCATTTTGCTTTTTTAGCATCTTCTCTAATCGCTCGTGATCTTCTAATTGTGCAATGGCTTTATGACTGTTATGGGTGTCTGAGTACTCTTGACACGGTTCTTCTCGTGGCAGGTCAATATCAATAAATTCTAGTAAGTTAAAGAAACAAAATCTGATACTGAATGTAGCTTGCTCGCCATCTGGCGAAATGGCGAGGCAGATACCCTGCCACTGCAAACCTGAATACTATCATTAATCAGAAGGTAAGGATATTCTAGTTTAAGTATTGCATGCAATGGTATTGAAAGTTACCTCATAGTAGAACATTCATGGAGATCTTGAATGGGAAGTCCTTGTTTCTCGTCTTCTAAGTTAATGTTCGCTTATGGGACTTAGAAATGTTCTTTTGCTTTTCAAAGAGGTTTTGATCTGTCATGGTTCTGGAAGATGCAGTTCTTGTTATCAGCATAATTGCAGTAATCTCCATCTCTAATGCCATCAGATGGTAGCACTAGCACTTGGAGTTCTGGTTAAAAAGAAATATATGTTTAGGCATTTACTGTTTTTTTTTGAACATCATAAGAATACAATACATGGGGACAGATAAGTGTGGCGATCCACTGACATATCCAGGATTTGCTTAATACTGTACATGCATGAAGATCCGACGATGCACACTATCCAATGCACATATATTATCTACTGCCATTTGGCAATGCATGTTGCGAAGCATAACTTCCATATCGTGCAAGCGTGTTCATCTTGCCTATGGAGTGCATTTGGCCTTGACCTTTGATACACACAAGGTTGTTCCCTCCCCTCTATAACCCAAAGGATCAATAGATGCCATTTGTGGGTATATGGAGGAGGGTAAGAATTCTTGCATGACGTTTATGTAGACTGAAAGCGGCCTAAACAACATGTTCAAAAGAAGATAATAGATGTTAAAGACGAAGTGCTTAAATTTGATTCTCGGCTGTGGTCATTAGATAAGAAAATAATACCTATTAAAGATGAAATCCGTGGTATTGCTTAGTTGACTCTTTGGCCATTTAAATTTAGAAGTCCCCAAAACCTATGAGAGAAGATACTAAACATGAGGTAAAACAGGTTCTAAAGCAGGATGGAAAGATCGAAACCAAGATGAAACTATAAGTCTAGTTGGCTTAAGTTGGCCTATGAGATTTGCCTTTCAATGAGAAGTGATTCATAGTGTGATTGTTTTGGAACTTTTATTAGCCTTGTACCTCTATTTAGCAATGCTTGAGTGGTAGCATCTATGCCTGAGCCAAATTACAATGAAGAGCTTACTTGATTTTCTCAGAGGCTCTGCTGGTTCGTCAAAATTTTGAAGTCGAAGAAGTCCAATTAAGCTTGTCCGCTACAAGGAAGAAGAGCTCTACTTAGATTAAAAATGGATAGATTGGTGTGTTTTTTTCTTCTCATACATGACCTGCTTTTCATCATGAAAAATCAACCCTCCTATGCACCCCATTTGAAAGATTGATGAACGAGGTATAGATGGGATTTTTTCGTGGGCCAACATTCAAAACTAGCCTAGTACTCAAGAAGATAATTCCGCTGGTCACTCCCACATGTTTATCATAAACTACCTGCAAATCTTGAAGTATGAATATCATTCTAGATTAGATTTTTACAGTTATATCCCTCTTAGAATCTGCAACATCAACCGTGCTCCTATATTCTTAGTAAATTTGAGTTCTGCCCTTTTGCATTCTCAGTTCTGCCCTTTAGCTTAACGGAAGGGCAGAAATATAAATTGTGTAAGATGTGGCACAACTGATATTGCAAAAAAAAGAGGGATACAACTGTTATTGCAGATTCTAAGAGGCGTATAATTGTAAAAAAACCCTTGTAGATTATGTAAAATCTTTTCAGGTATCCATCAGCAACCGGCTGTGTTTGCTTCCTCGATGGCATATACATATAGGGGTTGATGGGCTGCCCCGCCCCATTTTTCGTCATTTTTTTATTTTATTTTTGAAAAATATCGCTATGTATATTCATCTCTATATCCCTTCTATATGCCATTCGAATTTCATCAGAAACAGAAACTCCTACGGTCTCCATCCAGACATGGTCGATTTAAAAAATCATGCGACCGTTAAAAAATAATGTCTGGATGGAGGTCGTAGGAGTCTTTGTTTTTGACGAAATTCGAATGACATATATGAGGGATATAGGGATGAATATACACGGTGATATTTTTCCAAAAAATAAAAAAAATTTATGAAAAATGTGGCGGGGGACAACCTCATTTTTCCCATATATATAAGTTTAATGTGGCTGCCCTTAAGGGGGAGCTAACTTGGCTCCCCCCGTGTCATTTCATCCATTTTTAAATTTTTTTTGAAAATTTCTTCCGCGAATATTCATCACTATATCCCTATATTATGCTATTAAAATTTCGTGCGAAACAGAGACTCCTACGGCCTCCATCCAGACAGTCATTTTTAACGGTAATAGAATTGCTAAAAAAAGATCACGTCTGGATGGAGACCGTATGAGTATATGTTTCGTACGAAATTTTAATAGCATAATATAGGGATATATTGATGAAAATCCACGGAAGAAATTTTCAAAAAATGAAAAAAATAAAAAACAGGGAAAATGGGGCGGGGGGAGCCAAGTTAGCTCCCCCTCAAGGGGGCAACCCCATTTTACCCTATATATATATATGAGGTAAAGGGGGCTGCTCCCTGGGAGTAGCCAACGGGCTGCTCCCACCCTCATTTTCCTCTAAAATTTTTATTTTTTTGGAAAATAAAAATTTGTATATTCATCACTATATCCCTCTAACATTAAAATTTCGCCAGAAACAGAGACTCCTACGGCCTCCATCCAAACATGGTCGATTTAAAAAATCCTTCGACCGTTAAAAAAATGACGTCTGGATGAAGGGCTTAGAAATCTCTGTTGATGACGAAAATTTAATAGAATGTTAGAGGGATATAGTGATGAATATACAAATTTTTATTTTTCAAAAAAATAAAAAAATGAGGGGAAAATAGGGGTGGGAGCAGCTCCGTTGGCTACTCCATGGGGTATAGAGGGATATAGTTATGAAAATCCATGAAAGCATTTTAACCAAAAAGAATAAAAAAAATTTGAAAAAAAAAAGAAAATGGAGTAGGTAAGTTACCTACTCCATGGAGTATGATCCTTTTTTTCATATATATATATATATATAGGAGAAACTTCAAATGAGGCGGGGTCTCACCATATATATGGTGAGCCACCCTCAATTTAGGCATCTTTCTAATATATTTTACAATTTCCTGTTTCATACATATAATAATAAATATTAACACAACATGTATAGTGAAATAAAATTATGAAAATATTATTATAATGGATGGAAATATTGATTTGAATTTAGATGCTATATTTTACAAAATTCATTTTTTTACAATGTGCAGTTTATATTTTACAAAATTGTTACAGTGTTTTACTAAATTCGCTGTGGCTTTTACAATTTCAGAAAAGCCCCCACCTCATTTGAAAGGTCCCCTATATATATATATATATATATATATATATATATATATATATATATATATATATATATGAGGAGTGGTCCTATGAGAGCATGTATTCTGGACCACATGATTCAACCAAGAGAGAGAAGAACATGAGAGAGAAGATAGAATCATGTGGTTCAGAATCAATGCTCTCATGCTCTCACAGATTTTGGCTCTCATAGGATCACTCTTCATATATATATATATATGTATGTATGTATATATAGTAAATTACATAAAAGTCTATGAACTTATACTCGATTTCGATGTAGGAATAGTACCCGAACTTCTAAAAGTTACAATGAGGTACCTAATCTTTATGTCCGATTTCAATATGGTACTTCCGTTATATTTTTCATCAATTGAGCTGCCAAATTCCATTTTGTGGACCAAAATACCCTTTCCACCTCTCTCCACCTCTTCTTCTTCTTCATTTCGGACAACACCTATGGCACAACTCTCAAAAGTGCCTGAATGGCTCTACATGCTGGTAGCCATCTTGATCGGCATTAGAGCATGTTGGGGCTGGTCACACTCAGCGTGAGCATCGTCAAGAAGAAAGCATGCCGTTAACTCCGCCTTCATGGCCTATTGCGCCCTCATCTCCACCTACATCGTGTCGGTCATCTTCGCTTATGGCATGGCCTTGGACGAGAAGTTCTTCCCCTTTTGGGAAAGGGAGGCCCGACCCTCACCCGCAGCTTCCTGATCCAACGAGCCCACATGCTAGAGAGCGCCCACTACAAAAGGGATGGGACCATGAACTTGGCTACCATGGAGCCCTTCTTCCCAATGGCCACGTCGGCACTGGTCAACCATGTTTCCTCCGTCACTCTTGGCTTCATCGCTACCTAACTTGGGCGCCTTCAATCTTTGGGGAGGTGGGTTCCTCTACCAGTGGGAAGTGCGCGGAGGTTGTATACTCCATTGGGAAAAGAATCGAGGTGTGTCGGAAGCACAACATCAAGCAAGGGATCCACCAGTGCACGTCTAGCTACTCTTCCGACATCATTATCCATCATCTCTACTCTCTTTGATTTACCTTTTCATCTCAATCCTTTTTTCTACATATTTTCTCATCCTTACGTTTCTCTCATGTTTTCTCTGTTTGTCTAGATTTCTGCCGTTATTTTGTTTTGATATGTCTTCGTGATATCAATCCCCGGTCATGTCATCTTAGCGTTAAGTTGAGAACTACACATAAATTGAGTGAGTGATGTACTGCTACTCTGTGTTTGGAACTGGTCATAAGAATAGTTGTCTGGAAACTTTGAATTTTTTAGTGTCATTCAAGTTTTTGAAGGAAATTTACATTGGTTTGAATGAAAGAAGTGAAATCTAATAATCTTGTGGATTTCGTGAATATATGTCATGACTGCTATGTTTGAGGGTCTGATTCGTTGAGAATCGAGACAAGATAGTAAATTTGTAGTTTCTATGTTTGAGGGTCTGATTCGTTGAGAATCGAGACAAGATAGTAAATTTGTAGTTTCTATGGTTGCAATATTTGATTGCCTGGAAGGGAGCAATTCTATAAGCTTCACATCCGTATGTTCTAGCATTGTCCAAGATCAAGAGAAAGAGTACCAAATCTCCTCCACGTCGTGTTTAAGCTCGAGGTTCAACAACCTCTTCTGTTGCTTTTATCTACCAGCAAGCATCCCCCTTCAGGAAAGCTCCAGAATAGGAGACGTTCTGGCCCAAATCATCGATTCCATTCCATCGAGAACCAAAGAAGAGTAATCGTTTTCCTTTGTTGGATATGAACAATCAACAGTCCATGGTCTTGAGAGGAGAAGAGAGGGATGAGAGGGAGAAAAAGGTAAGGTGATGTACGATGTATATTGTGTGGGGTGAAGAAGAAGAAGAGGTGGAGAGAGAGAGAGGAAAGGGTATTTTGGTCCAAAAAATGGAATTTGATGTCCAGTTGACGGAAAATATAACGGAAGTACCATATTGAAATCGGACAAAAAGATTAGGTACCTCATTGTAACTTTGGAAGTTCGGGTACTACAATGAAATAAAGTGTAAAGTTCATGGACTTTTTATGTAATTTACTCATATATATATGGAGCACTTGAATTGAGGTGGCACCTTTCTTTGATTATGGAAAGGTGTCATTTTAAGTCATTGGATGATGAGTGTACGAATGAGATTGAAACCATTAGGTGGTTTTCGTGCAAACTAACATTCCTGCGGAGGCATTCGTCCGACTACGCTCTCTTTGTCAAGAAAATGGCTTAATTACTGGTTGAAAGATCGTTTCATCAATTCTTCAACATTCTCATTAAATAGAGCGATCAAATTCTTGTTGGGAATAAAAAATGAAACTCATTTCTGAGGCTGCCCGTTGACGAATGATTGATCGTCTTGCCATAAGCATCGAAATCAATGGGAGAGTAAACGGGTTTAAGGCGGTGGATCAAATTATTACTAATTTGGTAAATTACACATCATTGATCATTCTATATGTAGGTATATATCGAGTGATGTACATAATTTTCCAGAAATATCTGATGAAATAAATGTTCATGTTTTGAAATAACTGTTAACAATTTACAAATGATTAAGATATTTTGCAATTCTGTGTTATAAATTACAAACGCGTAACCACTGATATTCGCAAAAAAACCCAATCGGATGAAAATTTGTATTTTTGTGTAGATGTATTTCCTAAAATATAAGGTGCTTTGATCATGTGCTAATAAATTGATATACACGTGGAAAAAGTTCTTAAAATGATGGAATTTTCGTTACAACTATATTTCCTAATATACGAATATTTTTGTTTAGCTGTGTTTCTTAAAATATAGGGTGCTTTGATCATGTGCTAATCAATTAATATACACGTGGTAAACATACATTTTGTAAACTGCATTTGGTTTATTTTGAAAGTAATTATCCAACATTATGTGGAAGCTATGTTTGTAAAATGCAATATTTTTTTTGTAAATTTCGTAGTCTTTTTTCTAAACTGCATTTATTTATTTTGAAAATTTTTCTAGTCTCTTTTGAGAACATTTTGTTAGAGCAATGTTTGTAACTATGAAACTTTTTCGTAAAATCTGTTTCTGTTTTGTAAAATTCATATGATTTTTGTAAAATACATTGCTTATTATTAATGTATAAATTATTTTATATGTCCATCCAAAGTGTTTTCCAATATCATGGGTTCATCAAAATTCATCATCCATTGTAAATTTTGTGTATATTTTGTAAAATCCACGCTCTCATTGTAAAATTTATATGCTGATATGCAAAATAAAAAGCCAACCAGTAATATTCAATTGGACACATGGAAATAACTGTAAAAATATCAGACAATTGTATAATAACTGAGTTAAATGTAAAACATACTTTACAATTGTAAATTATGTTAAATGAAATGATGTAGCTATGTACTGCGAGTCTTCATTTTGAGCGAGTGTTGGTCATGCGTTTGAATGAACTTAAAACTTTGCGAACAGAATGTAAAATAAAGTAAATGAAAGTGAAATATGTACTATTTGTTTAACATGGATAACACATAAACGTAAAACTTTGTGAAAGAATGTAACATGGATATTCAGATTTAGTCCAAAAAATGCATATATCAGGAACAAGTATAACAGAAATGAAAGAAGTAAAGTAGCATAAATGAAACTAAAAATAACTTATTTGTTAAATGCAATACATATCTAGATATCAAATCATAAACGAAATAGAAGAATACATTCATTCTGATCTTGATAGCCACATTCATTCATTAATATCTAAACACCAATACATTACACATCATATAAATGAATGGCAAAAATGAATCAGATCAATTAAAATGAATCAGAACAGATCTAGAATCATTTTTTTAATAAAACAAACATGATGGAAACAAAAAAATATGAATGATTTCGTAAAAAAATGATATGTACCTCTATAATATCAAGATCAAGCGAGGATGTTGGACATGTCATCAATGCTTGGACAAAGAAACGAGAACATCTCATCGAGGTTGATGAAGAAAAGAGAGGGAGAGAGGACCCTCGTCGAGTTTTTCTTTTGGAAATTCGAATAATTGAGAGCTAAGATCGTGATGGATGTTATATTTATAAATTTAAATTCGAGTAATTAATAATCAACGGGATAATGACGTAACCAAATGGAATTTTTGAATTTTTCTTAAAATGGCGATTTGAAGGTTGTTTTGTGTTTTGGATTTAATTTAGTGATTTTGTTAACCACCGTTGATCTAAATCGGATGACTCTTAAGAGGTATCACACCATACTCATGGTAAGGTGGCACCTCAATTCAAGTTTTTCCTATATATATATATATATATATATATATATATATATATATATATATATATATATGGGTTTAATGTGGCTGCCCCTAAGGGGGAGCTAACTTGGCTCCCCCTGCATCATTTCGCCCATTTTTTATTTTTTTGAAATTTTTTTCCATAAATATTCATCACTATATCCATGTATTATGTTATTAAAATTTCGTGCAAAACAGAGACTCCTACGGCCTCCATCTAGACAGACATTTTTTAACAATAACAGAATTGCTAAAAACGACCACGTCTGGATAGATACCGTATAAGTCTCTGTTTCACACGAAATTTTAATAGCATAATATAGGGATATATTGATGAAAATCCACGGAAGAAATTTTCAAAAAAAAACGGGAAAAATGGGGCGGGGGAGCCAAGTTAGCTCCCCCTCAAGGGGGCATCCCCATTTTACCCTATATATATAGAGAGAGAGAGGGGGGAAAGGGATCCTACTCTATGGAGTAGGTAACTTACCTACTCTATTTTTATTTTCTTTATTTTTTTTATTTTTTTTTGAAAAATGCTCACATGGATTTTCATAACTATATCTCTCTAATATGTCATTCAGATTTCGTCTGAAACAGAAATTCCTATGACCTTCATCCACAACAGGTAAAATACAGCAAATCTGTGACCGATAAAAAATAACTATCTAGAGGAAAGAGATCCTAGTCTATAGTTATGAAAATCTATGGAAGCATTTTTTCAAAAAAAAATAAAAAAATTGAAAAAAAATGAAAGTGGAGTAGGTAAGTTACCTACTCCATGGAGTAGGATCCTTTTTCTCATATATATATAAGGTTTAATGTGGCTGCCCCTAAAGGCGAGCTAACTTGGCTCCACCCGCCCTATTTTCCCCATTTTTTTATTTTTTTTGAAAATTTCTTTCGTGAATATTCATCACTATATCCCTATATAATGCTATTAAAATTTCATGCGGAACAAAGACTCTTACAACCTCCATCCAGATAGTCATTTTTCAACGGTAACAAAATTGCTAAAAACAACCATGTGTGGATGGAGGTCGTAGGAGTCTCTATTTCGCTCGAAATTTTAACAGTATAAATAAGGAATATATTGATGAAAATCCACAGAAGAAATTTTCAAAAAAATGAAAAAATAGAGAAAATTGAGCGGGAGGAGCCAAGTTAGCTTCCCTCAAGGGGACATCCCCATTTTACCCATATATATGTATATATATATAGGGAAAAGGGAAGCTACACCGGGGGGTGCAGCCAACTAGCTACACCCGGGTATTTTTTGTTGATTTTTAATTTTTTTTGAAGGAAATTTATGGGGGATTTACTTAGTTTATTGTGTGGAATATGTGTTTCAAATTTCATGCAAAACAAACACTCCTAGCATGCCTATCTAGATATGGTCAATTTCAATAATTCTGAAACCGTTAAAATGTCATAGCCTTGATGGAGATGATAGAAATGTCGAATTTAGTTGAAATTGGTATGATATCATGGTGATATATAGTGATTTAAATTCCCCTAGGTTTCATTTCAAAAACACAAAAAATCAATGAAAAAAATGGCCGGGTGCAGCTAGTTGGGAGTAGCCAATTGGCTACTCCCACCCCTATTTTCCCTCTATTTTTTATTTTTTTAAAATAAAAAATATATATATTCATCACTATATCCCCCTAACATGTCATTCAAATTTCGTCAGAAACAGAGACTCCTATGCCCTCCATCTGAAGAAGGTCAATTTCATCAATTCTGAGACCGTTAAAATTTGGCAGTCTTGATGGAGGGGATAGAAGTCTCGAATTAAGTTGAATTTTTAATGACACTATAGTGACATATTGTGATCTAAATTCCAATAGGTTTCATTTCAGAAAAATAAAAAAAATTCATGGGAAAAGGGGTGGGATCATGTAAGTTGGCCACAACCAGGGAGCATACTCTCTATATATATGGGAAAAAGGAATATACTTCCAGGGTGTAGCTAACTTACATGCTCCCACCACTTTTCCCCTGTATTTTTTTTATTTTTCTGAAATGAAACATATTGGAATTTAGATCACAATATGTCACAACGGTGTCATTAAAAATTCGACTTAATTCGAGACTTATATCTCATCCATCAAGACTGACAAATTTTAACGGTCTCAGAATTGCTAAAATTGACTCCCTTCATATGGAGGGCACATGAGTCTCTGTTTCTGACAAAATTGAAATGACATATGTAGGAGAATATAATGATGAATATACATATTTTCATTTTCCAAAAAAATAAAAAAATATCGGAAAAATGAGGGTGGGAGTAGCCAATTGTCTACACTCAGGGTGTACCCTCATTTAATCATATATATATATATATATGAGGATGGGGAGCTTGCACCAAGGTGCATGTAATTTTACATGCACCGGGATTTATATCTTCCACATTGTTTTACTTTTTTGAAAAATACCATCATGTATATTCATCTATATATCCCTCCAACATGCCACTCGAATTTCGTCAGAAAAAAAGACTTCTATAACCTCCATCTAGAACAGGTAATTTTAACGGTATTAGAATTGTTGTAATTGACAACTTCTAGATAGAGGGCATATGAGTCTCTATTTCTAACGAAATTCGAATGGCATATTAGAGGGATATATAGATGAATATACATGATGATATTTTTCCAAAAAATAAAAAAATGTGTAAGACATAAGCTCCGGTGCAAGTAAAATTACATGCACCTTGGTGCAAGCTCACCATCCTATATATATAGGATAAAATGGGGCTGCCCCCATGAGGGGAGCTAACTTAGCTCCCCCCGCCCCATTTCGCCCGTGTTTTTTTTTATTTTTTTTTGAAAATTTCTTCCGTAGATTTTCATCAATATATCCCTATATTATGTCATTCAAATTTCATGCATAGACTCCTGCGGCCTCCATCCAGACGGGGTCATTTTTAGCAATTCTGTTACCTTTAAAAAATGACTGTCTGGATGAAGGTCGTAGGAGTTTCTGTTTCGCATGAAATTTTAATGACATAATATAGGGATATAGTGATGAAATTCCACGGAAGAAATTTTCAAAAAAAAAATCGGGCGAATATGGGAAAAGGGATCCTAAACCCAGGTGTATATAACTTTCCTACACCCACTCTTTTTTTCTCAAACTTTTTAATTTTTTTGAAATGGATCATTGGAGAATTTAGATCACTATTTGTCATCGTCATGTCATTCAAATTTCAACTTATTTTGAGACTTCTAACTTATCCATCAAGATAGTCCAATTTTAACGGTCTCAGATTTGTTGAAATCGACCTTGTCTGATGGACATGTTAGGAATGTTTGTTTTACGCAAAATTTGAAACATATATTCTACTTAATATTATAGTAAATCCCTCAAGGACCAATTTCAAAAAAAATAAAAAAAATTGACAGAAAAAGGGGGGGGGTGTAGGAAAGTTACCTACACCTGGGTTTAGGATACCCAAACCATATATATAAATATAGGGGCCTTTCAAATAGGACACAGTCCTTTCCGAGTTCAGGAAGGCCGGCCTTTTTTGTATAAGACGCGAACACTTTAGTAGAATACGTATACAGTTTGTATTACAGGTGCACATTATAAATACAAAGCCAACTGCACATTATAATACAAAACTGTATATGTATTGTACTAAAGTCATCCTGTTTTATATAAAAAAGTGGTTGGCCTTCCTGAACTTAGGAAGTACTGCATCGTATTTGAAAGAAATCATATATGGAAAAATGGGGCTGTTCCCTGGGAGAAGCCAACGGGCTGCTCCCACCCCCATTTCCCCCCAAATTTTTACTTTTTTTTTGAAAATAAAAATTTGTAAATTCATCATTATATCCCTCTAACATTCTATTAAAATTTCGTCAGAAACAGAGACTCCTATGGCCTCCATCCAAACATGGTCGATTTAAAAAATCAAGTTACCGTTAAAAAAATGACGTCTGGATGGAGGACCTAGGAGTCTCTGTTTCTGACAAATTTTAATAGAATGTTAGAGGGATATAGTGATGAATACACAAATTTGTATTTTTCAAAAAAATAAAAAATGAGAGAAAAATAGGGGTGGGAGTAGCCACGTTGGCTACTCCCAGGGAGCAGGCCCATTTTTCCCTATATATATGGGAAAGAGGAGTATGCTCCCTAGGTGTAGGTAACGGGGCTACTCCCACCACTATTTTCTCCTCATTTTATTATTTTTGAAAAAATTGTATATTCATCACTATATCCCTCTAATATTCTATTAAAATTTCGTCAGAAATAGAGACTCCTAAACCTTCCATCCAGACGTCATTTTTTAACGGTCACAGGATTTTTTTAATCGATCATGTTTGGATGGAGGCCGTAGGAGTCTCTGTTTCTGACGAAATTTTAATAGAATGTTAGAGGGATATAGTGATGAATATACAAATTTTTATTTTCCAAAACAATAAAAAAAATTGGGAAAAATGAGGGTGGGAGCAGCCCGTTGGCTGCTCCCATGGAGCAGCCCATTTACCTATATATATATATATATATATATATATATATATATATAGGGAATTTATCCAGAGAGCACTGTGTCCATTTGAATGGAATGAGCCCATCCTCACAGCCGTTGGATTACCAATATCAATCCCTAAATTTTAGGATCACATCACAATTCACAATATTTAATGTCTATTTAAAAATGGTATTTTCAGACTTTCTAAAATTAACGTCTGTTGATCTTTTATGTTTGATATGGTCATTTCGAACATATTCTTGTTGATCTCGCGCGACGACCAAGCTTCTGAAATTGCAGGAGCTTCGTTCTTTGAAGGTATTTTTGTAGAACTTTTTTTAATCAATCGTTCGTTGCAAAATTTATGTTTCCTCTTATTTTTGCTCGTGAGCTGTCATTGTTGGTTCATATTATGATCTCAGTTTAATCGTTTGTTTTTATATTTTCGATTTCAGATTCAAACGCGATGCTCGATTTGTCATTGGATTTGGATCATGAAATCTTAGAACAATGACGAATGATGATTCTTGGTTGGATTTCGATCGTGAGAACATCATATGAGAAGGAACGATGATGGATGACTATCAATTATATTTAGATCATGAAAGCAATATGATTGCTTAGAAGTTTACATCCACAGAACACGAGATTCTGTTGTTCCATCTTTTGAAAATGATATCATTAGATATAATCAGACAGTTTTTGTTTTAATATAAGTAAATTTTGTATTAATATCATTAACATGATGTGTATAACAAGTAACTTGTTAAATTACGTAAGTAACTTATAGATCATCGTCCTATTTGTAAGAACGATAAGTAACATCTTATATATTGTGCGTAACATATTCAAATGGAATCGGTAACATATATACAATAGTCAAGTAAATAGTTGTTGCGAGATTGGTAATATCCAAACAATGGTTAGTAATTTACATTCATTTTATTATATGGTACATATTTCAGTAATATGAATACACTGGTCAAGTAAGTGCTTCTTGTGAAGTCAGTAAAACCATAACAAATGGTCAGTAATTTCCATATGTGTTATTAATTTGAATAGAATTTGGTAATTTAGAGATTGTACTCAAGTAATATATATACAATGTCAAGTAAATTTTTGTTGTTTGTTCAGTAATGTATATATCTATATCTTATAGCACATGTTTATATGGTACATATTTCAGTAATATGAATACAATGGTCAAGTAAGTGCTTGTTGTGAAGTCAGTAAAACCATAACAAATGGTCAGTAATTTCCATATGTGTTATTAATTTGAATACAATTTAGTAATTTAGAGACAGTACTCAAGTAATATATATACAGTCTCAAGTAATTTTTGTTGTGTGTTCAGTAATGTATATACAATTCTCAAGTAATGGCTATTATGAGATCAGTAATAATAAAATAATATCTTCAGTAACAATCAGAATGGGTTCGGTAATATGGACATTGTAATCAGTAAATATTGTATGGACACTAGTAATTACATAACCAGTAATTGATGTATGGATATTAGTAACTATAACTTCAGTAACAATTACAATGAGTTCAGTAACATTCATAATGCGTTCAGTAACATTCAGTATGGACATTTGTAATTAGCCAAATAACATTCATATGTATTGGGAGTTCAGTAACAATTACAAAGAGTTCAGTAACATTCAGTATGGACATTTGTAATTAGTAATTGCTATATGAACGTTATAACTTCAGTAACATTCATAATACGTTCAGTAATATGCATATTTGTAATCGGTAATTATTGTATGGACATTAGTAACTGACGTAATCAATAACTATAATCAGTAATTTAGAAGTTTACATATCTATACGTGGAATGATCATTCCATAAATAGATCGAATGCTGGCAATAATTAAAATGTGTATTTTTTATCTTACTAAAACCGAACACCTATTTTTATGGAAATGATTTAACTCGAATTCCTATTATGTTATTAATGCAAAGTACATTACTATTACCAAAACCGTCCCTTCCAAATAGAACCACCACATACACGTGGCGAGCCCACGTTTGGTGCTCAAAAAACGTCAAATGGGCACAGTGCTCTCTGGATATGCCCTCTATATATATATATATATATATATATACATATATGGGTAAAATGGGGCTGCCCCCATGGGGGAGCTAACTTGGCTCCCCCGCGCCATTTTGCCTCTTTTTAATTTTTTATTTTCGAATTTTCTTCCGTGGATTTTCATCAATATATCCCTATATTATGCCATTCAAATTTCACGCGAAACAGAGACTCCTGCGTAGGGATGCAATCGGATGTGGATATATCCGTATCCGTCCGCTACCGTATCCGATTTTAAGCGGATACAGATACTCATTTTCGGATTTTAGCGGATACAGATATGGATACTAATTTTAATTTTTTTGCGGATACGGATTCGGATACGGATACCATTATAGAATTTTTCCGGATACAGATACTGATGTATGTATTTTTCGCGAATATATATACGTATATCCGTATTATCCATATTTTCAGTAATATTTCAGCGTTACAAAAGTTTTGCATGCCTCAATGTACCTCATAATGAAATGTCAAAAAAAATAACTTTTATAATTTATCATAATGTTGTTTCACGAAATATACCATATCACCTTTATCTTATTAGTTGGTTACAATGTTACATGTATTACATATATTTTGAAAATATTTCAAATGAAGGAAAACAGAGGTATGTCATCATACAATTTTATTATATGCTCTTCAATTTATTTGATTCAATATTTTAAGTTATTTTCTTATTTATTATGTAACATTGTAAGTTTATTGAATTTAAGATTAGTCATCCATCAATTACAAGTTTGTAAAGACACCATTTCTAATTAAAAGTATGAGGAGGCACTTAATATTTATAGGATAATCCGTATCCGTTTCTTAAATATCTGTATCCGAATCATGATTATTTGATTCCGAATCCGTATCCATATTTAAGGGTACGGTATTCAATTTTCAATATCAGTATGATATCCATTTCCGTATCCGTATCTATATTTTGAAACGGATAACGATATGGTAATACATATATCCGTATCCGTATCCGTCTGTTTGCATCCCTACTCCTACGACCTCCATCCAGAAGGGTCTTTTTTAGCAATTCTGTTACCGTTAAAAAATGTCTGTCTGGATGAAGGTCGTAGGAGTCTCTGTTTTGCACGAAATTTTAATAGCATAATATAGGGATATAGTGATAAATATTCACGAAAGAAATTTTTAAAAAATAAAAAATAAAAAAACCGGACGAAATAACGTGGGGGGAGCCAAGTTATATATATATATATAGGGTAAAATGGGGTTGCCCCCGTAGGGGGAGCTAACTTAGCTGCCCCCACCTCATTTCGTCCGATTTTTTTTCTTTTTTTGAAAATTCTTCCTTGGATTTTCATCAATATATCTCTATATTGTTTCATTAAAATTTTGTGCGAAACAGAGACTCCTACGGCCTCCATCCAGACGGTGTCATTTTTAGCAATTCTATTACCGTTAAAAAATAATTGTCTGGATGGAGGTCGTAGGAGTCTCTGTTTCACACGAAATTTTAATGACATAATATAGGGATATAGTGATGAAATTCTACGAAAGAAATTTTCGAAAAAAAAATCAGGCGAAATGGCGCGGGGGGAGCCAAGTTAGCTCCCCCCTGGGGGCAGCCCCATTTAACCTATATATATATATATATACCTTTGTATGATTCAACATGCATCATATACTCGGGGGTGGGTGTGACGACCGGCCAAATGACAGAGGTAAAGGTACAGAAAATTAGGTCGTTGCGACCTCAGTCACTCAACTAAGTCAATCAAGAAAAAATGAACCACAGATGAAGATAAATCAATAAAATACAGAGAAGTGGTCCTGCTATAAGATTAACCTGGTATAGCTCCCAGGGTCGAACACAAGGAGCACAGATTGGCCTTGCGGCCTACGATGTAGTCAAATTGAACTAAAACACAGAGAACATATTTTTGTGGTTTTTTTTATTTGTTTTTATATTTTTTTTAGATTTTTTAAATGATGAGAAAATTAAAGAAGGTAAATACAAGGGAACTTCAACAATTTATTACACACACCAAAAATGATGCAAAAATTCCAGAAAATTGATTTTTAGGTTTTTTAAGTTTTTTACTGTTTTTGGTGAATTTTTGGAATTTTTCTAATGGGTAAATTATTTATTAAAAATCAAACAATGCGAAAAACAAAGGGTACTGTCCAGCAAGGCTTAAGACCCAAAAATAAAATAATTTTGGATCTCAAAAAGCCCTAAAGGTAATTTTCCTATAATCTAGAAAGAATAAGGAAAATTTAGGCACCCTAATTATTGTTTTTGGATTTTTAATTTAATTATTATAATTTTTATGAGTTTTTAGGGGTTTTTCAATTTTTAGGGTTTTTAAGTAATGAAAAGTAGCCAAAATTGGCTAGAAAATCAAACAACAAGCAAACAACAAATCCTAATTTTTTTTAGAATTTTTGGAGATGTTTTTATAATTTTTTGGTATTTTTAAAGTCAAACAGTGGCAAAAATAGGGGTTTTTGAATTTTTAAAAATAATAAATGAAATCAAAATTGTCCTCAAAAATCATAGAAATTCCTACACCATGGCAGGAGCCATGTGTCAAAATCTCATTGGATTTGGAGGTCGTTTGATATTTTATTCAAAAATAAAGGTGGGGCACTGTGCACAGGGACCTATGTGCAAATACCCAAAAGTTCTGGGGTCCTGGTGCAAAATACCCAAGAAGTCACGTGCCAAGCACGTGCCTGGGGCACTCAAGGACCTAAATGTAATAAAAAAAAGTCCCAAGGACCTATTGATAACTCGTATCAAAAGTCCAGGGGGCTCAGTTGCAATTTACCCAAAATAAAACGCACATGCGCATAATCAATGCTCACAGGGGTATATATGCAATTACTCAAAACTTTTTATTCAATGAATAACATCCAGAACTACAAGGGGTCTTATGCAAATATCCCAAAGTAACACGTGACGAAGCACGTGGTTCACTACTGGCAGGGGTATAAATGCAAATAAAAATAAGTACAGGGTCCTTGGTGCAAATATCCCAGAAAATAAACAACTTGAATTAAAAATTACAGGACTAAAAAGAAAATAACAAACTACGAGGGGGCCCTACGATATTTACCCCTTTATTAGCCGACGGTCGGATGTGCGCCACGTGGTGATCGAACGGTCTGGATGTGCGGGCGCTACTCCTCTCTTCTCCTCTTCGACTCGATCGACGGTCCGAGGGAGGCCACGTGGAAGATCAAGCGGTGCTGGGCTCGGGTGCCTCTCTCCTCGGCTGCAACGGTCCAGATGAGATCCTCAGATGGATCGACGGCTACTGCTCCTCTATAGATCGACGGCTGGGATTAGAACTGGAGCGGAGGCCTCATCGGACGGCTCTGGAGGATGGTGAAAGAACTGATGGCCGGCGAACTTCGCCGGCCTAGTGCGTGGACTCCGGTCCTCCTCAGCTGCTGCTACTGATCGGAAAAGCTCCGCTGCACTGTCCCGCAGCTGATGACGATGGCTGATGGTCTAGCCGAGCCCTGGAGGGGGTCCGGCGAGGCCTGGCGGTGCGAAGCTCTGGTCTTGAATGGACTGGAGGCTCAGACACCTCCTTTGGACCTGCAAAGTGGACAAGAAGCTTCGCGGGTCGAGGGCAAAATGCCTCGACCCAAGAAGGCGGGGTGAAGGTGGTCGGTGCTGTGAGGCGGACGAGCTCCGGCGAGCGGAGGACAGTGGAGCTCGATTCCCAGATCCTGTGCGATCTGGGTTGAGTGAAAGGGCGTAGAAGGTGCGTGAGGGATTGGCGGAGGTGATGGTCGGGTCGGAGGATCGAGATGTTACGCGAAATGGCCGGAATCGGAGAAATGCGTCGGAGATATGAATTGGGCGAAATCGGAAATTACGCTAAATAGAAGGTCTAATCGACTACCTGATGGCTGCAGTAGACTGTGCTGGAGCGTGGCTAGCTCCGGGTCGTAGCTTCGAAGGGCATCAAGGCCTGAAGCTCGATGCTCAACGCCGGCGGCGGAGCAAGGACGGCGAAACACGCCGGATCGATGGTCGGGACACCCTCACCTCACTGCAACAGGGGCAAACGCGAGCTGTCACCTCGGGCTTCGCTCTGGAGGTCACGGGAATAAGGATGGCGATCCAAAGATGGGGCGCGGAGGCGGCGGAGGGAAGAATATATAAGGTGACAGGGGCGTTTAGGGTTGAGGCTCGACGGTGATGGAAAGCGTTGATTTCATGGCGAAGGATCCGGCGAGGGAGAGGGATGAACGACGAAGAATCCGGGCGTGGGATATGCGTGGGAGACAGCCTGGAGACGCGTGGGAAATTCGGAGAAGGCGGGGTGGCGCGCCTCTTCCAGAAAAGGAAGGAGTCCGCGGGGGAGTTGACCGGGGTCAACAATCCCCCGTGGACCACTTAGAAGCTGCCACGTGTGCGCGATTTTTGTTTATTTATTTTAGGGTAGAAATAGGCCGAATTAAAGAAAACTCAAAACATGAAATATTTTTCTTTTATTTTTTTCTATTTTTTGGTGATTTTTAATTAATTTTTGGAAATAAAAATAGGGTAGCTCTATATATAGGTAGATGTACACTACATGGATTTTTATTTTTGATTTTTTATTTGTTATTTTTATGTATTTTTATGCTCATTTTGTGTTTTATTTATTTACACCATAAAATATGGAATAAAAGAATATTTTTATTTTATTTTTATTATATATAAATAGGGGTGAAATAAATAGATATATACATTTATATACATGGTATTTATACAATGTATTTTTGTATTTTAATTTTGTAATTTTTATTTGATTTTTGTTTTGTTTCTTTTTATTTATTTTATTTACAAAATATGCCATAGAATATTCACAAAAAGTTCTGAAAATAATTTCATTTATTTATAGGGTTAAATAAATACAGGATAATGGTCTATACACATGGTGAAGGAAGGGTATTTTTGATCTTTTTGCTTTTCATCTTTTTATTTTGTTTTTAATAGAATATATACAAATACTTACAACATATTTTTGGGTGAGGAAAATATAATTTATTGTATTTACAGAAGTATATACACATGAGCTCCTATCTCCCTCTACTTTGGCTTTTATGCGGTCAGGCCCATGCTGAGCCCTCCCTTGGGTTAGGTTGCTCAATATTTATTCTAAATATTTCCCTCTTTTTCTTTTTGCTCTTTATTCTTTTTATTTTTGCACAAAAACATGCTAATTATAGGTTTTTACACAATGCATGCTTTTGGTAATTATTTGTATTTACACATATCTACATGTATTTGCAAAGGTTTTTGTAGCTAAAATAATAGAATAAAGAGTGATGAATGGGTATTCATCACCCCCTATGCTTTAACTTTGCTAGTCCCTTAGCAAACACTTATTTGAAAAAGAAGTGAAAAAGAAAGAAAAAGAAAAAGAAAAAGAGGATGTACATGGATCAAGGTTGACTTATTAAATTTTCCTTCATTAAATTGAAATATGGAGCTTGATCAGATCTTTGGATTATTAATGTGTCGGAACCTTATTTGGACTTAAGCCCAAAACTCAACAGCCTCTAAGTTCCACCAGTCTATGGACAAGACTCCTCAATAAACCAGATCAGAACAAGTCTACATACACAAACTCTAATGACCATGAATCTCTCCATGCAGTGTAAGTGATATGTGGCTCCCCACCTCAGAAGTAACAAAGAAACAACCTCCCTCAACCTGGTAACTCTAATGCCTCAGTCTAGCAACTCTTTCCTCGAGAAGCGGGGTATTCCCTTCTAAGTTCAAGTGCAACCGGCTCAAGAAGAGGGGGTAGAAGTATAGAGTTTTGGAAGCTTAGCCAGTGTAGCTAAGTCTCCCGCTGCAAGCTTCATGAGATGTAACATGATACCATAAGCTTTTGCTTTTCACTCCGGTGGGGTTATTAAATTTTCAATCCGACCCACCACTTTTTTTTTGGAGTTCTTTTTGCATTTTTTTTTTCAAGGACTTCTGTACAACATATCTACATGGTGCAGCATATAAGAAATTTCTCCTTGAGCCAGTAGACTATCCCTCTTTTGAAGCTTTATTGCAACCCACAGCTTCTGTCTTTAGCTTTCAACACCACTAGACCAAGTTGAGGTGCACTTCCTTCACTATAAGAAGAAGAGAGGTTCCGCCTAGAAGTACTACCCTCATATGCTACCCCAAGCCAAAGGAAACTGCCTCCTCACCACCTCATCCGTGGAGAGCCATGTGTAAAGTGCAGGTGCAAGTTAAGCCATTGTCTCTGAGAGTCATGCGTGTGTTGTTAAGTGCTCTACTTAGGCTCATCAAGATGACATATGCTCATAGCCTAGTGGACTCAAAGAATTAAGTCCTTATGGACCTGAAAAGCCTTAACCCTAAGTCCTACAAGGTTCCTCTTGAAGTTAGTGGATTAAGATCTTATTCAAGCTCCATTTCTCATTTAATTTCAGGCTTAGTTTAAATGTCAACTCTCATCCAGGAAAACTATATACATATATGTACAAAAGATGCTATTTACAAATATTTTACAATCATGCAAAAAATTTTTGAAAAATGTTTTGAAATCATGAATGAATGATGCATGAAGTGCAAGTTTTGCAAAAGATATTTACACACATTTACACAAGATTTTTGCAAACTTTTGATTTTCAAAACATTTTGAAAAAAAATTTTGTACTATATACATAATTTTTGATACAAAATATTTACACAAGCTTTACACAAAAGATTTTGAAATCATTTTTACAAAAATACTTTATACACTAGCTATGTATGTGCAAGAATAAAAGAGGTTTATGGAAAAATTTTTAATTTTGTATTTTTAGCCATTTTATTTATTAACACACTCACACAAAGTACGAGTTATGGCTAAAGTATATATGAAATATATACACCCCCCCCTATACTTAGCTCGAACGATGTCCTCAGAGTGATCAAGAGCGATGAAGAAGACATAACTCGTGCTTAGTAAAAGGGAAGTGAAAAGGAATGGCTAAGTACAGGAATGAATAAAAGAATAAATGAAAGGAACTCGGTGGTCTCCCCCTATACTTAGGATTAACTAATCCTAAGTATAGAAAGCTGTACATGAAGGGAAAGCCGAGTGAAGAATATACAGAATCTGCCCCCCTATACTTAGGGTGAAATATCCCTAAGTATAGGCAGCAAAAACAGGAGCAGAAAGAATGAAAAGGAATACTCGCAGGTCCGACATCCCCCTATACTTAGGGTAAAGTACACCCTAAGTATAGCATAATCATAAGATGAAAGACGGGATGTGGGACTAAAGAATAGAATGATATGGACAACTGGATCTATACAGGCGGAGGAACAGTGAAAATCAGGCGTGAGATGTAAAAGATGTGAGTCAAAAGACCACATCTCACGCAAAATGAATAGCGGCAATAATAACGTCCCGCGGCTCATGATCTAGAAATGGTTTGAGCCGCTGGCCGTTCACTCGGAAGGTACTCTCAGAAGATAACTCAGATATATCAATGCTACCGTTATCGTGTACCTTTCTGACCAAGTAGGGTCCTTTCCATTTGCTCTGTAGCTTCCCTGGAAATAATCTAAGCCTTGCATCAAACAGCCATACTTTCTGTCCAATCTCAAAATGCTTGTGGCTGATATGAGAATCATGCCACTCTTTGACTTTCTCCTTATAATGTAGGCTGTTTGAGAAAGCTGCATCTCTAAGCTCTTCCAAGGCGGCTAACTCTGCCCTTCTCTGGTCTCCTATACCATCTGGATCCATAAGAATATCTGTGACTGCCCAAAGTGACTTGTGCCTCAGCTCGACAGGTAGATGGCATGGCTTGCCATAACGAGGCGAAAGGGAGATGTACCCAATGGAGTCTTGAAAGACGTCCGATATGCCCACAAGACCGAGTCCAAAAGCTGTGACCAATTCTTTCGGTCAGGGCGGACGACTTTCTGCAAATATTCTTGATCTCCCTATTCGACACTTCAGCTAGACCATTCGTCTGTGGATGGTATGGTGTGGCAACACGATGGTCTATACTGAACTCGCTAGCAAGTGCCTTCACCTGGTCGTTGACAAAATGAGATCCCCCATCAGAAATCAGAACTCGTGGAACCCCAAACCCGCATGATTATGTGCTTCTTCAAAAATCTGCAAACTGTCTTCGCATCTGCGGCTCGGGCGGGGATAGCCTCAACCCAACGACTAACATAATCTACGGCCAACAGAATGTACTCAAATCCCTGACTCTTTGGGAATGGACCCATGAAATCGATGCCCCATGCGTCAAAAACCTCACAGAAATGAATGGGCTGCATCGGCATCATATCACGTTGTCCACAAGTGCCCATCCTCTGACAGTCAGTACATCTCTTCACGAACTCATCAGAGTCCTTGAAGAGTGTAGGCCACCACAAGCCGGATTGGAGCACTTTCTGTGCCGTTCTCCTCCCAGAATGATGTCCTCTGCCTCAAGCTTGTGGCAGTAAGTGAGGACACTATGATGCTCCTCCTGAGGAATACACCGACGCCAGATGCTATCCCCTCCTTCGTGGTAAAGGATGGGATCCTCCCAGTGTAGGACTTGGGCCTTCGCAAAGAAGGTCTCAAGCTTCTGCCTGGGCCAATCTTGTGGGACTTTCCCAGCAACGAGAAAGTTCACAATATCGCATACCACGGGAGTGAGGCGATAGCAAGGATCGCCTCATCTGGGAAGGTATCACAAATGGGATCAATCTGCTCAGAATCCTCAGGCTGCTCTAGTCGGGAAAGATGATCCGCCACCACATTCTTGACTCCAGGCTTATCCTTGATCTCAATGTCGAACTCCTGGAGTAGAAGGATCCATCTAGTAAGTCTGGCCTTGGCATCCTTCTTTGACATGAGGTACCTGATGGCGGTGTGGTCGGTATACAAAGTCACTCTAGATCCAATGATATACGATCTGAACTTATCTAGGGCAAACACTACTGCTAGCATTTCCTTCTCTGTGACCGTGTAATTCCGCTGGGCGGAATCCAATGTGCGGCTAGCATAGTGTATGGCAAATGGCACTCCATCCCTCCTTTGTCCTAGCACGGCCCCTACGGCAAAATCAGAGGCGTCCGTCATGATCTCGAATGGGAGAGACCAATCGGGTGGCTGAAGGACAGGAGCCTCAATAACACACTGCTGGAGAGTCTCAAAGGACGAAAGACACTTGTCATCAACAAGGAACTCGGTGTCTTTCGTCAAGAGATCAGTCAACGTCGGGCAATCTTGCTGAAATCATGAATGAATCTCCTGTAAAAACCAACGTGCCCTAGAATGACCGTAGCTGCTTCAAATTGGACGGCGGTGTGAGTTTTCTAATGACATCGACCTTGGCCGGATCAACCTCCATGCCTCTGTTGGAGATGATGTGGCCAAGCACCGTCCCTTGAGTCACCATGAAGTGACTCTTCTCCCAAGATAGAACCAACCGGGTAGCAATACATCGCTGAAGCACTCGGTCTAGGCAGTCAAGACAGGAATCGAATCCGTCGCCGTAAACCGAGAAGTCGTCCATGAAGACCTCTAAACACTCCCCTACCATGTCCGAAAATATTGACAGCATGCATCTCTGAAAAGTCGCAGGGGCGTTACATAGCCCAAATGGCATGCGTCGAAAAGCGTATGTACCGAAGGGACAGGTAAAGGTGGTCTTCTCCTGATCCTCAGGAGCGATGGCCACCTGGTTGTAGCCCGAGTACCCATCTAGGAAGCAATAATGGCTCTTCCCTGCCAGTCTCTCAATGATCTGATCTATAAAGGGCAGGGGGAAATGGTCCTTCTTGGTGGCCTGGTTGAGTCTCCTGTAGTCAACGCAGACCCGCCAAGAGGTGGGTACTCGTGTAGCGATCTCCTCTCCCGACTCACTGATCACAGTCGTGATGCCCGTCTTCTTGGGCACCACATGCAAGGGGCTGACCCACTTGGAGTCGGAAATGGGATAAATAAAATCTGCACTCCACCATTTTGATATTTCCTTCATAACAACCTCTCTTAGGTTGGGGTTCAGTCGCCGCTGGAACTCACGCGACGGCTTCGCCCCTTCCTCGAGATAGATATGGTGGGAGCCACAATGAGGGACTAATCCCATGGAGATCTGCTACGCTCCATCCAATTGCCTTGCCGGTTCTTTTCAAGAACCTCCATCAGACGGGATTCTTGCTCTCCAGTCAGATCAGCAGAGATGATGACTGGGTACATCTCAGACTCTCCCGCAAGGAATCTATACTTCAGCGAAGTAGGGAGCGGCTTCAGCTCTGGACAGCTGGGTGCTGGCAAATCTGGCTTCTGAAGAAGATGTGTGTATGCGGACAATTCTGCCAAATTTGCCTGGGAAAATGATAACGAACTCTCACAAACTGGATCTGGAGAAGGCGGGTCCTCTGCATTGTCTCTGGTCTGCTCTGCCTCTACCTCCTCCTCATCTGTAGGCTCAGGTGGATCCAGATCTGGCATCTGATCATCACAATCTGCCCAATCAGATTCTGAATCCGAGGGATCTATATCAGACTCGGTGGCATCAGTACCACCGGAGAACAAGGTGGCATCAGCACCACCATATAGCAGGGTGGCCTCAGTACCACCATCACTGAAAATCGTGTCGCGATCAAGGTCCGACTCTGCTGACTCAATGGTATCCTGAACCAGGGTTGTGCTCTCCAGACTATCCTCTGCTATCATCTCTACATCAGCTGTATCTGAATATGAGAGGATGGTCTGTGCTGCAGGATCTGCCCAAACTGCCTCATCATCTGTGATCACAAAATCACAGTCCTGGTGGATGTCTGGTCCTGCGTCTGTCAGCTGTTCTGAATCTGTAATGTCCTCTGAGCGGGATCTAGCTCTGGCTCTGTGGTCCTTAACCGTCTCTATTTGTATACTCTCGCCCTGGACGCGAAAGAATACCTTCCCACTGTCATGGTCAGTCACCGCTTTGGCTGTGGCCAAGAACGGGCGACCGAGGATAATGGGGGAATCGGTCAACGAGTCAGGGGTCTCCATGTCCAGCACTACGAAGTCCACGGGGAATTGCAAACCCTGAATCGTGACGACAACGTCTCGCAACAACCCCTTTGGCCTCTTGACAGACCGATCAGCAAACTGAAGGTATGTCCTGCTCTGTCTAAGAGTGCCCAACTCTAAGTGGTCGAGAAGGGCTGTCGGAAGAAGGTTGATCGACGATCCGCTATCTAATAGAGTACGGTTGAACCTCTGCTCACTAATCTGACATCTGACATACGGGGCCCCTAAATCTGGCCTCTTAGTCGGCAGATGGTTCTGGATCGCGTAACACGTGGCTTTTGTTAGCACATGAATTTCTGCGGTCTTGCTCCTCTTCTTCCTCCTGACTGTGGTCCTATCTCTTAGGGATCGCTGAAGAAGAGGAATGTGCTGCAAAGCCTCATTGAGGGTCAGCTGAATGTGAAATCGGTCTATCATGCCCTGGCTGAACTCCTCCTGCTCTCTCTTTTTTGGATCTTTTTCTTTTTTCTTCCCCTTCCCCAACTCAAGGGCTCTAGGAAAGGGGATCACAGAGTCCTTCTCAGATGAAGGACTAGGAATAGGCCTAGACGGTTCGATGACTGGATCCTCACAAACATCATTCACCACAGTGGGATCAGAAGAAACTAAACCTTTTCCTTTATTCAAATTAAAGTTCTGAGATACATTCATGCGAGGAAAGACAACATTTCTATCAGAATAAATGTTGGTGGCGTCAGTACCACCTCTAGCTGGCTCTACAACTAGACATCTTGCGGCCTCAGTACCGCGGGCTGGCTCGGCTCTGCTGGTGGCGTCAGTACCACCTCCTCTATGTGGTGAAACGGCGGCCTCAGTACCGCCGGTGGAATCAGCATCTCGGGTGGCATCAGTACCACCGTCATCATGATGTGCGGCTTCAGTACCGCTCTCCTCTTCCTCATCTGGCGCTCTAGATGGATCCTCGTGTGGTCGCTCAGATGAGGCGCCGCCTGCTGGTTTTCTACCGCTCCTAAGTGTGACAAAATCAGCATCAAATAAATCCGAAGATGTATCATCAAATGGGTCACTAGGAGTGGCAAATTCAGTGTGAACTACCTGCTCAGATTTCCTCTTCAAGCTATTCGGATTCGGCTCGATCTGTGCAGGGATGGCGGCCTTCCCTCTCATCAGGTCCCGCATCTCCTGGCGGAACTCGTCCATCTCCCGTCTAAATGTAGCCTGCTGCTCTGTGAAGAGACGGGCTAGATCATCCATGGCGGGGCTCTCATGGGAGTCCGACGGGTTGCCTCTCTGGTAATGAGGCTGCTGGACCTGCTGCTGTGGCTGAGAGGGGTAAGAGGAAGGATGCTGCTGCTGGTGAGCTTGCTGCTCACGTCTCCAATTCTGTCCCTGCTGCTGGTAGGGACGAGGTACGAAGGATGAAGGCTGGTATGCTGGGGGCTGCTGGTGATCTCTCTGCTGGGAGTACTGCCCTCCCTGACCGGCTGGCTGCTGTTGGGACTGGTTACCCCCATTCCCCCACCTGAATCCGGGATGATCTCGTCGGATTCCAGGTTGAGGGCGGTCATACCAAATCCCGTTGACATCCATCAACGGCTCAGCATCAAAGGGGTCTGGTGGCAGTGCTGCCAGAGGCTGATCCGGCTGATATACCACCATCTGTAAGTCTGGAGATGGTGGTGACTGGTAAGAGGGCTGCTGCTGCTGGTACGGCTCCGCCTGTACAAGGTGAACTTGTCTAGGCTGCTGCAAGGAGCTGGAGCGCTGGGACGAGCTGCGGCTGCCGCCGGAATCGCCTCGCGACAGAAGACGGGGCTGAGGAGCCGTCTGTGCCTCCTGAAGACACAAGAGCTGGGTCTTCATGTCGCTCAGAGTTTGTGCCATTTGCTCCATCTGAGTTATGCCCTGGCACTGCTTCTTCTCTATGATTTCCATGCGGTCCAACTTCTCGCTGATAATCCCCATGTCCGCAGCGGCCGACTCTGCCTGTGCGGCTGCAACTGTGGACGAACTGGATGGACCTGCATCAACCCGTGCTATCTGCTGATACTGCACGGGTCCTGGCGGCTGCTGAGATCTCTGTGTGTACAACCGAGTCTGGGACATCACCATGTAATTTTCTGCCATCTCTTCGTAGATGGCCCAGACTTGGTTGTGGTCCTTGGCAAAGTAGGACCCGCCGCAAGAAGCATTCACCAGACCCTGAAGCTCTGGTGTCATCCCACTAAAGAAGCTCTGAACTAGGTTCGGCTTCGAGATGTCGTGGTGTGGGCATCTATCCAGAAGCTCTCTGAACCTCTCCCATGCTTCGTGAAATTGCTCATTAGGGAGCATGGAGAAGTTGTTGATCAGGGCCCTCGCTGCATTCGTCCGCCCGAGTGGATAGTACTTGTTCAAGTACTCGGTGCGGAGCTGATCCCAGGTGTAAACAAACTTCCCTAGATGTTTCAGCCAGGCGGCTGCTCTATCTGCCAGTGAAAAAGGGAAGGCCATCATTCGAATCGTATCTTGGTCCACATGACGGTCGTGGACAGTACTGCAGATCATCAAAAACTCCTGGAGATGGAGATGGGGTTCCTCAGTGGCAAGCCCGTGAAAATGAGGGAGCATCTGCAGGGTATTCGGAGGGAACTTGAAATCCCCCACGATAGCAGGTACCACCACCCAATGATGCATCAGTGTAGATCCGGGGTTGTGTAGCTCCCGCATCGTTCTCGGTGGTCCTCCTCCGGCGGCGGCTTCCGCTGCGGCAGCTGCTGCTGCGGCTGCTGCCTCTGCATCAGCGTCAGGAATGTCCTCAGGCTCGCTCGGCTCATCTCGCTCTCTTCGGAGTCGCTCCATCTCCCTTCTCATCTCGATCATGAAAGCCCCCTGATCGCGTAACTGTTGCTGAACTGTCTCTAATGACGCGATCAGGGTGGAGTTAATCGCTCCCTGGTCTAAGACAAAATGTTCGGGCTGGCGATCGTCTGAACTGCCGGCTCCAGCCATAGGGATGTCTGCAAAATCAGATGAGCCTAACTCAGGTTCTGTCAAATTAATTCGTCTTTCCTCAGGCTCATGTCTCTCAGTGGCAAAAGAAAGGGGGTCGAGGGGGAACAGGGTGGAATCGAACTCGGGCCCGGAGAGCTGGTCTCGACTCTCACGGGCCAACCTAGATGATGAAGTAGCCGCGCCTGAAAGCGGTGCAGCCAGAGGCTGCCTAAGAGATCGTCTACCCATCATCTTGATCTGGCGAGTAAGGCGGATGGGATCTGGAGAAAATATGATCGCAAAGCAAACCCCTTGTTCACCAACTCAACACAATCTGAAGACCGTGAAAGCTCGGTCAATTTATCTTATCAATTTTATTTGGTGAACACACAAGATATCAGAGCGATTACGTGACCTGCTGGGATACCCGATACTCTCTCAACCGACTGTCCCGCACAGAAGAGTCGGTAATCAGTCGAGATGAGCACCGGAGGGCTTTACCTAGTGTTCGGGTCACTCTCTCGCACAATCAAACCAAACAATGAGGGGGTTGCTCTCCCCAAGACAAATTTTTAATGTGAGTGTCTTTTAGGGTCAATAATGTTATCCAGTCCCAATTTTTTTTTGTTTTTCTTTTTAATTTTTTTCAAAATAAATACAAGCGGCCTAACGGTTTTTCCGATTCTCCTGATGATTAAGCCAAAAACAGAGGGAGAGAACGAAAAAGCCGATGCGCGAAGAAATCAATGATGCATGCAGAGAAAGAAATGCGTACCTTGTCTCCAGCACTCTACATGCAAATGATCCGCGCAGAATTTAAAGACAGAAATCAAACTACCTAAATGGTGCAACGGGAAAAGCCGGCCTTAGACAAGCAACTTCTATTGATCGTGAAGAACAATAGTTAGCTAACCGAATCGAGTCCGGAGTCCGATCTTGGGAGTCACTCGGTGCCCGCCACAACGGGTCCTGCCAGCGCTGTATGTGACTCCTCACGGCACGTGGTCTCAAATCCAATTAAACTAACTTTTTCAGTGAATTTTATTAAGGTCCAATTACGTTCTATAGGAGCAGATATTCTATTAGGTGTTGGGCCTTAAAAATTTACGTCACAATCAATCAAAATTCCTATGTCTAGGGGCTGAAACCGCGAGAAACACCGGAAAAGGCAGCTAGCTATAAAAACCACGATAAAAGCCGCGAAAATCCAAATGGGTCCCCCGAGCACACCGGTGCTCGGCGAAACAGACCCGCTAAGTTACAAATGTCCACAGTTCAAAGTTTGAGTCCTAAATTATTACAAAAATATTGTTCTCTCAAATAAATGACATTCTTCTTCTTCTCCCTGCTCTTCTTTCCGTGCGGGTCCTCAAAAAGTGTACTCCAAGTTCTCCACGCAGTACCTCGCACAAAAATTAGAAAGAGAGAGTGTCAGAAAACAGTTATAATGTAGAGAGACAATATGGAAAAATGACTACAAAGCCGTGCTCCCCGGCAACGGCGCCATTCTGACGACCGGCCAAATGACAGAGGTAAAGGTACAGAAAATTAGGTCGTTGCGACCTCAGTCACTCAACTAAGTCAATCAAGAAAAAATGAACCACAGATGAAGATAAATCAATAAAATACAGAGAAGTGGTCCTGCTATAAGATTAACCTGGTATAGCTCCCAGGGTCGAACACAAGGAGCACAGATTGGCCTTGCGGCCTACGATGTAGTCAAATTGAACTAAAACACAGAGAACATATTTTTGTGTTTTTTTTATTTGTTTTTATATTTTTTTAGATTTTTTAAATGATGAGAAAATTAAAGAAGGTAAATACAAGGGAACTTCAACAATTTATTACACACACCAAAAATGATGCAAAAATTCCAGAAAATTGATTTTTAGGTTTTTTAAGTTTTTTACTGTTTTTGGTGAATTTTTGGAATTTTTCTAATGGGTAAATTATTTATTAAAAATCAAACAATGCGAAAAACAAAGGGTACTGTCCAGCAAGGCTTAAGACCCAAAAATAAAATAATTTTGGATCTCAAAAAGCCCTAAAGGTAATTTTCCTATAATCTAGAAAGAATAAGGAAAATTTAGGCACCCTAATTATTGTTTTTGGATTTTTAATTTAATTATTATAATTTTTATGAGTTTTTAGGGGTTTTTCAATTTTTAGGGTTTTTAAGTGATGAAAAGTAGCCAAAATTGGCTAGAAAATCAAACAACAAGCAAACAACAAATCCTAATTTTTTTTAGAATTTTTGGAGATGTTTTTATAATTTTTTGGTATTTTTAAAGTCAAACAGTGGCAAAAATAGGGGTTTTTGAATTTTTAAAAATAATAAATGAAATCAAAATTGTCCTCAAAAATCATAGAAATTCCTACACCATGGCAGGAGCCATGTGTCAAAATCTCATTGGATTTGGAGGTCGTTTGATATTTTATTCAAAAATAAAGGTGGGGCACTGTGCACAGGGACCTATGTGCAAATACCCAAAAGTTCTGGGGTCCTGGTGCAAAATACCCAAGAAGTCACGTGCCAAGCACGTGCCTGGGGCACTCAAGGACCTAAATGTAATAAAAAAAAGTCCCAAGGACCTATTGATAACTCGTATCAAAAGTCCAGGGGGCTCAGTTGCAATTTACCCAAAATAAAACGCACATGCGCATAATCAATGCTCACAGGGGTATATATGCAATTACTCAAAACTTTTTATTCAATGAATAACATCCAGAACTACAAGGGGTCTTATGCAAATATCCCAAAGTAACACGTGACGAAGCACGTGGTTCACTACTGGCAGGGGTATAAATGCAAATAAAAATAAGTACAGGGTCCTTGGTGCAAATATCCCAGAAAATAAACAACTTGAATTAAAAATTACAGGACTAAAAAGAAAATAACAAACTACGAGGGGGCCCTACGATATTTACCCCTTTATTAGCCGACGGTCGGATGTGCGCCACGTGGTGATCGAACGGTCTGGATGTGCGGGCGCTACTCCTCTCTTCTCCTCTTCGACTCGATCGACGGTCCGAGGGAGGCCACGTGGAAGATCAAGCGGTGCTGGGCTCGGGTGCCTCTCTCCTCGGCTGCAACGGTCCAGATGAGATCCTCAGATGGATCGACGGCTACTGCTCCTCTATAGATCGACGGCTGGGATTAGAACTGGAGCGGAGGCCTCATCGGACGGCTCTGGAGGATGGTGAAAGAACTGATGGCCGGCGAACTTCGCCGGCCTAGTGCGTGGACTCCGGTCCTCCTCAGCTGCTGCTACTGATCGGAAAAGCTCCGCTGCACTGTCCCGCAGCTGATGACGATGGCTGATGGTCTAGCCGAGCCCTGGAGGGGGTCCGGCGAGGCCTGGCGGCGCGAAGCTCTGGTCTTGAATGGACTGGAGGCTCAGACACCTCCTTTGGACCTGCAAAGTGGACAAGAAGCTTCGCGGGTCGAGGGCAAAATGCCTCGACCCAAGAAGGCGGGGTGAAGGTGGTCGGTGCTGTGAGGCGGACGAGCTCCGGCGAGCGGAGGACGGTGGAGCTCGATTCCCAGATCCTGTGCGATCTGGGTTGAGTGAAAGGGCGTAGAAGGTGCGTGAGGGATTGGCGGAGGTGATGGTCGGGTCGGAGGATCGAGATGTTACGCGAAATGGCCGGAATCGGAGAAATGCGTCGGAGATATGAATTGGGCGAAATCGGAAATTACGCTAAATAGAAGGTCTAATCGACTACCTGATGGCTGCAGTAGACTGTGCTGGAGCGTGGCTAGCTCCGGGTCGTAGCTTCGAAGGGCGTCAAGGCCTGAAGCTCGATGCTCAACGCCGGCGGCGGAGCAAGGACGGCGAAACACGCCGGATCGATGGTCGGGACACCCTCACCTCACTGCAACAGGGGCAAACGCGAGCTGTCACCTCGGGCTTCGCTCTGGAGGTCACGGGAATAAGGATGGCGATCCAAAGATGGGGCGCGGAGGCGGCGGAGGGAAGAATATATAAGGTGACAGGGGCGTTTAGGGTTGAGGCTCGACGGTGATGGAAAGCGTTGATTTCATGGCGAAGGATCCGGCGAGGGAGAGGGATGAACGGCGAAGAATCCGGGCGTGGGATATGCGTGGGAGACAGCCTGGAGACGCGTGGGAAATTCGGAGAAGGCGGGGTGGCGCGCCTCTTCCAGAAAAGGAAGGAGTCCGCGGGGGAGTTGACCGAGGTCAACAATCCCCCGTGGACCACTTAGAAGCTGCCACGTGTGCGCGATTTTTGTTTATTTATTTTAGGGTAGAAATAGGCCGAATTAAAGAAAACTCAAAACATGAAATATTTTTCTTTTATTTTTTTCTATTTTTTGGTGATTTTTAATTAATTTTTGGAAATAAAAATAGGGTAGCTCTATATATAGGTAGATGTACACTACATGGATTTTTATTTTTGATTTTTTATTTGTTATTTTTATGTATTTTTATGCTCATTTTGTGTTTTATTTATTTACACCATAAAATATGGAATAAAAGAATATTTTTATTTTATTTTTATTATATATAAATAGGGGTGAAATAAATAGATATATACATTTATATACATGGTATTTATACAATGTATTTTTGTATTTTAATTTTGTAATTTTTATTTGATTTTTGTTTTGTTTCTTTTTATTTATTTTATTTACAAAATATGCCATAGAATATTCACAAAAAGTTCTGAAAATAATTTCATTTATTTATAGGGTTAAATAAATACAGGATAATGGTCTATACACATGGTGAAGGAAGGGTATTTTTGATCTTTTTGCTTTTCATCTTTTTATTTTGTTTTTAATAGAATATATACAAATACTTACAACATATTTTTGGGTGAGGAAAATATAATTATTGTATTTACAGAAGTATATACACATGAGCTCCTATCTCCCTCTACTTTGGCTTTTATGCGGTCAGGCCCATGCTGAGCCCTCCCTTGGGTTAGGTTGCTCAATATTTATTCTAAATATTTCCCTCTTTTTCTTTTTGCTCTTTATTCTTTTTATTTTTGCACAAAAACATGCTAATTATAGGTTTTTACACAATGCATGCTTTTGGTAATTATTTGTATTTACACATATCTACATGTGTTTGCAAAGGTTTTTGTAGCTAAAATAATAGAATAAAGAGTGATGAATGGGTATTCATCAGGGTGCATGGCGGGCGATTTCAAAACGGACTCCTCATTCATTAGATAGAGAAGATGGCCAAGATTTCGTGATCCGCTGCTGAACCTATTCCAATTCCAACAGCTCGGACTCGGATCGTGAGGATCGCCGGAATACTTCGTATCAACAGATACTCGGTATTTCAATATCGATTAGATCCGAGATCAGTTATTGAATTTCAATGAGCATTCTCCATATTATGCCTTGAAGAGGACTCGAACCTCCAAGCTCTTTAGCACGAGATTTTGAGTCTCGCATGTCTACCATTTCACCATCAAGGCATCTTGAAAGTGAATCATATTCCATGTATATATATATATATATATAGGGTTAAATGACGCTACACCCTGGGTGTAGCCAATTGGTTACTCCCACCCTCATTTCCTCCCTATATTTTATTTTTTTTGGAAAATAGATATATGTGTATTCATCACTATATCCCCCTAACATGTCATTCCAGTTTAGCCGGAAATAGAGGTCCATATACCCTCCATTTGAAGGGGGTCAATTTCAGAATTCTGAGACCGTTAAAATTTGACAGTCTTGATGGAGGGGATAGAAGTATCGAATTAAGTCGAATTTTTAATGACACCATGGTGACATATTGTGATCTAAATTTCAATAGGTTTCATTTCAGAAAAATAAAAAAATAAAGGGGAAAAGGTATGGGAGCATGTAAGTTAGCTACACCTAGGAGCATATTCCTTCCCCCCCCCCCCCCACACACACATATATATATATATATATATATATATATATATATATATATATATATGGGTTAAATCGGGCTGCCCCTTGGGGGGAGCTAACTTGGCTCCCCCACCTTATTTCGCCCGGTATTTTTATTTTTATTTTTTGAAAATTTCTTTCGTGGAATTTCATCACCATATCCCTATATTATGTCATTAAAATTTCGTACGAAACAGAGACTCATACGGCCTCCATCCAGACCGTCATTTTTTAACGGTAACAGAATTGCTAAAAACGACCTCGTCTGGATGGAGGCCGCAGGAGTCGCTGTTTCGCACGAAATTTTAATGGAACAATATAGGGATTTTTTAATGAAAATCCACGCAAGAAATTTTCAAAAAAAATAAAAAAGCGGACGGAATGGCGTGGGGGGAGCCAAGTTAGCTCCTCAATGGGGGCAGCCTCATTGCGGGAGCTAACTTAGCTCTTCCCGCCCCATTCGTTCCGATTTTTTTATTATTTTTTGAAGTTTTCTTCCGTGGATTTTCATCAATATATACATATTTTATGTCATTCAAATTTCGCGCAAAACAGATACTTCTACGACCTCCATCCGGAAGGGTTGTTTTTAGCAATTCTGTTACTGTTAAAAAATTCATGTCTGGATGGAGGCCGTAGAAGTCTCTGTTTCGCACGAAATTTGAATGACATAATATAGGGATATAGTGATGAATATTCACGGAAGAAATTTTCAAAAAAAAATAAAAAAAGTGGGTGAAATACTGCGGGGGGAGCTAAGTTAGCTCCCCCAGGGGACAGCCCCATTTAACCCATATATATATGGATAAAATGGGGCTGCCCCCATGGGGGAGCTAACTTGGTTCCCCCACGTCATTCCGTCCGCTTTTTTATTTTTTTTTGAAAATTTCTTCCGTGAATTTGCATCAATATATACATATATTATGTCATTCAAATTTTGCGTGAAATAGAGACTCCTACGACCTCCATCCGGAAGGGTCGTTTTTTAGCAATTCTGTTACCGTTAAAAAATGCATGTCTGGATGGAGGCCGTAGGAGTCTCTGTTTCGCACGAAATTTGAATGACATAATATAGGGATATAGTGATGAATATTCACTATATCGCTATATTATGTTTCTCCCGGGTTTTTCCATTTTTTTGAAAATTTTTTCCGTGGAGTTTCATCAATATATCCTTATATTATGTCATTAAAATTTCACGGGAAACAGAGACTCCTACGACCTCCATCCATAAGGTCGTTTTTAGCAATTCTGTTACCGTTAAAAAATGACTGTCTGGATGGAGGCCGTAGGAGTCTCTGTTTTGCACGAAATTTTAATAGCATAATATAGAGATATAGTGATGAATATTCACAGAAGAAAATTTCAAAACAAATAAAAAATTGGACAAAATAGGGTGGAGGGAGCCAAGTTAGCTCCCCCAAGGGGCAACCCCATTTAACCCTATGTATATTTATATAGGATGGGGAGCTTGCATGAAGGTGCATGTAACTTTACATGCACCGGCGCTTATATATTCCACAATTGTTTACTTTTTTGAAAAATACCACTATGTATATTCATCCATATATCCCTCCAATATGTCATTCGAATTTCGTCAGAAATAGAGACTCCTATGACCTCAATCCAGAACAAGTCGATTACAACAATTCTAAGACCGTTAAAATTACATGTTCTGTATGGAGGTCATAAGAGTATCTGTTTCTGACGAAATTCGAATGACATATTGGAGGGATATATGGATGAATATACATCGTGGAATTTTTCAAAAAAGTAAAAAAATAAGGAAGATATAAGCGCCGGTGCACGTAAAGTTACATGCACCTTGGTGCAAGCTCCCCATCCTCATATATATATATATAGGATTTTTATCCAATGCGCGTAGGGCTCATTAGTGTTTCGGTGAGCACCATTTGTAGGCCACACACGTGTATTACCAATTGAGTGGTTATCTATTTCGAAGGATGTTGTTTTTGGAAGGAGATTAATATGCAAAGTGATTTAACAATAAGTGATATTCCAATTATATCGCGCCCTAAAAAATAGGAAAATCTTTTTGGAAAGAAACATTCGAATTGATGATTTCTTGCATAAAATCGAGATCCAAATGCTCAGGTCAGTAATATATACACAATGGACAAGTAAGTGCTTGTTGTGAAGTCAGTAATATCCCAAACAACGGTCAGTAATTTACATTCATTTTATTATATGGTGTAGAATTCAGTAATATATACACAATGGTCAAGTAAGTGTTTGTTGTGAAGTCACTAAAACCATAATAAATGATTAGTAATTTCTATATGTATTATTACTTTGAATAGAATTCAGTAATATATACACAATGGACAAGTAAGTGCTTGTTGTGAAGTCAGTAATATCCAAACAACGGTCAGTAATTTATATTCATTTTATTACATGGTGCAGATTTCAGTAATATATACACAATAGACAAGTAAGTGCTTGTTGTGAAGTCAGTAAAACCATAACAAATGGTCAGTAATATGTGTACGATTCTCAAGTAATAGCTACTATGAGATCAGTAATAACAAAGTAATGGTCAGTAAGTCATGGGCATTGCTCAAGTAAGAAAGTAACTATTTGTTAATGCAATGGACATTACATAGACAATGGTATTACTAACCATTTGTTATGTTATTACTGATCTCACAACACATATTTACTTGACCATTTTATACATATTACTAAATTCTGTACAATGTAATTATTTGGATGTAAATTACTGATCATTTTCTTGATATTACTGATCTCACAATAAGCATTTACTTGACTGAATTATATTTATTACTATTATAGCGTTTGGATCCTTAATCATCCGCGTGGAATCATTTATTTGAATCGTTTCTTTCCAAAACCGTCTTCCAATTTTTAACGATGTTGTATAATAGGAAATATATGATTTTCTAAATTACATGGTAGCCTATAATTAGAAATATAATTATTGCTAATACACGTGTATGGCCCAGAAGGGTGCTCGTTGAAACGTTAATGGGCACAGGACTCATTGGATAAGCTCTCTCTCTCTCTCTCTCTCTCTCTCTCTCTATATATATATATATATATATATATATATAGGATAAAATGGGGCTGCCCCATGGGGGAGCTAACTTGACTCCCTCGGCGCTATTTCACCCGTTATTTTTATTTTTTTTGGAAAAATTCTTTCATGGATTTTCATCAATATATACCTATATTATGTCATTCAAATTTCGCATTAAACAGAGATTCCTATGACATCCATCACGAAGGGTCTTTTCTAGCAATTCTGTTACCGTTAAAAAATGACTGTATCGATGGAGGTCGTAGAGTCTCTGTTTCGCATGGAAATTGAACGACATAATATAGGGATATAGTGATGAAATTCCACGGAAGAAATTTTGGAAAAAAATAAAAAAAACGGGTGAAATAGGGGGCAGCCCCATTTAACCCATATATATACATACACACACACACACATACACACACACACCACACACACCACACACACACACACACACACACACACACACACACACACACACACACACACACACACACACACACACACACACACACATATATATATATATATACATACATATATATATATATATATATATATATATATAGAGAGAGAGAGAGAGAGAGAGAGAGGGCTCTTCCAATGAGGTGCACCTTTCCTGAGTGCATGGAAAGCCCATCACGAGATCCGTTAGATCTCGATTTAGAGGTTCTTCATCCAAAAGGGTATTTTAGTCCCTACTTTTCATTTTAAATTTGAATTTAATTTTGAATTTGAAATTTATTTTGTCTTTGTATTTTTCCATTTTTAGCGCGTCTGATTTGGTATTTTTGTTGCATTTTAGTTAATGAAGTTTCGCCAACGTGGTAGCATTTTCACGCAATGCAGAATAACAGATCTCTTTGTAAAATACCCGTTGATATTGTAGAACTGTATCCTGCATTGTAAAATAAAATCACAATTAGTAATAGTTATAATATTATAATTGTAATTTTGATAATACTATTGTAAAAGTTCATGCACGTGTTGTAAAATCTGTATGAAGATTGTAAATCCACACCAACAATTATGTACGTTTTTCACAAAAATGTACGGTACTTTCACTCCCTGCAGAATACCAAGCATCTTTGTAAAATTTGAATCCACATTGTAAATTTGCATCATGTATTGTAGAATAAGATCACAGTTAGTAATACAATTATTGTTGTAATTGTAAATTTGATAATGTCTTTGTAAAAAAAGGTCTCATATATGTAGGATATATCTTTGTATTTGTAAATTCTGGTCTGAGATTGTAAAATCCCCCTCTCGAACATATATCCGAGTCTCATAAATAGTTTTTACCATATCACAGAATATAAATAAATGTAAAAAAACAGACTGAAATTTGTAAACAATGATATGATATTGTAAAATACGATCTGAGATTGTAAAAAATACTCAAGATGCAAAAAAAAGATCTCTTATTGTAAAAAACTTGGCACGCCCTCCATCTCTAGCATCCTTACTCTACTCGCACCTCCTCCGCCCTTCTCCTCCACGACCCACCTCCTCCATGCACGTCTTCCTCCGCCACACACCACCATTCACGCTCTCCTCCAACCTTCTCCTCCATGATCCATCTCCTCCACGCGTAGTCATCACCCCCCACGACGCTGCCTTTATTAGATACAAGAAAACAACCTTGGAGAACGCCATCACCGACTACTGTAGAGCAGCGCGTTGTATCCACCGTCTTGAACGCCATCACCGACGAGCAGCAACCTCCTCCCCTCATGCCACCGTCGAGAGAGAGAGATGGAGGAGAGGTACCTCGCGCGACAATCAAGATCGAGATCGGAGAGACAGTGGAAGAGAGAGAGAGGAAGAGAGAGAGAGGAAAGAGGAGATAATTGTGAAGATATTTGTTGCATTCTAAATTTAGAATATGTTAAAATGACCATAATAGGTTTTCAACATTAAAAATATATTAATAACGAGCTATTAATGACAACCATTGGATTGATTGCGTATGGTTATGATGATGGGCTTTCCATGCACACAGGAAAAATGCACCTCATTGGAAATATTTCCTATATATATATATGATAGCTTTGAGGGTCAGATTGATCTCGTGACATACAATCAATAATATCATGAATGACTTGCGAGTTTAATTGTAAGTGTATTTCGCTTGACGTGCTACAGACCCATAATAAATTCTCCATCACCATCTTCTAGATCGGTTTTCACATAACAATACAAAAAAATGTATCCATCCCATTAAATAATTTTAATATTAACGGTCATATCTTTTGATGTTAATTATAACAACTAACACTAGAAAAAAAGGAGTCTTTTTTGAAACCCATCACTATCATCTGTTGTTAAACATATAATGATGGTAGAGTTTGTTGCACAATGATTTTTATACTTGAAATTAGCATTGAATGTCATATCTGTTGCTATATCATTAGTGACGGTTCGTGTAACAATACTATCTATTGCAATTTTTCAAAAATTTAACTAAACACTACCAAATTTTGAGATTAAAAATTAGCAACAATTATTTGAAATTTTGACTAATAACAATAGGCATCGTTGTATGGACTACCACTAATGATATGTCATTGGGTTTGACAATGAACAATATAATGACCGATCTAAAAAACCATCATTATATCATGGATGTCAGCCCAACTCCAGATATCTCATGAAACTAAAACATACACCTCTCCATGCATAGCCTGCATCCTGTGAGCATTAGGACAATTAGGACATGCTCCCTCAAATGTCCACAAGATAATGAAAATGCTGAAGGCATTAGTTAATTGCCTATACTTAGGGCCCGTTCGGTAGGAGAATAAGCAGGAATAAGGATGGGGAATAAGGGGAATAAGGGTCTATTCTCCGTTCGGCTGGAGGATAAGAATAAGGAGAATAAGGTGAAATAAAGGTAGTTAAGGTGAGATAAAGATAGGAATAAGAGTGAAATAAGATGAAATAATGGAGAATAGTCGTACCACGGGGAACCGTGTTGGGAGTAAAATGGAGCCTTATTCCCCTTATTCCATTCACCTTAACCTTGTACCGAACACGGCCTTAGGGATTAAGCGGCCGAGTTTAGCATATCCAAAAATAGGATGGTCATTGCATGCTCTATTGCCTTTTATAAGTCTGTAGGAATATATAGACATCATCTATCACCTGCATCACATGGTCGCTCAACACTGATAGAGATATCATTAATATCTAAAGGGATATTTACACCCACAATTCGAGTATTTTGGTAGGCCAGCCGCCCCACCCTCCTCCTCTCCTCCCTCCTACAGGCCTCAACGCCACCCCCTTCCTCAAGACCCTCCTTTAACGTCCCTCATCTCCTCATGCATTCCACGCCTACCTCTGCAACACCTCCCCTAGAGCATCGACTGGCGTGGTGATGGAGGAAGCTACTTGTCACGTCGAGGCAGAGGTGGGAGCGGAGGTTGAGCCAGGCGCAGATGAAGTGAGGAGATGGGAGGGGCATGGGCACATCAAGGAAGAGAACGAGAGGCAATGATTTGTAAATAAGGTTGAGCATCATGGGAAATTTTGACTTTTTTAAACTTAAAACATCAACTATAACGGGAATCCTAAACAGAACATAACACGGGGTTATGTAATGTAAGAGTTAAGCATTATTCAGGGTTTGTCATGTAATTCGTGATTTTGAAGGATTCTTGGGGTAGTTACCAAACTACTCAAGATTGTGGGTGTAAATATCCCGTATCTAAATATGCAGGATTTACTGCAACCTTGTTAGATCTACAGTGAGGTGCTTGTCTTTCCTGATATAAGCCGACACTAGTTGATACAATTACCTTTGTTAAATGGGTTAAAACATCTCTAACCCGTCTGAGACCTCAAATACTAGATAAATACAGATGTGGCAACCTTATGAGTAAACTTCTTTTTGCGAAGCACCAAGTTGTGAAAAAGTTAACTGTCTTATACGATGAATTGGAAATAAATCCCTACCATGAAAGAGAATGGAATAAGGATATGTCCCAACAGACCGAGACATGCAAGCAATTAATATAGTTTACTAGGATGTTATAACCATCGTGACGTCTGCGGATCTGGGTTAGCCGTTTACACATCATTCACGTTATTATATCCGCTACTGATCGCATTAGGTTACCTGAAATTTAAGAAAAAAATTTCACGATTCGTAATGACATTCACATGCCACGGAAATAAGGGTCACCAATTCACATTGTATAAATTTCCATATACAGTTATATGTAACAAAAGAAACTACATTATATACATGTATCCCAAAATATAACATAAAAGAAAGAAAAACATTTACATTATCTTGTACAAAGACTATAACGTGTGTACCGCGGATGTTCAACGTCCAGCTGTCAATCTACTGTGATACAAGCGCCTAGACTGCCAAACATGTTAGGGAGAAAAGAATGTCAACAAAGGTTGAGTACAATCTAGCATACTAAAAATAACATGTGATTCAATGATTTCAAAACAAAGTAAGTAGATAGGTGTTGGTATTTAAATTTAACCAGTTACTTGCGTGGAAATTGATTTTCAAGTTGTTTTGTATGTAAATCCTCTGTTTACCCATCACCCCTTTA